>JACEEZ010004644.1:0-2500 GCA_016584305.1 Chionoecetes opilio | reverse complement strand
TCCGGAACCCCCAAAAGTTATGTTGTTCTAATAGCGTGACTTTTTGGGGCTCCGGAAGTTAGGTGGCAAGTAAGACGTCTGGACAACGAAGCTGTCCAGACGTCTTACTTGCCACCTAACTTCCGGAGCCCCAAAAGTCACCTATTAGAACAACATGGCATCATCATAACAAGAAATTTCTAGAAGAAAATTCAGAATTGGTCGACATGTGTGCAGATGTGCGGCGACTTCCCATCCTAGAAGCGCTGTACATAAAAGAGATCATCCCAAACTTAACGTACAGGCTTGTAACCTACAAGCCTACCCAGCATGAAAAGAACAAAAGCAAAATAACAGCCTACTCACAGAAAAGCCAAGCGAAGACCAAACATCCAATCAGCGTCTCCCACTCAGAAGACGAGAAGCAAAAGTTATCTACCAATCAGCGACATCGGTAATAGGCTCGTGGCAGGCAGACCGGCTATAAATAGCGCTTCACTTGCATCTTAATCATGCTCACCTCAACTCCTGAGGAGAAAACATCTTCCATATGCTGCAGAAGAAGGGTTTCTTTGACCCGAAATCGCGATACAGCAAACATGACAAGCTACGCGAATCATAAAAGTGATTACAAAAGAGAATAAGACACTCTTAAGACAAAGAGAAAATATCTTTAAGAAAATCATAAACGCTGAACTAGCTATCACTTTAACGATATTATATATATATATATAATATATATATATAATAATATATAATATATATATTATATTATATATTTTAAATCAGCAATTAGTTCAGTTTATACTATGATAAATGAAATTGGAATATGTTAATTTAGCACTAGCTTTGCTGTAATTGTAATTGTAATTTAGAAATATTAAAATTGAGTAATTGTAATTGTAATTAACATGTTTTTCCATTCCTTGTAATTGTAATTGTAATTGAGTAGTTGGATAAGCTACCCTAATTCTAATTGTAATTGACCCAAATCGATGTAATTACTCCAAGCCTGGTGTGTGTGTGTCTGTGTGCTGTAGCCACCTTAATATCCAGTATGAAAATTACTAATAAAAGCCTCGTAGGTATCTTAGTGTTTTGAAGTATTACCTAGCTATTATCAAGATGATGGAACGAGTTTTTTTACTCTCACTTTCATTGCAGGAGGAAAAGGAAGCGAAACAGCGAGAGCGGGAGTGCAAAGGCCTAAGGAAATCGAGGAGTGTAGCGGTGATGGTGTGGTGTATGTACCTGATGGTAGTGGGGATGGCCCTGCTGGCGCCAGTACACAGCCGAGGTAGGTTTTTGGGCCTCCTAATGATGACTTTAGGCTTATAAAGGGCAGCATAGGACTATACAAGGGAGATTACAACGATGCGACTGTGCGTAGAAAATACTAATAATTTTGGATAACATAATTGTATTTATATAAAGATGGAAATGAATTTTGAGATTCGTGCGTATCTCTAGCACCGTTGGCCAATATAAAAGTATATAGAAGGGTTATTGCCATAAAAATTATGTAAAATATTTGAGGTAACCAGTGGGGCGCTCCATTTCAGAAGATATGCGGCGAAGATCATAACAATAACGTGATGCAGGATGGAGGATCAAATACTACATTAGTGTGAATTAATGCACTTGCCATACAAAACACTCCTGTACACACACACACACACACACACACACACACACACGATAGGCAAGTTGATAGAGCTTTGATAAGCCATTATGTGGTTACCCGGTTCGAATCCCCGCTCGCTCACGGGGTATTTTTCAATGGCAAATTATATCTTTAAAATTATGCTATGTCAGCACCCTACCCGTATTCCTGACCACCTTGGAGAAGCTCCCAACATTCTTGATATTTTCTTAACTACTAACCCTTCTGCTTACTCTGTGAAACTATTCTCTTGGAATGTTGGGCTCCTCCGATCACAATCTAGTTTTTGTAACCTGTTAGATCTCTCTGCTGCCGCCTCGGGACCCTTCTAAGCGGAGGTGCTTCTGGCATTTCAACTCAGCTAAGTGGGAGGACCTAAGACAGTACTACTCGGATTTTACATAGAATGATTATTGTTTCCATGTCAGAGACCCATCTCTTTGTGCAGAGCGTATAACTTAGGTCATTGTCTCTGACATGGAGGTTAGGGTACGCCGTATAACAAAAAATCTTTTTCTCAACTTTGGCATGCAAATTTCCTATGTAAAATGGCATTCTAAGACGATTTTATCTAGTTCCATTTTTGCATTTGAGCAATTCTTACTATGCAAAATCGCACTTTTATATTGCACCCTTATCGAATAATATTTAAATGAGTACGCAGTGTCCGGTTGGTCCTGTTTATTGCATCATGCACCAATATGAGTTCCAAATGACTAGCATGGTAAGCTCTTTCTGTTCAGTTGGTTCATCAGGCACTACATCACAGTGTCACAGCCTCTACGTTGGCCTAAAACGTGTCCATCATGTCCTTCTTAGACCTGAAGCAGGGGCATGGGTCTTCCCTCTTCCGCCCCT
>JACEEZ010004643.1:0-26889 GCA_016584305.1 Chionoecetes opilio | reverse complement strand
TTTTTAAAAAAATCCGGGGGGAAAAAAAAAGGGTTTTACGGGGTTTTAAAAATTTTAAAATTTTTAAAAAAAAATTAAAAATTTATATTTTTTTTTTTTTTTTTTTTTTTTTTTTTTTTTTTTTTTTTTGCTAAGCGAGTCAAAACACCGTGGGTACCCAAATCTGCCGTAAACTTTTTGGGGCGTGACCCCCATCATTATGGACCGCGCTACCAAGGCTTTTAAATTTCCAAGATCTCAATTCCTGGGGCCGCACTTTATAATATATAATATTATTATATTATTATAATATATAATTATATAAAAATTTTTTATTATTATATTATATATATATAATATTATATTATATATATATACTTTTATAAAAAAAAAAAAAAAAAAAAAACAAAAGGAGGGGGTCTTTTTGTGACGGAAAATGCTGAGGAAATCCCCTTTTTCCATACAGAAGTAAGATCTATCGGGGGAAACGTTGGCTGATTTTAAAACATTAAAGGGGGAGCTGAAGAATTTTTTAACGGAATGAGAAAAAAAAAAAAAGAATTTGTCCACAAGCTGTCAGATAACGGTGGATCACGAAGCTGGCTTTTCAATGATATTTTTTTCTCGCTCACGCGTCAACGATACTTAAAGGTTACTGGGCACTGGATTGATTTTGTCGACAAGCTGCAGCTTTTCAAAAACTAAAATTTTTGCAAGAAAAACTCCGCGGGTCGGTTGACGTTTTTGAGCATATACGACAGTTTTTGAAAATTGAGCGACAGCTCAGCTCTGGTAAAGATGTGGGGGAAGGTCGTGTTCTCATTCAAAACCCTTTGGTTTTTTCTTAAAGAAAACATTTATAACTTTTTCATGATATCACAGACTTAGATTGCCAATCATTCGAAAACCTGAAGATGGCCCTAGAACACTTCCAGATGAAAATTCAGACTTCGTTGACTTTGTCAATGACTCAAAATGCAAAATATTCTTTCGATAGTTTTTCATTGACAAAATTTTGGTCAAAAAAGGGGGGATTCTTACCCCGCTTTTTGCAAAGAAATTGTCCGAAACCCCTGTGTTTCCTTCTACAAACCCCTGTACCCGGGATTCCAGCCTGTGCTTGATTAAAAAACAGTTTTTCACGTCTGGCACAAAGAGACATAAGAGTGGCTCTTTTCAAAGCTGTGCCGAGGTTGACTTTTTGTAGCAAGAAAAAGGCCAACCTCTCATTGAATTAGTATTATTTTAATGCAAGTCATAACAGTGACTTCTCTATGAGTGGTAACTATAACAAGTAAAACTAGCTACTAGTAAAGTAGCTACAAAATAAAATTTTTGAAGCATCTCACAGTCATCCGATTTTAAAAATACTTTTTCTTTTGTTTATTTTAGGAAATTTTTTTACACACAAAAGTACCTTCCCTGCATTTTGGGAATAACTAGTTACTTATAACTATGCGGAGGCTTAACAATCACAATAGTTCAATCTGCAAACCCCAAAGCCCCACTTTTGTTCTATTTTTTTGTTCATGCTAGTGACGTTAGTCACGCCCAGTAAATTTCCCCTGTTAAAAAGTTATAAAAACTGTAAATGCACCACAAGCTCATATTCAGTTCTGAAATATCTGCTTTATTTTTATTTTATTAGTGTTTTTGCTATTCACACACATGGTGACTACCTATCACCGTTTAGTTACAAGCTGCAAAATATATCTCAAGCAGCGCTAGTTCCCTGTCACAATGATTAAAAACTGTCTGCTGTGGGCATATTTTCCTTCGCCAAAGAATTTGGAGAGGTTATGTTTTCACCCCGATCTGTCTGTCTGTCTGTCTGTCTGTCTGTCTGTCTGTCTGTTAGTGTACAGGATTTCTCGAAAAGTACGAATATATTGGACAAAACTCGGTATACCAAGTCTATTTGGTATAAGGAAGGACTGATTTAATTTTGGATGAAATCTATTGACAAGTGTTGCCATGGCAACCAATTGATGAATATTCGGCCGGAGGTATGCGCTCATACTGAGTGCATATATATATATATTTTATATTATATATATATATATATATATATATTATATATATATATATATTATATATTTTATTATATATATATATATATTTTTTTTTTTTTTTTTTATATATATATTTTTTTAAACTTTTCTTTTTTACTTTTTTTTTTTAACTTTATATATTCGGGCGGAGTATGCGCTCTACTGAGTGCCCCCCCCCCCCCCCCCCCTAGTTTAGTAAATGTATTGCTCATAGTGACATAGTCATAGTACCCCTGCTCTACAATGTAGTTAAAAGAATTCTACAGTAGTGTCATCTTGACAAAATAAACAGCGGTTACGTTTTTACGTGAAAACAATCATCGTATGCTGATATTTTTGGGTTTCTTATAATACTCTACTCGGTTAAGACCCTTTGTGAATCTCAATCAAATATACATGTTTGAGGATTTCTTAAGATAATTTTTTCTACATGCTTCTAGTTTTTTTCATATCAAAAGATTATTCAAATTCATTTAACAAATGTAACATTGGTGTCTAGGATGCATAGCAAATGAAAATATATGCGTACAATAGTAATTATTTTCTCCATAAAATCAACTCGTACAGTTAATTCCCTATCTGTAAACGTCTCATTAGTCAATATAGCATTATATCATGGTAGAAATTTAGAGTAATGCATTAACGAACGCTTGTTACCATATTCTATATTTGTTGCCAGATGAGTGTACGGCAAATTTCGACAGTGTTACGACATGTTCAAATGTGGGAAACGTTCAGGGCGAGGAGTTGAGTGTAGCACTACACGGTGGGGGGTGAAGGCGTGGACACTGCAGCAGCCAGTGTTCAATGGTTTACTTGTTGCTGCGCCAGGGCACTTGTAGTTACCTGGTAAACACTACCGACTAGCTTCGTCAGCCATCGTCACTCGTGTTTACATTATACAAAAATAGTACTTTGGCAATACTTTCAAACATACTTTCGATCATACTTTCAAATACTATTTCTTCAGACCAATGCTCATGGTATGGACATGAGTATATCAAAATCATTGGTTTTATTAGTGAAAACCTGATATTCAACATAAGAACACTTAAGAGTACCTTATTTTCGTTAAAATAGCATCAATTACACTGGGGAACAATTTGAAGAAAAAAAAATTGTTGAATTAGATTTTTGAGCTTATTTAGACTAAAATTGGCATGCTGATTCCAAATCTGTAGTCAGTTTTTTTTCTAGCACGTCAAGTTTTTTCTCCACAGCTTACCCTCCAGATAAGCAAAATTCCACTTGTGAGCTGTAGTAAAACTTGCCAGCTGATTACGATTTGACTCATCGAGAGCTATGTGGCAACTTGTTTGTGCAGTTACAATTGAGACAGTGCGGTGTGAGAGTGTGTGCAGCTCCCAATAGGTCAGTACTATCAATATCTGCAACAGAAGCTAGGATAGTAGGAATTAGGAGGATTTGTTAGGCTTTTCTCTTAACCTTGTAACAACATACCATTGTAATTTCTATTTCGTTTTATGCTGGTTTTTTTTGTTTTCAAAGCTTGTAACTATTCCAGCTTAGTGTTTTATTTACATAGGTATATATTTCTTTTGTTTCAGATCATGTCTGCTCCTGCTACGTCTCGTCGTAAATGCCTAAACAACCCTGACTCCTGCTATATATGTGGTAGTTTCACCATTCCAAGTCAGAGGGCAAGCATCAGCGTATTTGTCAAACAAGCATATTTCGCATATTTTAAAGTGAAACTCGGTGATCAAGACAAGCTATGGGCCCCTCACAAAGTGTGCAAGCAGTGTGTCGAGAGATTACGGATGTGGACCAAAGGAACACGTGAAAAGTTGGCATTTGGTATCCCCATGGTTTGGCGAGAGCAAAAAAATCATTCCACAGACTTACTTTTGTTTAGTGAAAACATCAGGATTTAACAAGAAAAATAAAAGTAAAATAGAATATCCTAATCTACCGTCAGCTATAAGACCAATGCCTCATTCAGCTGAAATTCCAGTGCCAGTTTTCGAACAACTACCTCCTCTAGAAGATCTGAGTGATGTTGAAGAACGCAGTGACAGCAATGATGCAGATTTTGACATTCACGAGGATTCAGTTCGTAGGGGATTTGATCAGCACGAGTTGAATGATTTAGCACGTGATTTGGGCCTATCCAAAAAAGCTTCAGAAATACTAGCATCAAGACTGAACGAGAAAAACGTACTTGAACAAGGAGTGAAGGTATCATACTTTCGAACCAGAGAAAGTACATTTCTGCAGTACTTTCGAAGTGCCAGCGGTTTTGTGTTTTGCCATAACATTTCCTGGTGTTACTGAAGAATTAGGGCTTCAATCTACAATCCAAATGAATGGCGATTGTTTATTGATAGCTCAAAGCGGAGCTTGAAGTGTGTCCTCACACAATGGCAATTTGTTTGGCGCAGTCCCTATTGGGCATTCCGGTCTGTCTTCGTGAAGAATATGGAGATGTAAAGAGAGTCATTGAGTTATTGCAATATGACAAACACAATTGGATCATCTGTGTTGACCTTTAAAATGGTGTCCTTCCTTCTTGGTCAAACAACGTGGATACACAAAGTATCCCTGCTTTCTCTGTATGTGGGATAGCAGAGCTCGAGAGAAGCATTGGGTTCAGACGAATTGGCCTCCGAGATCTGATCTTAAACCTGGAGATCCTAACATTGTACATGAGCCACTTGTTGACAGGAAGAAAATAATATTCCCACCTCTGCACATAAAACTAGGTCTCATGAAACAATTGTAAAAGCATTGTCAACTGATGGCGACTGTTTGAAGTACATCATCTTGGCATTTCTGGACTGTCAATTGAAAAAATCAAGGCCGGTGTGTTTGATGGTCCACAAATTCGACAGCTCATCAAAGATGAACATTTCAACGGTGCTATGTCAGACCTTGAAAAGAAGCTTGGCTATCATTCAAAGACGTCGTCAAGAACTTTCTTGGAAATACACGTGCAAGTAATTACACAGAAATTGTTTCAGAAACTATTGGAGAGCTACAAAGCGCTTGGTTGCAACATGAGTATTAAAGTACATTTTTTGCATAGCCATCTTGCCAACTTTCCGGAAAATCTTGGTGCTGCTAGCGACGAGCAAGGTGAATGATTTCACCAAGATTTGAAGGTTATGAAGAAGCGTTACCAGGGTAGATGGGATGTGCATATGATGGCTGACTATTGTTGGAGCATCAAACGCAATAGTCCTCAAGTTGAACACTCAGACAAAGCTACAAACGTAAATTTTACCTAACCTGCACACAATTATAGCCTTATCCTTTCTAAAAACATGATAATGTTAAATAAACATTCTATTCATGGCCTATTTCTTCATTTTTCATGTGTATGTTAACATTTGCAACTTTTTATAAAATAAGCACTGTTACTGTTATGTACAGTATTTTTCATATTTTTTAAGAAAACGAAAATCCTACAGTTCAAAAACTTGACGTGATAGAGAAAAACTGAGATCAGTTTTGGATTCAGCACCCAAAAATTACTTAATAACAAGTGTCAGACCTAACTCAACAAAAATTTATTCCCCAGTGTTATTGGTCGCTAGCACCCAGTTGTCCGCAAGTTCCATATATTATCAAGATTTATGGAAGTTTGGAACGGAACATTCTTTAGCATTCATAGCATTGCATCACAGTTGTAGTTAGCATATTTCATATCCTATCATTCTTCACTACGAAACTTCCATGTTCCTATCTTCTTTAGGGACATGGTAGCATTGTCCAACTGTCCTCTTACATGTAGTGGATAGTTAGTAGTATGTAGTTCAACAGATACCCTATAGTTATTCTCCTCCACCTCCTTTTCTTCCTCCTCATCTCACTCCACCTCCTTCCATCCCCTTTTCTCCTCCACTATCATGTTTCCTTCTCCTCCTTTTCTTCCTCCTTCTCATCTCACGCCACCTCCTTCCATCCCCTTTTCTCCTCCACTATCATGTTTTCTCCTCCTTCTCATCTCACTCCACCTCCTTCCATCCCCTTTTCTCCTCCACTATCATGTTTTCTCTTCCTTTTCTTCCTCCTTCTCATCTCACTCCACCTCCTTCCAACCCCATTTCTCCTCCTTTTCTTCCTCCTTCCCATCTCACTCCACCTCCTTCCATCCCCTTTTCTCTTCCACTATCATGTTTTCTCCTCTCCTTCTCAACTTACTCCACCTCCTTCCATCCCCTTTTCTCCTCCACTATCATGTTTCTCCACCACCTCGTCTCCTCTCCTCACGTAGATTGCATCTTCTTTTGCCTCATTCTCTCCTTCACCATCTCAAGCTACCTGCCTCTTCACTTGACCTTCCCTACTCTACAGTCTCTTCCTACACACACACACACACACACACACACACACACACACACACACACACACACACACACACACACACACACACACACACACACACACACAGTCATATATAAGTCCAAGATCACATCTCAAGACCAAGTAGGCACCATCACAAACTCATTAGTTATCATAATCTCAGTAAAAAAAATGCATTAGTGATACTTGTGTTTTATATTTTTTATATTTTTTACAAAAAATGTGAATGGATTTATAAAAATGAAAAAAAATCACAATGCAAATTGGTAGAGATGAATTTTCCTAACCAAATTAGGATAAGTTTATATACATGTTAATATCTAATATTGTCCTAATATCCCACATTACTCCATGACACTACCCCACAAGAAAGTTATACTTTATTTACATAAACATTTTTCAGAGTAATAGCGAAAAATCGCCGAAAAATCAATCCCCACAACCCTTGTTATATGGTGTTAGTCAAACATGGTAACTGTGCATATTTGTGTACATGTAATACTCGCATTGCTCTCGGTCTGCAATATCGCCCGTCTCCGCATATGCTTTTATTTGCCAAGAACCTCATGCCAATGGATAAAGCAACATAGCCTGCTGTTGAAAAAGTACCCAAAGATGTTGTGATGGGATCCAAGATGATATGAAAGAGTGAGGGCAAAACTGAAATGGTCTCACAGAAAGAGTTGCTGCATAAAATACAAGCATTATAGTCTGGCTGTAATCCTAATCCTCTTTTTCACTCCAGCATTATTTGGCAAATCATCAAATAGTTCCTCGTGCTCTTCTTCAGCTACATATTGAACATTACAGTTTTGCACTAAATAGTAATTTTCCTGGGGAAACCTAAGCGTGATATTGTGAAGTACACAACATGCCCGTACAAATTTGAGCAGTTTACTGGATATGTGTATCCACATATTTTTGTCTACGAAATCTTCCTTTCAGGAACCCAAAAGCATTTTCAATAATGCACCTAGTTGCTGATAATGTTGTATTGAATTTTCGTTGTGATTTGTTAATGGTAAATTTACTTTATGGGGTACAAGTAAGTGTCTAGAAATGGCGAAGGCACTGTCACCCACAATATGAAATTTACTGGACGGGAAAGAGGACTAGGATGAGCAACCAGCTCGTCATTAAAAGAGGTGTGCTTTAATACACGGCTATCATGGGCTGATCCAACATAACCTGAACTAAAAAATGTAAATGTTTTATTAGCATCACAGACTGCCATAAGGTTAATAGTGTTTTTTTCCAGCTCTGTTTAGATAGTCTGACTGGACAGAATTTGATATTTTACATTTATGTGGGATCCATCAACTGCTCCTATAACTCCAGGAAATCCAGCAAATGTCTAAATTCCATTTCAACTCGGGCTACTTCCTCGTCAAAAAGGCCACTTCACGAAATCATTTGCTACAACATTCAAACAGTTTACTAATGCTTTTACACAGTCAAATGCACCGCTTTCTGAGACACCAAACTGTTCTGCAATTTCCCTGTAGGTGCTTCTATTTCCAAGGAAACACAAACCATGGATAAAGCAACATAGCCTTCAGTTGGCATGTGTCCGCCCCTGTACACTTGACTGTAGTGAGGATTGAATAGCGTCAAAAGAAAACTCGAAGGTTTCCTTAGTTACCCGCAGATGGCGAAAAAGTCCACCTCATCCTTCGACTGCAAATGGTCTGCAAACCTTGCATCCGCGGATGCTCCTCTCTGAAACAATATCAACAATGTTGTTCTATCCTCCACTATATTTATGTTATTCATTAATATTTTGTGTTTAACTCATTGCTCTATCCACTCTTATGCTTTATGACTATATCCTGCATTTCTCACATCATTCACCAGACAACCAACTCTGCAATATAGCACTAACATAGCAATGTAGTATAGGAATGCAATAATATATATATATATTATTGCTAAAATATGGTTGGTTGTGGATGTTAGCAGTGGTGCAACAATATGATATAAATAAATGAAATGAATAATAAATGTATATAAATATAAACAACGATAAACCTAAGATTGTCTGGGTTGCCCTAAACCCGACCATCATTATTTAAGGCCTTGTGTTAAGAATGAGACTTGTTATTTTCAAAACAGTGTCAGGGGAATCTTGGCATCTAAGGAATTACACAAGATGCATAGCACTATAAAGGTGGCAATAAAAGCCCAATAATATCCAATTAATGACAAATAACTAACACGGTGCAGGCTGGTGTAAACAGAGATAACGGCGTCTCTCAAGAGTAACTGCAGCCCATGTGGTGTGACGCAAGCTACCATACATCATGGTAGACCACACATTAGGATACCGTAGACTGCAGACCCCGATGTAGACCGCACGCTATAGAAGCACCGCTGTAATGTGCAGTCTGACAAGACCCACATATGACCTGCACCTGAGTACCGGGACTCTATGCTCAACCTTATAAAATGGGGATCAACGAAGTAATGTATCATTATCACGCTATAGTAGCACCAACTTTGTTATCTCTTTTCTTCCTCTCTCTCTCTCTCTCTCTTCTCTTACTCGCTCACCATCTATCTCATTTTGTTTTTTCTCTCTTTATTTCTCTCCTTCCACACACCTCTTTTTTCTCACCCTCACACATCCCTGTTCCTTCCTTTCTCTTCCTTCCCTCCATGCCTAACGCAGGAGGTGAGAGGAACAAGGCCCGATGAGACATATACTGCCGGGCTGACAAGACAGTGGAGTGAGACGAGACAGGTGACCCATAGATCCCATACACCTGAGTGTTCCACCCATTATATCCCCCCCTTCCTCCTCTATCTACTTTTGCTATTTTTTTTAGCTCTATCTCTATACTTTCTTTCTTATTCTATTCATGTATCTTTTTGTCTTTTCATTCTCTTATTTTTCTGCATGCATTCCTTCTTTCATGCTTCTTCTCTGTTTCTCTCACTTTACAGTCTTACCTTCTCTTTTCTCCATTTTCCTATTTCTTCCACTATCTACCTCTTCTACTTTTTGCCCAACCACATCTCCTTTTTCTTGCTCCTCGTTCCGCTCCTCTCGTATAGCTGCAGGGATAGCGTCAGCCAAGGTAATGTTAAGTCTGTATAAAGTGGTGCTGTCACTCGCCAACTCGCAAATCGATTTACACGTATGCTTCCCTCTTATTTATCTCTTACATTCCTCTCTTTTTCTCCCGGTTGCTTTGTTTGAGTCCATGTAGACTCGCTGTTTATATCGAATAAGATCATACGAAGGTATGTCAATTCGCGTTTGATTTTTTAATGTTCTTTTATTCCTTAATAAATCAATGGATTTGCAATATACTATCACCATTACATTTTGGCTGCCCTAAGTTTCTTTACATTGCTATATATGTATGTCCCTTTATTGTACCGCGAACCAATGGCTATACGTACACTTGGGACAGCCCCAAAATATTTTATGGCGGGATGTAAGCCACATCACACCTCAAGGATACTGGTGTCAATACGATTGTTCTCAACACAAACAACAATAAAGACAATTTGTACAACCCCTTGACTCATGCCATGAACATAGATAATAAGTTACCAGGGAAATAAATGTTGGGGATGTTATGTCGGCATCACCTACACAAGCATTCATCAGTGGTATATAAACACATTTTCCGTATACAAGTTATATGACCAAATGAAGAATAACAAATATGAAAAAGGAGATTCGGGCACCACTACCCATAAGAAAAATGGAGATAATGATAACAATATACTTCTTGCCCATTTTCCCATGTTAGGGCTGCATTTCGGGGTTGTTGTTTGCCTTAACGTGCACGGACGGGACGTCGAAAGGCTCGGAGGTGGCCGACGGGTCAAGGGGAGCTAAGGAGGGTTAGTGTCTCGGGCTGTATAGGACAATAAGTTAAGGTTGTTTGACCCCTGACCAGCAAGGTGTATCAAGGAGACGATGGAACAAAAACTACCAGGAGGAGCAGGAGACGAGAAGCATAGATGCAATTCTTACATCACCATTCACCATGCGAAGAAAAGAACAGCAGGGGCATAGAAAAGATTACGACCGGCAGCTTTCGCTCTGTCAATAATGTGAAAAAAGTGAAAGCGAGAAAAAAAAATAGTGGTAGTGGAGGAATACAAAGAATACAAAGGAAGAACAGACAGTAACATCCCTACTGTACCAAACGAGGCTGCGCTGTGTGCCTACTTTCTACCACTATATTTGCACGTATAATATTTAAAATAATAGCAAAGTTGAAGGCTCCTCCTCACCCGCCTATCCCCAGGCCAAGGCCGACAGATACAAAGTAAAAAAAAAAACACCATACAGTATTGAAAAACAGCCATGGAATTTGATAGGAAAGATTGAAGGACGTACTCTAAACTAAAGCTAAAGCTAGAAAAAAAAATTACGTTTGGCCGAAGTAATCGAGTTGGTAGTTGATGCCAATATTTATCTAGTTTGTTCTTAAAACGCCTCAAGCGTGTTTTACTACTAAACTACTTGTGCTTAAAGAAAGCTCAAATAGTAAGCAACTCTAGTAAAAAAAAAGTGTCTTCGCTTCGTGTGACCGAAATCGCTTACCAATGACTGATCTTGTTTGTATCCATTACTATGAGTAGTACTTGTCTAAACAATTTTCTAAATAGTCGTTTATGTTAACATATCGAAGCCACTGGAACATTCTAAACATTTTGTTTTAAGTCTCCTCACAACCTACGTTTTGACAAACTCAACAAGTTAAGTTCCTTCAATCGCTCTTCGTATGACTTGTTTTGGAATAAGTTTAGTAACTTTTCTTTGTACTACCTCCAGCTTGACTATATCTTTTCTAAAATAACGGCGACCAGAACTGAACGCATTATTCAAGATAAGGACGCATGATAGCATTGAAAGGTGTAAGAATGACATTTTCAGACTTACATTCGAAAGTTCTTCCTGTGAAATTTAATTCATAATTTGTTAGCCTCTTAACAACTCATAAACAATGTTTACTGGGCTTGAGGTCGTTGCTTATAATAATCACCAAGTCTTTTTCTTCGGTAACATTGGAAAGTTCACGTTCGTCCATTGAGTAGTCAATTCGATCGTTATTACTTCCTATATGCAAATCTTTACACTTATCGATATTAAATTTCATCTGCCACTTATTTGCCCACTGCCTAAGTGATCAAGATCAGATGGTAATTGCATCTTATCGGCGTTTCTGATTCATTTATTCATTATTTTTAGTATCGTCAGCAAACTTTGATATCTTATAAGTGAGGCCTTCGTCAATATCGTTACATATTATATTAAGAAAAGTACAGGACCTAGCACAGATCCCTGCGGTACACCATTTAAAACATCCCACCAGCTAAATGTTTTTTTCCATTAATTACGACACGCTGCTTTCTCTCAGAAAGCGTCTTCAAGCCAAGTGAAGATATTTCCAGTTATGGCGTGCGACTTTGTGTTGGTGTGTTGTGTGTATGTGTGTGTGTGTATGTAGTGTGTGTGTTATTTACCCATGGTCTGGACACGCGAGACGGGACACGCGCTCGCCAGTTTTCACCCTCCCGGAGCAAGCTTGGAGCTAATCATGACCGATTTTTGGGTAATGCTGAAACCTTACACACCACACACCCCATCCCCTTGCTCAAGGGTGACAGTAACCGCCCGAATTGGTCAGTGAAAAATGCCCGGGAATGAGCAGGGGCGGGGATCGAACACCGGACCACATAATGACGCGTAACGCTCTAACCCACAAAGCCGTTCAGGTGGTGTGTGTGTGTGTGAATGTGTGTACACGTGTGTATCACTGTGTATTTGTGTAGGTGTGTGTGTGTGTGTGTTTATGTATAACGTGCATGTGAGATAGTCAAAGTCAAGAACACTATACTGACGAAGATACACACACACACACACACACACACACACACACACACACACACACACACACACACACACACACACACACACACACACACAAACACACTCATACAAACATATACACATACCAAATACCATACTCGATAAACTAACTAATACCAATTCCTCTCTTGTTTGGTGTACGACAGAGGGCGTGGTGGGTCGCGGAAGAGGAAGAGAGGAGGAAGAGGAAGGGGAAGGTTGCTAGGGATCAATGACCTCCCGTTGTATGCTATTTAAGGCGTGGGTCTGCGAATTATTTCACTGAGAGACAAAAACAGGCCCACCACACCCCCAAGTTGACCTGATCTCGCTTTTGACCTCTAACCTGAGAGAGAGAGAGAGAGAGAGAGAGAGAGAGAGAGAGAGAGAGAGAGAGAGATAACAGGTATTTATTTATGGGTGAGTCAAAGTGGCATATAGCTAGAATGCTGCCTCACACCTGTTACTCACCTGTATAAGTACATATTTTGTAATACTCAGTTCTTACTCGCAACTCCCTGTTCCTTCTATATTTTACCTGACTCTGTCCCCTGTGTCGAAACTCAATTTTCACCAACACAACCCACGTAATTTTCAAATTATTGTTTGATCAACTCGCTACTTTTTCGCCACTACGTATATATTTTTTAAGTTATTGCTGGTTTGACAGACACTTTCAAGTACTACTACTACTACTACTACTACTACTACTACTACTACTACTACTACTACTACTACTACTTCTTCCACTACCACTACATGTACATACTTCAAATATTTTAGCAATACAAATATCAGTAACCACATCAGGAGAAATACAATTATCACCGGAAAATAGAGACATGGGGTATGGATTGCCGTCAGGTTTCAAAGGTGTGTGTGAGCAATTGGGTGTGATTGGGCAACGGCATACTTATTTGGGTTTGTTCTCGCACGCCCAGTCACTTATCCTGCACAAAAACGAGGCCGATACGAGGACGAGAGGAGGTGGCGAGGGAGTAAAGGGAAAAAAAATTGATTGAATGGGAGGGAGGGAGGGATTAATATTATATTTTTTTAAAGGCGCCGCAACTGCGGGGTTATTGACGAGGGAGGGAGGGAGGGGAAGTGTGAGACATTCAGGTGTGCAGAGGATTATGAAAGGAAAAAGCTTAAGTAAGAGGAAGGGGTACGGGGTTGGGCAGGGCATGTATATTTTAGCTAACGGGATATTTTTGGGGTTTGTGGTGGGGTGTTTTGTGTGTGTACCTGATACTCGGTGTAGGCTTATATATTCGAGGGCCTTTCGTTTAGAGGCGAAAAATATTTTCACACATGAATAAACCAGAAAATTACTCGAACGTCAAACAAGTACCGCAAGAGAGAAAAATAAAAAAAAAGAAGAAAGGAAAGAAAGAGAGAGAGAGAGGGGAGAGAGTGAGAGAGAGAGAGGAGAGAGAGAGAGAGAAAGAGATATAGGGGGGAGGGGGGGAGAGAAAAGTGGGGGGTTCTAAGTCGACAAGACACTGCAGGGTGATGAATACTCTCTCTCTCTCTCTCTCTCTCTCTCTTCTCTCTCTTTCCTACCTTTTAACCTTAGTACCACTCAGCCTTCCCAAACCCTCCCCAAACCCACACCCTTCCCTAACACCAGACACATCAGGCTGCACCCGCTACTCTCTTACTTCCTTAATAACCTAGCCCACCTCCGCCGATCAGCTAAGCAACATGCCCAAACCCATTGGAACTTTTACGAACCGGTGTCGAAATCAACCAAATTAACCCGCGGCCCCACCGACTGATTTCAATCTTAAGGACGCCGATTCTCCTCGGGTCGCCTCCTCCGCCCCCCCTCCTCCTCCTCCTTTTACTCCTCAGCCGACGGAACCACAGCTAGAATGACGCCCCGCTGCCTTTACGAGTCGGGCTGATCAATCTCCCCCGCTGGCTTTATCTGGCCAAAAATCATCGCTTTCATTAGAAAAGGGGAAGCAGCAGTGTTTCCCTTTCTGTCTTGTTATTACAGGTAAGGGGGGGTCAACCCAAGGCCCCAAAAAACCATGCGGCCATCCCCCCCCCCCCCTTGGAAAAAGAATGAATAAAAATAAATTAAAATATATATATATATATAATATAATATATTATATTATATATATATTATATTTATATTATATATATATATATATATATATATATATATATATATATATGGGGGAGGCGGTGGCGGAGTGGTTAGCGTCCCCGACGGGCGTTCTGGGGTGACCCGATTTTCGATCCCCGAAGAAAACCAAAACCTTTTCTGCACCGTCAGGGGCCTAAGAACACCCACATGCCCTGCCTATCAACTCTACCTTCGATTGCGAGTGCATGGGGGGGCCCGGGGAATGAGCCTCTAATCACAGGCGTCACTATAAGAATCCTGCCTGCGTCACCACGGGCGAGGGCCAACCATCACAGCCCTCAAGTGAACCTCCAGAGCCTTACCATCCGAGCCCGGGGCACCACCTTTCCTACAGGCGCTATAGGCACATATGTGAAAAAAAAAAAAAAAAAAATATACGTATATATACTATATATATATTGGCCCACCCCCTTTTCAATTTTCCCGGGTACGCCACTGCCCCACAAAGGGAACAGCTGGCTGTGCATTCTTTACGGAATGCAGGGGCGAGGGAACTACAGCACCATATCCATATCAATGTTAGCGTCTTGGAGTGGTGAGCTCGATGTTCCGAGTTCGAATCCCGCCGGGGGCAAAATCTTTCGATCTTTTTTAACGTGATCGGCAAGAGCCTGGGAGGTGAGCACAAGGTCCCGAGTTCAAGTCCCACCCAAGGAGCAACTATAGAATATATCGTCGAATGGCTGGGAAAAAACCCGCATGCTGCGTACCTGTTCTTCCGACTGCGACTGCAAGTGCTCTGGAGGGGCACCCAGATGGCAGCAGAGCCTAACTGAGGGTAGGGCCATTACAAAAAACGGACAATCACCTATGAACACAGGCGTCACAATAAAAATCCAGCCTGCGCCACCACGGGCGAGGGCTAACCATCACAGCCCTCAAGAATGAACAGGGCCAACCATCTAAGCCTTCAAAGGAAAACATTATAATTGCCTACAGGCAAAATATAGGCTCCAACGCAAAAAAAATAAATGTATCAAAAAATGGTGAGAATAGCTGCCTACCAAGCAGTTGACCGTGTGGACGGTTTTAGAACAGTGGTTCCCCAAAATTTTTTCTGTTTCCCCCTTCAAACCAGTTCAACCATACGGATTTCCCCTTCAATGAAAAAGTAGCCAATACACACAATTTACTTGCTTAATAACACAAGTATATCGACACTATCCTTATATCTATGTATATATACTTGAAGAAAAGTCAATAGCCGCATTCTAAAACTTTTTTTCTGTCGAATGAATGCTAGTAATTTAGGGTGTCCCTCAGAATAAATTTCACCCTCAGAATCCTGAAATTTCTCCCCAGGGGAAAATTTCCCCCGTTGGGAAATACTGGTATAGAAGATCCGTCGTGCCGGTTGGTCCAGCGCATCGGCAGAACTTTGTGCATGTAAACAAACAGAAAGATCGGGGGTGTCACTCGGGCCAAATAGCACGCTCAAGGGCGGTATGGATGGCCCGACCCTTATGAAAAATCCGTTTGCACAGTTTGTATATATTATGGAGAAAATTTGGTCTTTATTAGGGAAAAGGGCACCCAAAATAGGACAGACGAAGGTTTCCCCCCATTTTAAATCAAACATATTAAGTTATTAATGGCATAGTATGGCGTATTCAAATTATCTGGGTGACAGAAGACACTCTGCCTCAATTTCCACGATTTTAAGCCAAATGTTGGGTTACTTTCAACCCAAAAACTTACTTTGTTGGGTCAACCTTTTTCTGTATAAGTATAATATACCAAAATAAATGTTCTGAGTGATCCTTCCTTACCACACGTACCTTATTTCTTACTACACGTAGTTCCTACACGTAAATTCTTTACTACAACGTACTTCATTTGCTGTCAAAACCCGGGTAAGGCTTCCAAGTGACTAATGTGTAGTGAAAATTTTGTCTATCTTAACTTTAAATTCAGCCATTCTTGATCGAATGTCGGGATTATCTTAGATATCATTAGCTAACAGGACCAAATGTAACGCGTCGTCTGTTTGTTCACAAAAAAGAGTTCTGCGCAAAGCGCTGGGTCAACCCGGGACGGCAGATCATCTGTACCGTACCGGGTTCGATTTCCCGGGCCCTTGCAATGGGAAACATGTCTTCTTTTTTATAAGAGACAGAAAAAGAGAAAGTCGTGCTGAGGAGTATAGATGAAAGGTCAAGTATAAGAAATGATGTTGAGGGGAGTTGGCTATGGGGGAATAATTGAGTGATAAGTGACACGTAGAGAGGCACTGCAGTGGGAGGAAGAGTGAGGACGACGCCAAAATTAATGAGGAAAGGGAAAGGAAAAACAGAATGAAGATAGGGCAAGGTAAGAAAACCCAGCTGAATATAAAGAAAACTGAAAAGAAATAATTAAAGATATATGTCAATAAAGAAACTACAGAAAGATAGTTGAGCATAGCTAGTAGGTGAGGAGGAGAGAGAGAGAGGGGGAGAGGAATTTTTGTTGGAATTAATTTATTACGCCCACAGGCGTCAGGCAGACAAGTACAACAACGGCATAATAAATGGAAATAAACACTCAATAAATAGTAAAAGGTGACCAAAGATCAAACAAACAAAGCAGGAAATTGTCCCGGCGGTGGGCTCGTAGCTCACCCAATCCCGTTCCTCACGGTGGTAACGGAAGACCGGCAGGCAATCGGCCTCCCCAGTGGGCAGGCGCCGCCAGCCTCACGGCCCACGGCCCGCTCGAAAGCGCCTGCCGCACGTACGAAAAGGCTGGCTGGTGCGAGATATGGGAGCGAACCGCAGCACCCTCCTGGCTGACCAGGAAACTCGTACGTCCCAAGCAGTGCGAGTAGGCTGTTCACCTTAAAAGTATAGTGCCGCCCAGTCATCTGCGTCCCATTCTTGACCAGAGAGGGAAGCGGGCTGCATTGGGTCGCGGCGTCATGGCGGGGGGGGCCCCAGCAGGCTGCAACACCCCCTCAATGGCCGCCATCTCCAAGGGGGCCGGGTCCTGCGGCAACACGGGGGCCTGGGGTCCACGTCCATATCCCCCACAAGGGACAACAGAGTGACACGCCGGGGCCTCTTCTTTTTCCTCCTGCGGCGGGGCCGTCGGGTCTCGGCGGCGTCTTTCATCCTTGGAGGGGGGGGGCGGGGATGCTGACCGAGGGGGAAGAAAGGGGGAAGGCCTCCTTCCACTGAAAGCGGGCGAGGTCCCGGGACCCGGGAAAATCTCCCGGGACCGGCAAGGCAGGGGCTTTTTCCCAGGTGTGTTTCCTGGAAAACCGCGTTGGGGAAAACCGAGCCACGGGCCGCGCCCCCCCTCCCTAGGCGGCGGACCCAGTCCCGTGGGGGGTGCCCCCCAACTGCAACACCCCAAACACAGCCCCCTGCCGCCGCTGACACTGGCCGGGGTATTCCCCAAAACCCCCCTTCCAGGGGGTAGAAAACGGAGGGGTTTTCCTGGATGAACCTGCGCACCGCGAAAGTCCCGAAGCACCCAAAGGTTTCCGGGGCGGGGGGGGACGGGGCCCCCGCACGCCCGCTAAACCCTGCCGGGCCCGGCAGGGGGCCGTTTAAAGGCCCGCTTTTGATGAGCACCGAAACCGCCATCTAAACGAGCGGGTGCCCCAAAAAAAAGGGTCCAGGGGAAGGCCAGGGGGGGAAAACCAAACCCGAGGACACCCCCTCCTGCATGCGGGTTTTCCCCTTTCCGTTTCAACACGATCCCCCCGGGGTTTGGCCATCAGCAAACGGTCCGCTAAATAAATTTTTCAAGGGAACTGTTTCCCCCGTTTGGAAAATTTTAGCACCCAATCACTTCCTGCTCCCCAAATAAACCTAGTAATAAATAAGAAATTTTCCTCCTAGGGAAAAAGAATAAAACAGCTTTTTATAAATAAAGTAAATTGAATTTTCAGATCAAAACAAAAAATCCCTTGCCCCAACTCTTAAAGTCAAAAAATTTTAACAACAAAGCCATCGATCTTACCAGAATCTACTGAAAATAACAAATTATGCAGTAAATCGCTGTGCACCCAAACCATTGACGCCTTTTTTATTGGAATTCCTATATAACAGAAATCAAAGTCAGGCAATAGGGGGTTATCCACCTAAAATTGGGGGGTTTTTAGACGTACAAGCATAAATTTTTGGCCGTCCCTTGATAATAAAAAATTTATTTGAATAATTCCAGAAATGGACCCCCCGGGGAGAACTTTCCTATGGGGGGCCGTGGGGGGCCATTTTAAAAAATAACCCTTTTTGGGGACCGCGTTTTTTTTTTAAACCCGGGACCCCAAAAATTTTTCTTTATGTTCTAATAAAATTTACTCTAGACCCGTGTTTTCTAAAACTGGGGCGCCGCGGCCCCCTTTTGTGCCCGCGGGAACCCCCCCTGGGAACGCCTGGTACCTACCTAGGTACCTGGGTTTAGGTAATTTTTCATAGATTTTGGGTTTTTTGCGCTTTGAGGTGGGCATTTTTTTTTTTTTTATTTTGAAGATAGAAAATCGAAAAGGGAATAAATTAAATAGTAATTTGGCCAGGTAGTTTCAAGGTCCTTTTAATAAAAATTATAAGTATTTTTGGGTAAAAATGGTTTAAATAAAAATAAGAATAAATAAAAAAATTTTTTTAAATGTTTAAAAAAAAATACTTCCCGCTTCTACCACAATACTGTTAAAAACGAGTACTGTACACGTACTGAAACCAGTCTGAGCCTTTCCCTCGGTTTTTTGCTGATTTTACCAATTTACTATTTTATCACCCCGTTCATGTAAATTTGTTTTTACCCGGCCAAAAAAAGGGAAAAAAGGGAAAGGGATGAATAAAACTGATCATACTATATCAGTAGGTTTTATGAAGTTTGCCCTTTTTGACGTGATTTACGTGAACCCCGATCGATAAAAAACATGCAAAATTTTGGCCCAACACACGTACAGAGCGTTGGGTGGGGGCCCCTCCCGGGGTCAGTGTAGCCGTGACCTCAGAAAGTTCCTTTTTGGGTTGTTTTTAAATGTTTCCCAAGCTTAAAAAAATGGATAAGTCCCCTCATTAAAAACGAAAGTGTACTAAAGGCAATAGCGGTGAATTTCGCATTTGGATCATAAATTCAAACGTAAATGTGTCGAAGGCACCAAAAGCGAAGTAACATTTAAAGGGTTAAAAGGGGAGCCCTTTCTCGTCCCGACCCTAGTTTGGAAAGTGAAAAAAGTGAAGTAAACAGTTGAAATGACCATGGGCCCGTCGGGTCCGTGCTGGCAAAGTGAAGTGACATTTTTAAAGTGACCGTAGTCGTGAAAGGTCCGAGCGGGCAAAGAAGTGAAAAGATGAAAGAGATTTTTGCCATCCAGGCCTAAGCGTGGTCAAAACGCCCGACACTGCCAGCAAAAGTCCCGCATAAGTCATTTCCCGTATAACACAGTTTCTTGGGCTTGTTGGGGTTTACTTTCTGTGATGATGAAAAAGGGCCAAACCAAAATGTGTTGTTTTTCGGCATTGAGCTATCAAATGAATCCATGACTTTCCCATTAAAATGAAACGCATTTAAAAACAAAACTAGTCACCTCTCTCAGAAGCCTATAGAAATTACTTTAAAAAAAACTTGGGAAAAATAACAAAAAACAAAAGGGTTGGGTTTTGGGGGGAAAAGGGGAAAGGGGGGGCAGAAAAAGGGACAGAAAGCAAGCTATTTAGTGGCAGAGCATACAGTAAAAAAAAATGAAACAACATTCAATTGGGAAAATCATACTTCCTTCCAGCTTGGGTGTGCTGTGGTGAAAACATTGCTTTTGGGGTGAGGGTGAAAAAAAATTTAAAAAAATTTTTCCCCTCGCAGACGACACGAGGTAGACAAACAAGGGCAAAGTCCCTCTGATATTGAAAAAAGTGTGTGTGAAAATCTTGAAAGGGAAAATGTATGCTTTACAAGCGGATAATCAACAGACATTGGGGGAAAAAACCCCATTTTTAGTGTTCATTCCCCTTATGTTTTCTGAAAAACAAAATAAATGAAAATTTCTTATGCTTGGGAAAGAACTGTGCAAACCACAGAACCCGGAGATTTTTCTACATTTCAGAAAATTTGAAAAAAGGAAATTGTCCCTGGAAATTATGCTAGGGAAAAATTTCAAAAATTGGGTGTCCCTCCATGGGGGGGGTCGGTAAAAGGTTTTTTGTCCCTTAGTCCCAAAAAGGAAAACCCAGATTTATTTTCTACCCATTGTTTTTTTGCACCCTGAAGGTCTTTTTTCTAAAACACTCGGAAAAAGAATTAAAGGTTTTTTTCCCGATTATGTTTGAAAAGGTAAACCCTTTTTTAAAAGCAGACCAAAGCATTTAAGACTAAATTTTTTATGCTTTTTTGAAAAAATGGGAAACTCCTCACGAAGGTTTTTCTCCTCCACACAAAGTCCCCCTGGTTTTTCAAGAGGCAAAGGGGTTTCCCGGGGGGCAAAGAACTGAAGGGGAAATGCTCCTTTTCTTTCCCTTAGGAGGAAAATGAATTCCCGCAATTACTTTCTGTGAAAATTTTGGGGTGCAAATTATGTACTTTGGGGAGACATATTTTAACCCTCTGAACAAGGGTTAAAGCAAGTTGCAAAGGGAAAAAATGAAAAAATTTGGGGAACTCCCTTTTACAAATGAAAACCCCCCTTGGGGAAAAAAAATTTGGCTCTGGAAGAAAGGGTGGTGAAGGCAAAATTGACATTTTTTTTCAAAAAACGGGTGAACCTAAATAACAGACATTTTCCCCCCCATTTTAAATACACCTTGAAAACCTAGGAAGGAAATAGAAAAAAATTTCCAAAAAATTCGGGTTTAAATTTTTGACTGGCTGAAAAAACCATTCTTCCAATCTCTTGGGGGCAAGCCCAACTTAACATCCTTTAAAAAGAGGAACTAATCAACATCCTAATGAACACAACCCAAAACTGCAAACTCTGGATTCATTAGAAAGCTCTGGATTCAAAAGGAAAAAAGAAAAACCCACATATTTCCAAAAAGGGCCCCGAAAATACTCCTGCAATTTTTAACCCATAACTTTTGAACTGGGTTCTCCCGCCCTCACAAATTTTAAAAAAAAAAAAAAAGGAATAAATTTTCTGGTGTTGGAAAAGGAAATGAAGTTGGGGTCTGTCAACTGCCCCCCTAACCCTAGAGCGGGTATGCAACTCGAGGCAGGCACCGTGTCGCCTGATTTAGGTTTGTGATTGTTATTTTAAAATATATTTATTTTTCACCTTACCTTTCCCTTTTGTCCCTTTCGGGATATATATTATTTTATATATATATTATATATATATATATTTTATATAATATATAATATATATATATATATTATATATATATATTATATATAGCTGCCTGCGCCCCCGAAGTCCAAGATATAATCTATTTCGCCGCCGTCCAGTGGGGTTTGAGACCTCTGCTCAAAATACACATATATGGGCCCTAATTGTATTCTCCAAAAGACCACAAATTTTCATTTGTGTTTGCCAAAAATGTCCCTTAACCCCCCAGGGAGCGTAAAAAAGTGCTGACTCTAAAATTTTTGGAAACCCCCGCGTTTCCAAAGGGGTCAATGTTTCAGTAAAAATTCAGGACCAAATTACTTTTGACTTGGGTTTTATGCTTTTACGTCTAAACCCCCAATTCTTATGATGGGAAAACCTATCTGCCTGACTATTGGGGATGGTGGGAGAGTTGGGGTTTATCCACGTGATCCTGGTTTCTGTCCTTGGGTTTTTTTCCATCGCCTTTTTTTAAACACGTCCATGGAGTGCCGTATCATACCAACAGACTTGGAGTCGTCCGGAAAGAGGGGAAGTAGTGCTGTGATCGCCGGCAGATTATCTTGTCCTGACTCCTTACGGGCAGGGTTTAAGGCTCCCCATGAAAGTTATGTCACTTTGTGGAATTTCTTGATACCTCTGTTTTCACAGTATCCAGCCATCTGTAAATTAAGCAAAGTCATTAGAATTGTCAGAAAACAATCAAACTTTTTACTCATGTATAACAATAATGTTATTGCATCACATTCTTATGGCATGGTATTATGTTAGAATGTTAAAGTACTCACCCATATTCTTGGTGCAATCCCTGGGTGATCTCCTGCCCATCACTCTTCAATGGACCATCAGCCTTTGGGAGTGGAGGATCCTTCCGAGGTAACACCATTTGGACGAACACAGGTGTAGGACTCTCGGAGCTCTGACAGTGTAGTGGTAGTAGATGACTGTTAAAAGGACGCTGTGTTCCCTGCGGGTCCGTCCCATTATTTTGCAGACTGGGGTGCTGGAAAAGTGATATCCCAGTACCGTGAAAGGAATCTGTCGACGTTGTGGAGCTCGGATTGTGGTCGATATTATCAACCGCTGCCGTTGTGAATAAGCCCTCGCGTAGTTTGGGGTGGACACACTACCTCATCTCGGTGAAAACTGCTCACACACTCTTTTTTCCCATGGATGTGGAAATTCCCATCACTCGGTCATAGGAGATGGACAGTCCGAGATCAAACAGCATCTCAATGAGGTCCTTTTTTCCAGTCCTTGCATGGACTGTGAGTCCCACGTAGATGGGCAATGGGGTTTCTCTGTCTTTGGTTGTGACGCACAGTATACTACCCACTCTGCGACGGATGGAGCTATTGTACTGCAAAAACTGAGCTGTGCTGATGGTTGCTTGGGTTCACCATCACCTGATTGAGACTTGATTTTGGGGCCGTCGAGGATCATGGCCACCAAAGTCAACAGTGACTGAGGTACTGATTTTACTTGGCAGTCCTCATCAAATGAACCTGTGAATGTAGCTGCAGTTTGGAACATTTCTCTACGTACTATCTTCGCTGCCCTTGCAAGACATATGGCTTCGTCCTCGTAGTCTCTTTGCAGACTTTACGGAGGGCAGGTCCTACATCTTTATCAAATGCAAGTAGTATACCACGCCCTTCCTTATGAGCCGAAAGGGTATGGGATTTGGGCCAGGATACGTTTTTTTAAACTCTGTGCTATGTTGTCTGACATGCTGCTCCACTCCAAGTTGTTCTAGCCCGATTAGAATAAATTTTTGACGAGATCTGAAAGTTAAAGACAGGGGCATGCTCTTCATCTATTCTTGTTTCATCGATAAATGACAGAACTCGGCTAGTGCAATCCCAGGGTTGACTTTATCAGTTGTGTCCATCTTCTGTTTATTTGTAATGATTAGTTTTGTTGTAAAGTGAAACAAACACCTTGGATGATATTTTGCATCTTGTCGACCATGTCCCCAGCACTAAATTTTGCAAGTAGACTCTCGTCCTGCAGGTCAATGCACATCTTCGTACGCGGGGTCTAGACGAAAAGTTGATGCCTCACGGAGTGGTTGGGAAGTTGAAAACATCTTCGCATAAAAACAGACATCCGATGCTGCCACTTCATGTGAGCGACTTGCCCGAGTGTATTTCTGGATGTAGTAGCATCGGGGTTCGCAACCCTGTGTGCATTCCTTTTTTCTGCTCGTTGCAGTTTTATATTATTGAATTTTGAAATGGCGGGATTTGTGCCACTTGGCATTGTTCCCCAGAAACGTAGCTTAAATGCCTTTTCCCGTCATCAAGGCGTCCTAATTCTAGTGGCATCGGTAATTCGTGAAGTTCATTGAAACGTCTGATGTTGAAGGCAATGGTAGAAAAACCCAAACTCCAACATCGTGCCGTTTTGATTCGCTGGGCATTGCAAACTTTTCCGTGTGATTTTTTGGCACAAAACGCACTTGGTCCAACCCCGTCTGTACCTGCGCCTTTGATTGTCCAGGTTGCAGTGGATCCACTAGCTGATAATTCTTAGACATTTCGCTGTTCGAAACACCAACTGAAAAAAAAAGATATGATAAGATATGAGGACAAATAGGATACGATAACAAGTTGCAATAAATAAATAAAAACTTTATTATCACTCACTACATGGGGCACTAATAAATGTATTTCTAAGGTTCATATGCAAAACTCTTTGGTGTAAACAGATCCCCATTTTAAATGGTTTTATATAAATCCTTGTCCTCAAAACATAGGTCTAGACACCTTATTTGCTCGTTATTTGCAACATTTGGCCGAGATATAAGCGATATTGAGTTTTTGGTAATGGCGGCACTAATTTGCATAAAATGATACGTGGGACATTTTTCAACTATTTAACATAGCAATCATTTTCTACCATTGTTTCCTATCTATAGACACCAATGAGAAGTATATTTGGGGGGGGGGGTGCACGAGACCCCTATCTAGCCACTAGACTAAAAGCAGCCATTTTGTAAATGGCCGCCACGGCTACCATAGGACGTTTTCGCGGTGGGTCCATATCTGGAATTATTTATTAGACTATTATCTATGACTGTGGGCCCAAAATTTTGTGCTTGTACGTATAAACCCCAATTGTTACACCTATCTGCCTGACTATAAGTGGACAAAGTTTTTGGATGGTGAATCGCCCTGGGTGGCTTGGAAGGCCTTCCAGGGACAGCCGCGTCACGGTCTACCTGGCACGCACAGGCAAAGGAACATATCTAAACCTTTTCCTAGGTGGTCCAGCGCCCATGAGCAGCGGCTAAAGTTCGGGAACCCGCTGATAGTCCTGTCCCCGGTGATTCTCGTGGCCTGCGGAAAAGGGATTTTAAATATTTAGTCTCGACATGGCTCCCTTCCAGCACGAGTTGACCAAAATGTGGGAAGACAAGGCCACGTGGCAATGCTTAACTCAGGCGCCTAACTGTGTAGAGCATGACTTACTACTTCTGGGGACACTGAGACAACACTCCTAGGCCTCCGGCGTTGTCGCTTTTGTGGGAATGTGGAACACCCAACGGGAGCCCCTTATAACTGTGGGGGGCTGTGGGTGGATGGTCTTCCCTCAGGAGCCTCATGCGGGCTCTTTCGTAGTGTGACTCACAATATTCACAACACTTATACCACCCACCTGAACATTCCATCTAAAGTGCCTGAGTAACAAACATTCCCCTGTGTAAAATCAACCTCAAGGATTCCTCATTGCCAAAAATATAAAAGAAGAGCACTTACCTCTATTTATCAAAAATATTTGATACATTATTACTGCACACATTAGATACATTTTTGTACAGTGCAGTTTGGGTTCAAGGAGGCTCGCAACAAATATTATGTGACTGGACTTTTAGGAATTTGGTGGAGTACTCTAACAACTGTGCTTTAACAGTTTATTGCTGTTTTCTTAATGCCAGCGAGGCCTTTGGTGGAATCAAGTATTGGAACTTGTTTTGTTAAATTGTTAAACAGAAGCACCCGGAACTATCTCGTTCATCTTTAGTAATTTGGTACACTTGTGAGGACTTTGTTGTTAAGTGAAGGAACACTTGTCTGAGGATTATAGGAGGAGTAATGGGTTTTAGGGCCAGGAGGAATACTGTCTCAGTATCTTTATAATGTATGCATACATTAATTCAATATAGCGTTCATGAACATGAGTGTGGGGTTTCACAACATAACTATGTATTAACTCCTTAGCTACGCATGGCAACATGATTATATTGGCCCCGATGGCAGAAGCCTTACGATAACTTATCAATAGATTTGCTATTTTACTTTGAGTATGCGTTTTGTGGAACATTTGTAATATTGAGACACCTTTGTCTCGGGGCCAAAGTCTATCTTTCAGCTGGTTCACTGCAACAGAGCGCTAAAAAACCCCTTTTCCTCAAGATGGTAATGATCTCGGTCCTGCTTTTTGCTTAAACCCCTTTCCCCTTTGCTTCCTCATTGCCTCGATAACACGGAAGCTGCCTTACATACTGAGATTATATATATAAAATATATATATATATATATACATATATATAAAATATATATATATATATATAATATATATATATATATAAAATATATAAATATAGAGAGAGAGAGAGAGAGAGAGGAGGAGAGAGAGAGAGAGAGAGAGAAAAATTGTGTGTGTGTATGTGTTAAGAATAAACAATAATAGTTTAATCATAAATCCAAGTTAATAACGTAGTTCCTGTGCCAAGGAGAAAAAGTACGTAGATAGAAGAGGAAAAACATGGAAAGGAACAAAGCGAGAGCGATGGCTTAACAATACAAAACATAGACACATTAAACAGGAGAAGAGAAAATACCAAAAACAGATAAAAAGAAGATAGACTTAGAAGATAAGGGGGGGAAAAAAAAAGAAGAAAGAAAAGAAGATAAAAAGAAAAGAAGATACAAATAAATAAATGCTAACATCCTCCTTTTCCTTTTCCACCATTTACCAGGTAATAGTTACTACATGAATGGAGGAGAATGGAGGGAAGGGGAATATGAAATTGATGGACAGGAAGAGATAATTGTTTCGAGATAATCGTTCCCGTTCGAAACGATCGGACAACTTGAAAAAAAACCTGAGTCAATTTGTTTCGATCACACGTGTTTCACCTACCATTGTCTTTTGTGTGTGTGTGTGTGTGTTTTGTGTGTGAATACCACGTCTTTCCCAAACAAAAACTGAGACTAACCCTTAGCCTTGGGCCCTTTCCCCGACA
>JACEEZ010004642.1:785507-886807 GCA_016584305.1 Chionoecetes opilio | reverse complement strand
GGGAAGGGCCGCCTCCCAAAAACCCCCTGGGGGTGCTATGGTGGGCTACCAAAAAAAAACACACCAATATCCAAAAGTTTTCCCCTTAAAATTTTTTCCAACCGCAAATAATAATCGCCAAAGAAAAAACCCTGAAGACGAATAAGCAAATATATATTTTTTAAAAAATGGATATCACCCACTAAAAAATTTTTTTGGTATGGCCCAAAAAAGGTTTTTTGGTACGGGAATCCCAAAAAAACCGGGGTTTTTGGTATATTTCGGGGCCCGGAAATACCCCCCTCCAGTTTTTTTTAAGAGCTCAGTGGTACTTTTGCCCTGTGTTTGTGTGTCCCGGGGGGGTGAATGAAAACTCTGATTCAAAAAAAAAAGTAAAAAAAACCATCCTGTAGGCTAAAGGGTTAAAAGGGGCCCCTTTTGGGTAATTTTTTTCCCTTCCCGCTAAAAAGGGAAACTAAAACGAAGAAATTTGGGGGAAAATTTAGTTTTAAACCCAATGGGGGAAATAGGCACTGGGGGGGCTAGTCACCTCCCCCCTCCTTTTTTTTTAAAACCTGCTTAGTTTAGCACCACCCCCCGAAAACCAAAACCACACGTCTTATTTTAAAACCATGCAACAGTGGTGGTGGTAGGGGGTTGGGTAGAAATTTGTGTTGTGTTGGTGGGGGGTTGGAGTGGGTTGTGGTGGTGGTGGTGGTTTTGTAGGTAGTGAAAAAAATAGGGGAAAGAAATTTTGGGCCCCTAGTTTTAAAAATTTTGTATTTGGTGTAGAAAGTAGTATAGTAATAGCTAGTAGTAGAAAGTAAGGGGCGGCGGTATAGGAAAAAAACTGAACATTTCCCTTTTGGGCCGCTGGGTCGTTTTTGGGGCCAGTTTGAGGGGAAAAAAAAAAAAAAAGGTAATAAAATTTTTAAATAGTAGAAAGGAAAAGGAATAAATAAATTAATGAGTGAAAAAGAAATATCTGAAAAAATAAGGTAAATTAAACTAAAAAAATAGAAAAGACAGGGCTTCAGCTTTAGAGAAAAAGGGGGGGCGGGCTGACAGAGATCGGAAAAGGGGTCAACAACTCACAAATACGTACGCATACCCCGATCCGACACGAGTCCCCTTTTTAAAATTCTCAATAGAGTCGTCTAATTTTTGTTTTCCCCGAATTTTTTTGTTTTTTTATATACTTTAAAACCCAAAATAGCTATACATGTTCATGCACCCCACTTGGGAAAGTAACCCTTTTTTAAAAAAGCCTTATAGGCAAATTTATAGGGCTAAAACCCATGACTATATAACCCTGGATCGCGGGAACCCCGGGCCCCCGCACCGGGTTTCCAAATGCCCCCCACTTTTCGTAACCAAAACCAAAACCTTGTTTTGCCCCGGCCCCGCGGTTTCTGTCGGGGGGTGTTTTTCGCCTCGTTGGGCCCAAACTGTGGTTTTCGTCTGGGGGTGTTATCAAATCGTCTGCCAAGCTGTGCTGCTATTGGGCCCGTACAAACAGAACCCCGGGCCTGGGGAAATGGGAAATTTTCTTTTTCCCCCTTTTGAGTAACACCAAAAACACACACCCCCCCACCACACACCCCCACACACCCCACCCCCCACACACACACACAAAACAACACCACAAAACAAAACACCCACCACACACACACACAAACCCAACACAAAAAACACCCACCCAACCCCACAAAACGCAACCCACCCCCAAAACACACGAAAGCACCCCCACACAAAACACCACCCACCCCCAAACCCCCACCCACACACACCCCAAAACCCAAGTTTTTTTCGTAGTCCCCAAATGAAACCATAGTCGTTTCTTTAACCTCGCTCAGAGTTGAACGACTACTAGAGTTACGAAACGACACCAGGTATGTACGAAAATCTCAAAATCAGTGTACGAAAATAATACTTTCAATTTAAAAACCCAATTTAAAAAAGGTTTTTTGATTAGGCCAAAGGTTTTTTATTAATTTAAACTTCCTGAATCCCCCCAGGTACTTCTAGAACCACTGTGGCCCCCGCCGACCCGTGGGCCCCGGCGGTGGGGCTGACGCCCTTATAGTGGAGAGAACTGCGCGTTCGCCATTAGGTCAGACACACACACACTCGGGGTTTGCTCATAGGTCTTACACTGCACTCTTTGCCTCTCGCTTTACCCATCACCACACCTTCACTCAACTTGTACGGCCTCGAAAACACCCCCTTCACTAACCCTAGGGCCCCCGCAACACACCTGTCACTCACACCTGTAGGGCTTCGCAAAAAACCTGTCACAAAAAAAATGTACGGCCTCGCAACACCACCTGTCACTACACACCTGTAGGCTCGCAACACCCCTGTCACTATCACCTGTACGGCCTCGAAGGCACCGTCAACACACCTGTACGGCCTCGCAACACACCTGTCCCCACACACCGTACGGCCTCGAAAGAAACCGTCATACAACCGTGGGCCTGCAACAACCTGTGTCTGTGTATCACCGTAAATAAATGATTGGGAAGGTTCGCGATGCACTGGGTTTGGAAGTTTAGAGTAGTATATATTTTTTTAATAGTAGTGTAGGGGGTAAGGGCCGTATTTTTTAAAATTTTTTTCGCCAGGTTGGCAAAAAGGTTCCCCAGGCGCTCAGTGATTTCTTACTTTTTAAATCCACGAGCGCTCCCCCAGGCGCTCTCCCCAGGGCTGGGAAGGGAAGTTTTGGGAAACCCGGGGCGAACGAGAGTTCTGGGAGGCGTCCCCCCCCCGGGCATAACTTTTTTTTGCTTCAGTTTTACTTTTACAATACTATAAGCTTTTGAATAGGAAAACCTATTGGACGGTAAATATGTGTATGGAAAGTTCTTTCAGGGAAAAATTCAGTATATTTATTTTCAAAAACACCATCGAGGTTAAGAGCTGACAGCACCAGAACCCCCCCCCCCAGAGTGAGGATTTTTCCCTTTTTGTCCAATATATATTGGTTTAGGGCCCATATTGCACAATATAAGATACATTGGATGTTTGGTGAGGGGCAATTTTACATTGAGCAATCAGAGTCCCCTCACCTCATAAAAATTTTCAGTGAGACGTGATTATATCATTGTGCTCCCCCCACAAAATACTTTTTCTGTTGTATATCAGATAGAATGAATGTGTTATTTTGTAAAAAAATGGTTAGTTTGGTGATGGCTTTTTTACTTTGAGCTATATCAGGGGCCCTTTTGCCCCTCTACATTACCGTGAAAACGTTTATAATAGGTGCTCCCGACACAAAATTATTTTTTTGGGAAATTTTTTTAAACACTGGGGACCAAAATTCTTTTACACCTTTGGGGTTTTTTGTTTACCTTAATAGATTTGAGAACTTTCTTCAAGGTTTCCGTCGCAAATCACTACTTTCGGAGAATAAAAGGGGCTTTTAGTAGGGGGGGGTTTTGCAGTCGTTCGTTCACAAGTTTTTTCGTACACCAGTAGATTAATAGCCCCAAAAAGTTTTCGTAGTCTATATGAAACCATATCTTGTACCTAGCTAAGTTAAAACTTATAAAATTTTACAAACGACATACATATGTCGCAAAACTCAAATCATGTACGAAACAACTAACAAAAACTGTATACGAAACTCCTGTAACTATAGGAGTATGAAAATTAATTCCCTAACCCTAGTTACAGGAGTTTCGACCCAGGTTTTGTTAGTTTTTTCCCCTCATGTTTTTGTTTTTTGGTACATATGATGTCTTTTCTAATCTAGTAGTAAAGTTAAACTCTGAGCTGATGTACGAAACGACTAGGGTTTTCAATAGACTACAAACAATTTTTTGGTGTACAAATCTACGGTGTACGAAATGACTTGTAAACGAATTGATGATCCCCCCCCATACACTCCCCTTTCCTAGGGGAGTTATACACTCTTTAAAAACCTAACCCCAGTTTTAACAAAACTAAAGTCAAACCTCTTTAAAAAGTGCCCGCGGCAAGGGAAGAATAGAGGCGATGGGTACAAGGAAGAAAGAGAGAGGGCACATAAACACTTGTCTTTCCCCCCGAAAAATAGGAGTTATATTATATCCCCAAAAAGAATGATTTGCGATGAAGCTCTTTGAGAGAAAGTTTCCTAGAATAAAATAAGTAAACAAACCTGCCCCCAAATTGGTAGGGAATTTTGGGGCCTATTAAAATATTATACCCTTTTATTTTTTTTTTAATCAGTGAAAAATTTAATAGTTAAACTTTTTTTACAAATTAGAAGGGAAATAGGGGAGTTTTAATCAATAACTCACTATTTAACAATCCCACTGATATAACTAGGGCCCCGGCCCCCCCCGGGGCCCCCCCTGCTAGTTCACTAACCAAATAAAATTTCATTTATGCGCATTCTGTTTTTTTAGGACGAACACTTTTCATGATAGTTTTAAAAATGTTTGAATTTACGATACTTTTTTTTGGGTGATTTTTTCTCTGATTTAAAAAACACTTACAGTAATTTAAAAGGGAAAGGATTATTTTGTTTCTATATTATTTTTCAGATTTTGGGGCGCACTGCTAGATTTTTAAGATATAGAAGTGCTTGATCCACCAAAGAGAAGGATCAGATTGCCAAGACAAAACTGGAAAAGAAAAAGAAAGAAGTAGATTGTTCCTGGCGAGACGAGTGGAATTAAAAAAAGGGGGGTTTGGGAAAAAAACATATGAAAACATTTCCCAAGTTTAAAATCACAAACCCATAATTTTTTTGTCTTTTTACTTTTTAAGTGGTGAATGAGATTTAAAAGATTAACATCACAATGCCTTTGGAAGATATTTTTTTAGCTGTTAGGTTAATGGTGAAATATTTTAATGATTATATCATGCTGGAAGATTGTAGGGTTTTTGCATGTTAGGGTTTAAATGGTGAAATATATTAAGATTTATTCATGTGGGGAATATTGATATGTGTACGGTTAGGGTTTAATGGTGAACTATATTAATGATTTATCCCGCTGGAAGTATCTGATAGTGTTAGAGGTTTGGGTTTTAAAGGGGGAATTATTTTAATTTTTATCACTGGGAAGTATCTATTGTGTACCGTTTTGGTTTTTGTGGGGAACTATAATTTTTAAAGATTTATATCACGTGGAAGTACTGATAGTGTGTAGCAGGGTTTGGTTAAGTGGTGAAAATTTTAAGATTTTTTCACTGCTGGAAGTACTGATAGGGTAGCAGGTTTGGTTTAAATGGGAACGATATTTAATATTCAAAAATACTGGAAAATCGTAGTGTGTAGCATGTTAAGTGGGGGGGTTTTGGTTTAAAAATGAATGGGTTTTTGTTTACCTAAATAATTCGAAAACATTACTCAAGAGTTCCGTCGCAAAACCTATTTTTAGAATAAAATGCTTTTGTAGGGGGGAAAATGATGGAAACGGGGCAGTAGTTCGTACACAAGTTGTTTCGTACACCAGTAGATTAGTACACCAAAAGTTTGGGTTTCAAGTCTATAGAAACCATAGTCGTTTGTACACTCAGTCAGAGTTGAACTGAGTTACGAAACACATCACAAGACGAAAAAAACTAAAAGTCATGTACGAAACAACTAAAAAAAAACCTGGTAAAAGAAAAAACTTTTTACGAAAAAAAACCCGGAACCCATAGGGGTAGGAAAATATTAACTCCCTACCTTTTTGACTCCAACCTAACCCTACTTTAGATCACAAAACCCAACCCTACATTTTTTAAAACCTTTAAATAAGGCAAATCCCATTAAAAAGTGATGATTTTAAAATCGTACGGGTATGTCTTGCTGCATTTAGGTAAGGGGGTAAATTTTATTTAAAATAAACAATTATGGGAAATATATGATCGACGTTGATTTTAGGTTAAGTGGTATGATCTTTTAAAAAAATCATACTGGGAAATATAGATATAAATATGTTGCACGTTAGATAAGTAGTAGCGGTTTAAATTATAAAAAATCAGAATAATTTGGTAAAAAATTTGGGTGGGATTCATGATTTTGAGGTCGAAAAATTTGTTTCCTGAATAGTTTTGATTTTTTTTTTGAATGAAACTGGGACTCGTTTTTTTTCGGAAATTAATGTTTTTTTACAGGTGGGGGGGGGTGCCCCGCCCCCCCCCGCAAAAACCTTATTTTTCTCCGCTTCGCACTGCCTAGTATTTATAATTTTCTTTTTTTCTTGATATCTGTTTCAAACCAAACTCCCAAACCCCTAACCTAATTAATTTAAAACCCAAATTAAAAGTTTATGGGGAAAAAACGGGAGATTTTCGGTAGTACAGTAACACCATTATTATTCAATTGCACCATGGAAAGGGGGTTCAAAATATTCACAATGAATAATTCTACACGATGATGTTTGTTTGTTTGTTTGTTTGTTTAGAGGAAATTTCCTCATGTGTTGCCGGGGAATTTGTGCTTTCTAAAAGGCTTTTCAAATGAATATGGCACCTTATGACCGACACAAAATAAATCCCACCGCCACAACTACCCGTGTGTTGCTGGAAATTGGGGGTCACTGGTATGGGGGGTTTTAACTGGTCAACGTTACTTGAAGGATATCATTGGGGATGATTTGATAAAGATTACAACTTGAATGGAGGATTTAACTTTAGTATTCTGACTTCACTATATGATTTATAGTTTGGACCACTTCTCAATACGAGAGACTGAAAAGCGGGGTAACTTAAGGAAAAGGGATAATTAAGGTGTAGGTTATGGGGGATTGCTGCCCACCAGCCTGATGAGTATTTCACTTGATTCTCCCGGGGCACGTTAGTTGATATTAATATTAGATTGATCTTGGTAGTCGGGTGGGTACGAGGGCTTATACTCGAAACAAGGGCTTGGACTCCTTGGAAGTGTGGGGAATTAGTTGTCCTAATCAGAAAAACACCATGGTTTTCATAATAACACAAGTACGATATTTGTAAAATGATATCCTATTTATTTGGAAACATGGTAAGTCTCTCACTTGAGATCATCTTCAGCTTAAGGGTTAACACTATACCGAGAAAAAAATCTACTCGGAAAATAAGAAACGTGACTTTCACACCCTGACGTAGGAATTTTCCTAAGTTATGAGATTAAAGCTATAATGAGCATTAAATCTCCTTCCCTAGAATTACCCGTCAGAGGGAATGCCCTACACTATAACATACCACTTAATATTTGTAAAAGCACACTGGAAGATAGGTATCTAGTAGAGAAAAGAAAATGCGAGACAGTGTGGTAGTGTTTCAGTAAGACCATGTTTTTTATGGCATCCAGGAGGTTTCGCGCCAACCTGAGGAGCGCGGAGAGAACAACTCTGTTAAACCACTCAGGAATGGCGGGAATATCTATGCCTAGTGACACTGAACTGTACCTAATATATTTATATAGACAATATATGATGGCATATACTAGGGGAGAAAAACCACCGGAGCCCGGGGAGATGTCTTACCTTGAGGAGCGCGGAGAAAACAAAAACTCGTCCCCTGCGGGTTTTCCGCCCCAAAGAAAAAAAGAACTTTTTTAAAAAAGTCTCACCGGGGCCAAAAATGAAACAACTTTAATTCCCAAAACCAACTATTTAAGTAATGAAAACTCGCGTACCCCCGAAGAGGCCGTCCCTAATAAAAACTGGTACTTTGATATAAGAGAATTTAGTCTTTAATCTAAATTCACAAAGGGTTTTGGTTTTATAGTAATATGGGGACAATCCGAACCCCTATTTCAGAGCGAGGGGGTTTTAAAATTGTGTTTAGAATTTTGGGTAGGTTTTTCATTTTAGCGGTATCATTTTTAACCGCCCATATTGACCAAACCCGTAACGATAGGGATTATTTTGAAAGCCATGAGGATTTTGGGGGGGCTCCTAAATTGAGAAGAGGGTTTTGGAAAGAAAAAAAAGAATGGAATACTTTTAGTTATGCTGATCGCAGAATAATTATCCTCGGTTTGGTTCGCAACGGCAATGGGGGGGAAGGGAAGGAAGAAGAAAAAAATGAGGGGTGAAAACACGAAAGAAGATAGAGCAAAATGGCGTCTAGGATGGCCAAATGTTTAGAAAAAAAAAGGCGGGGAAAACAGAAAACGATGATATCCCTTACCAAAAGGGGAAAAAAAAATTAACAAATGACCCCAAGGGCATAGCTCGGGGGAATTTATATAAAATTTTTCCCATATTTTTCCCCAAAAGGGGTTACATCAGAGCCCTATGATCTACCGCGAAACAATTTAAGTTGGCCGAAGCCACCACCCCGGGGGGGGGTCACAAAAACCCCCCGGCTAACACCGGTACCCATTCACTGCGAGTGGAAGGGGCTCGGGTTTTTTGAAAGCCACCCATTATCTTTGCTCCGCCCGGGGGTCTAAACCCCGGGACTTCCGGGGTGAGCCCAGCGTGTAACCATATATACGGAGACCGTATGTAAATGTAGGTAAGAATCCCCAGGACTTTTGGAAGCCCACACCGAAAAATAATACCCCATCTTTGCAGAGTTAGGTGGAATAAGCTTAAAGGGGTTAATATCACAACTGCCTTAGAGAGCATTGACAATTTTTGCTCGTTTGTTTTTGAGAAGAACTTTAATTATTAAAACATACTGTCGGAAAAAAAGTAGAATGAGAATCACGGGATATAATTGGTAGTTTTGTTCATTTTTTGCCTTAAAATACTCCTTGATGAGGTCAAGAGCATCCCCTTTTCCCCGTGGGTATAGGAGTTTCTTAAAAGAGCCAGATCGTCCCCTCGTAGCAGGGTGTCGACTTTTGATGTAAACAAACTTGAATTTCCCTCGATTTCAAGCGCCATTTCGCAGAGTCGAGCGAGAATAGAGGTTAGCGCTGGCGAACAACTCACGTCCGCCAACCCTGGCGATTCGCCAGGGTGGCGTACGCAGTGTTAAAAGTAAGGATTTCCTGAGGCTGCGTTTCGCCTGGCGGAGCTTAGCATCGGCAGGCGATCGCCAGCCCGGGAGGAAGCGTTTAATAGTACGGCCTAATAGTAGTATAGGGTTGGTAATATAGTAGTAGTAGTAGGTGTTAATAGTAGTAGAGTAGGTGGTAATATAGGCTATCACATGCCAGCAGCAACACCCAGCCACTGCCTGCCGAACATGTATTTGTTTGATTGGATTAGATTTCAAGATTGGCGGCTGGGACTTCAGTATCCGGCACAAGCTAGCCCAGATTCCGCGATCCAGTTATCTATAGATCAGGCTAAAGCCCCGTTCACATCTTCACGACTCAACGGCGATCAGTCACTTGCTGAGTCATGCTGTGTCGGCGCCGGTCGTCATGGTGGGGTCGGCGTCAGCCCAGACCATCGCAGTCGGGTCGTGGAGTCCGTGAAGCGGTGCGAGGGGGGTCCGACTGTGTGGTGCATGCAGCTATACACTCGGGGCGGTTTCTGGCCTCAAATATTTAACGGAATAAGTCGGCTCCATGCTGGGACTGTCGCCGAAGGGTTCAAGTCGGCGCCGACCATCGGCCGTACTGGCGACCAGATCGGGGCCGTGCTGCGACCCGTCGGGCCGTGCTGCGACCCCCCCCCCCCAGTCGGGGCCGTTAACCTGCGACAGTCGGGGCCGTGCTGCGACAGTCGGGGCCGTGGCTGCGACCAGGGTCGGGGCCGTGCTGCGACAGGCGGGGCCGTGCTGCGACCCAGCCGGCCTGTGCTGCGACCAGTCGGGGCGTGCGCGACTGGAGCACGTGTTATTTTAGTTATTTTCTCCTATCGACGAGAGAGAGAGAGAGAGAGAGAGTAGTTTTGGAGGAGATGAGAGAGAGGAGAGAGAGAGTGAGAGGAAAAGCGGAAAATTTTGAAATATGATTGATAATTATTATCTATCGTCATCATTATCCACCTACAAATAGGGCAGTATCTGTAGGGCATTCTCTTAGCGTTAAAACTGCTTCCGAATATCTTTTCAGTTGCCCTTGGCGATGTTATCACCATGTCGTAGTTAATGTGATCATTTAAAAACATTAGGAGGCACATAAGTATTTGTGGCCTAGTCAGGTGGGCAGGTTGTGTGGACAACAGGTTGACGACATCGGTGGCGCTGGATTGAACCGAAGGTGAAATAAAAGTGGTGTGGGGAGGGCAAAGCGCTGCCCCATCTACATTAATCGGCATCAGTCGCAGGGGGGGCTATGGCCTAGGAATAGTCCCGCCATGACGGCAACCGTACGTGGTTGCCGTCGTGCTGCAACTGTCGTCGGCTATCTATAGCGGCAACCCATTATTGGCGGGTTAAATTAGTTTTAGTCCACAACTGTCCGCGAACAATCTCCAGACAGTTCGCGGGCACTAGTCGCCTAACTATGGCAACCCGAGCTAACCACGCCGATTTTGAAGCTTCAAAAACCCCCCCAAAAATCAGCTGCAGTCGGCACCGACTGGATGGCTCATAAGTCGTGACCGGTCGCCGACGCGAGTCGTGGAGATTGAACGGGGCTTTATATGCTGCGCATTTCACAAAATAAGAATCTAGGTGGCAGTGGTAGGACTGGCCGTCTGCCGCTGTTGTCACACAATTATTAGTTATGATTGTATGGGGAGTTGCCAAGCTAAGCCGCCCAGATGCTCTCGACACATCTCACATCCATTGCCCTTTGAGCGGGAATGATCTATCATTACCGTAAATTCCCATTGTACTTTTTCGGGGTACATCAGAATTACCACTTCAATACAATAACCTGAAACAGTTACTAAAAAATGTAGTTATCATTTTATTGTTGTCTGCACTGGGTGAAAAATAATTGGCCAAAACAATTGAATACGTGAAAACTCATTCTTTAAAAATCGTCTTTTCATGAAAAAACGCAAAGTGAAGCAGAATGAGGCTTCAGGAAATAATCTACTTTATGTAAGCATTCACGAGTTACCTATTTGGGTGTACATGTATCTTTCGACGAAATTTAACCAAAACGAGTGTGGCGTTCAGCATCTCCACAGAAACCATCCGGCGGGCAGGATATGCTATCACCCACTTTCCTGTTGACCATCACACGGGAGGAAAGCCTCAGCACCATGCTCCTTAACCTCACAGCTCATATCCTCTGATAGTCCTAACTTCGAAATACCAGAGGCTTTCATCATCCGCTTATCTCATCACACTCTATCCCTCTACTGGAATATCGTGGCATCGCTCCACATACCGTTTCCACATAAAGGAGACTTTGTTCTCCTTATTCGTGCTTTGACTGTGACTTTGTGTTGTGTTGTGGCGGAGCGGAGTGGCGCGGGGTAGTTACGTGACAGACGTGGTCACTATTGTACTGTGGTAGTAGTAGTTTGGGGTAATAAAGCCGTGCACAGCAGTAAATGTCTCCTTGCAGTCCTTCCCGTCTCTTCCATAGCCCTGAGCCGTTAGTGTGTGACGAAGTTTGAGAGGGTGGGTTGCCCCCCCCCCTCCTTCGTTCACTAGGATAAAACCCGAGGACATAGGGTATTTAGAGGAAGGGTTTTATTGATTGATTCAGAGGGAAGGACATTGAGGTGGAGGGGCGGGTGTGACGAATAAAAAAGTTGCCAATATAAAGGGTTGCATGGGGCCCCCCACTGCGCATGCGCGGGAAAGCGCAACTTTATTTATTGTTGATACGGCGATATATTTTGGGTTTCCTGATAAATAGTGTCACCAAAAAACAAGTATTTATTTCTCATGTAGGTCATTTATCTATACTAGTCAGTGATAACTTCGATCATAGACCACTATACAGTGGTATATATGTATGGTTCTTTACAGTTATTTACCATGTAGCTATGTGGCGATGAATGTGGTACCCTGATAAATAGTGTCACCAAAAAACAAGTTATATTATTTTTTCATGTAGGTCATTTATTTATACCCAGTCAGTGATAAATTCGATCATAGACCACTGTGGTACAGATACAGTGGTATATATGGTTCTTTTCATCTTTTTTACCTTTTTAGCTATGTGGCGATGAATGTGGTACCCTGATAAATAGTGTCCACCAAAACCAAGTCATATTATTTTCTCATGGGAGGTCATTTTATTATACTAGTCGTGATAAACTTCGATCATAGACCCCCTATTTCAGTGGTATATATGGTTCTTTACTTACATCTTTTTTACCATGTAGCTATGTGGCGATGAATGTGGGACCCTGATAAATAGTGTCACCAAAACACAAGTCATATTATTTTCTCATGTAGGTCATTTATTTATACTAGTCCCGTGATAACTTCGATCATAGACCACTGTGGTACAGATACAGTGGTATATATGGTTCTTTACATCTTATTTACCACGTAGCTATGTGGCGTAAATGTGGTAACCCTGAACTGAGAATGGAGGTACAAAAAGCGCTTACCCTTTCAGGGCTTTTTAACCCGTAAAACTCAAAGCCCATGTACAGTAAAGTTCAGGCGTTTTGCCCTGTTACCCCCAAGCTATGGGCGTGGCGTGGTCCCGAGAATTCCACACCATCACTTTATTTTTGGTAATTAACCGTTGAACCGGTCTTAAACGGTTTTGGGTTCTCTCTCTTTTCATGCTCGCCAGGGCGAGGATTTTCGGTTTCGGCCCTCGCGCTAACCTGTATGTAAAAAAACCTGCAAGGGGAAACCGTCATAAAGCCATTGGTACGATACTGGCTAATATTGTTGGTTTACACAATTCCTTCCATTATGGTTTCTCCTTAAAAGACTGATTATAGGGAGGGAAGAGGCCACCAAACATCATAGGGTTTGGGGTGGCTGGCAAGCCCATTGTACTTTTTTTATCTGTTTTGCACCTGATGAAAACCAGTATTGAGGTTCAAACTGGCCATCATTGCCCGAGTGGGGACCGCTTTGGGGTTGGGCTGTTATACTTTTGGCTTGAAGAGTAAGGGTGTTTTCATTCTTGGCTAATTTTTGGAAAAAAATCTCTCCCTCTTCTCTTAGCTTAATGGAATTACTGTATGGTATGGGGATAAACAATACTTTTCCATTTCTTTTTGGGTTTTAAAAACTGCAAAAAGGCGCTAAAAGCTATTGGAGGAGCCAGAAAGAATGATCCGTTAACTCACTATCATAAAAGAGTTTTAATGGCCAATTAAAGCAGATTATTTAGGGAAAATTGTTTGCTTATAAGGCTTAATTTGTACCTAAGTGGAATCTATTTTCCATTTGTCAAAAATACAGCCTCAAGGCAAAAAGATTTATGGCCAACCAGAAAACTTGCCAGACTTACTTTAAGGTTAAACTTGAAAATTTGGGCTTAAGCATATTAATTAGAGGTCTACACTTTTAAGTTTGTTTATAAATTTACTTTTAATTGCCTAGTTATAATTTTGGTTTCCCCATATCAATAGCATTGCATATGTTAGTAGTATTTAAAAGATATTTGAAGTGACTTTTAGTTCTCTATGTTAATGGATAATTATTTCCTTTAATTTTTTTGTCTTTCCCTTTTTTATGTATTTTTTTTATTTCGTGACTTAAAGTTTCATTTTTTAGAATATCATAGAACATTGGATTGTTTAGAAAAACCATTTCCTGGGAAATAAGAATATTTATTTATTTATTTTATTTCCCTTCTATCTTGCTTCAAGTTTCTCCTTATTTCGGTCGATATTAAAACCATAATACGAAACATGCTGTGTTACATTGAGATAAACCTTGCCATAAGGGAAAATAAAAAAAGATTTTGAGTGTTTTTCTACTGACAATATCATTTTCTAGTTTAAAACCCTTTAATTTCCGATTTTCCACTTTATAGATAAACAGGAAATATACAGAAATCAAATATATAAAAGAGTTTTAGGCCCTTTTGAAGGTTTATAAGACAAGAAATTTAAAACGACAAATATCAATATACACAAAATAAAAAATTTAACCCAAATTTTTAATCCAAAGGAAATACTGTTTGGGTCAATATTCAAAAATATTGTTAATTTACTTTTAAATTTTTATTCAACAAATAATTTCCAAACTATTTCAAATTTTACTAATAAACACTTTTGACCTAACCTAATCTACTTAATGTCCCCCAAACCGAACGTATTAGGTAATACACTGATGCTCCTGTAGAAACTTTTTAAAAGTTTAGTGTAACCAAAAACCCTCACTTTTACGGACCTTTATATAACAATATGGGCTTAAAACACCTTTTTCTGCCAGTCCGTATATGCTGCTTTTACAAATAAGTTCACTATCCGTTTGCGGTTTGATTGTTTTAATTGCCTGTATCGTGTAGTATTTTGTATGGCTGCATGTATGTAATGTACAACTTTCTCAGATGTAACGGAAAAAGTTCACGATACACGGTTAGTCGGAAATAGGGAACTTTCACCTCATATAACGACCACAATTTGTATATGCGAAAAGTCGGATCACTGGGATTAATTAAAACCTCGCCATCCTTCCCCCAATTTGTTGGGCAAAGCGAGAGTACATCATTTCCCACCATTAATTATATGTCAACATAAAAATCAGGTACACCAAAAATAGCCTTAATCCTTCTTTCAAAAACATACTAATTTAACCAAAAATATACAGAAATAAAACCTTTATATAAATATATTATATATATATATATATATTTTAATATATATATATTATATAATTTAAATATATATATATATATATATGGTAAATCTTAAGAACAAGGGCCCCACCCCTATCTTCTTCTTCTTATAGCCACAGCTTGGGGACATGGTGGAAACCGGGGTAAACCCCGGTTTCCCCATGCCCCCCAAGTTTGTTGTCTATAAGAAGAAGAAGATAGGAGGTTGAGCCTTTATTCTAAGATGACAAAACTTTTAACAGACCTAACCTAGCACCCCCCCCTCGAGCCCATCGAGCTGTGCACTAACCTAACCTAACCTGACCTGACCTAACCCTACTGGACTTAGTTTTTCTAAAGAACCTGAAATTTAATATCGGCCATGTAGGCAAAGTAAGGATCGGCACTCATTAATCTAAACAGATGTGTTAAGGACGTAAGTATAACACATAGAGCCAACATTTGGGTCAGCTTACCGTGGAGCCCTTGTTCTTAAGATTTTCCCTCAACGCAATGCTATCATTTTCCACAATACCTATCAGCACCTCTACTACACATTAATATTGTTCTGTCCGTCAACAGTAATGTAATGCATACTTAGATATCTTGCAATTTTTTGGGTGGGGGAATTCGGATGATGGTGAAGGTTTTGGTACTCTCGTCTCCGTCGGCGAGAGTTCCAACATTTTCACGTTCTCAACAAGTGTGAGAGATCACTAAGAACCAAATTGGGCATAATGAATCAGCGAAAACGTTTCCGGTCGGGTTTTTGATTGCATAATTATAAAATTAGAAAACAACGTCTTGTGTTAATGTTAAAAGACTCGAGAAAGTTATTTTCACCAGACGACCTCTCCTATCACCATGTCATTCCATTTTAGCTCTATTAGTGTGGTCCAAAAGTAAGCCCGTGCTACTAAATGTACAAATCAGGCTAATTTCTGCCATATTATCAGTGAAATTCAGCAAAACTACTACGCCCGCAGCTAGGCCCCTATCGTCAGCCTGATAAGACATGATCATTCTTTCACCAGTTTTAAAGTTGTCCTGTCGTGTTATTAACCTTGTATATTCTTGTTCGTGGTCTTAAGGTATGTCCATGCTTCTGAATGTACATCTATGTGTTTACTTGTGTCCTGTTATCTGTAATTACAGTATTTCTACGCCGATACTCACTGTGTCAGAATCTCTGCCTTCTCCGCCATATTTGTTGTTATCTCTGACGTCACGGCAACAAGCGGGAAGAAGCCGTGGTAAGCGAGCCCTGGCTCTCGCTTCTTATGGCTTCTTACGGCTTGACCAGCTGGGCCAATCCGTAAGAAGCCGGCTTCTTAAAAGTGCCCCGCCATAACAGAAAACGCAAGCTGCAAGAAGCCGGCTTCTTACGGCTTCTTCACCAAAATTCGCCTTATCTGAGCACTGCTTAGGCAGCTTCGACCAATCACAAGGCTTGAACACGTCTCTGCTGAAGCAAGGAATGTTGTCCCTCCCTCCCTAACCAAGCACTTATGGAAAGGACACACCGCTCTCCCCCGCCAAAAGCTGTTTCATCACAAGTTTGACGTTCAACGCAGGTTTTGACCACTTATATATTTTTGCATTAGGACGTGCCATACACCATGATAATCGTTAAGGTGTGCCGATTCCGGGACAGTGAGTGAAAATTTAATGCAAGCAACATTCCAGGAAAAGGAGAAGATGAATAAAAAAAGGTGAAAAAAAAAGTTTTTTACACGATTTCATTTTGCTCTCATTATCTTATTATAGGTATAGTTTACTGCAAGTTTTATGCATTCATGATATGCACTAATGTCCCCGTGAAGATGATACTATGTTCAGCTGTCCCAAATATCATCTGGTAGTATGATAATACCGTGTAATAGCACAAAAATTTTAGTGCGGGCGGAGCACCTGCCGCCCGCCGCCCGCCGCCCGCCCCTAACCAAAACACAACACAACATTTCTTATCACCACAATATAACACCCTATAATGCCGCATTAGTCTTGCACGATCAATTCATACACACCTTTTCAACACTATTAATACGTTTAAAAACCAATTGTTTTCGTTGTAGGAACTGAAAAAAGGCTGTATTTGCTTTATAAACAGAAGAGAATGTCCCGTCAAAGGCCCACAGCAGCTCACTAAGTCAGGGTCTGACCATGCCTTAGTTTTCAGGCGCCTTTAGCGGTGCCACTAAGGCAGCAGTCTCGACTGAGCATTTTCGGTGGGAGGGGGGTTTCGCCTTACCACAGGCGCCCTAGTGGATAGGGGCCCCCAGCTCACTCTCAGCATCTGGCCCCTGATAAATAGTTTTCACCAAAACACAAGTTATATTATTTTCTCATATAGGTCATTTTTTATACTAGTCAGTGATAACTTCGATCATAGACCACTGTGGTACAGATACAGTGGTATATATGCTTCTTTACATCTTATTTACCCCTTGGGAGCTATGTGGCGATGAATGTGGTACCCTGATAAATAGTGTCACCAAAACACAAGTCATATTATTTTCTCATGTAGGTCATTCATTTATACTAGTCAGTTTATAACTTCGATCATAGACCACTGTGGTACAGATACAGTGGGATATATGCTTCTTTACATCTTATTTACCTGTAGCTATGTGGCGATGAATGTGGGGACCCTGTAAATACTGTCACCAAAACACAAGTCATATTTTTTCTCATGTAGGTCATTCATTTATACTAGTCATGATAACTTCGATCATAGACCACTGGGGGTAACAGATACAGTGGTATATATGCTTCTTTACATCTTATTTACCATGTAGCTATGTGGCGATGAAAGTGGTACCCTGATAAATAGTGTCCCCCAAAACACAAATTATATTATTTTTCATGTAGGTCATTTATTTATACTAGTCGGTGATAACTTCGATCATAGACCACTATACAGTGGTATATATGTATGGTTCTTTACATCTTATTTACCACGTAGCTATGTGGCGATGAAAGTGGTAGGCTACCCTGATAAAAAGTGTCACCAAAACCACAAGTCATATTATTTTCTCATGTAGGTCATTCATTTATACTAGTCAGTGATAACTTCGATCATAGACCACTGTGGTACAGATGCAGTGGTATATATGCTTCTTACAAACTTATTTACCTTGTAGCTATGTGGGGATGAATGTGGTACCCTGATAAATAGTGTCCCAAAACACAAGTCATATTATTTTCTCATGTAGGGCATTTTATTTATACTAGTCAGTGATAACTTCGATCATAGACCACTGTGGTACAGATACAGTGGTATATATGCTTCTTTACATCTTATTTACCATGTAGCATGTGGATGATGTGGTAAACCCCGATAAATAGTGTCACCAAACACCCAAATTTTTATTATTTTCTCATGTAGGTCATTTATTTATACTATTTAGTGATAACTTCGATCATAGACCACTGTGGTACAGATACAGTGGTATATATGCCTCTTTACATCTTATTTACCATGTAGCTATGTGGCGATGAATGTGGTTAGCTACCCTGATAAATAGTGTCACCAAACACAAGTCATATTATTAGTCATATTATTCATATTAGTGTTCTAGGCAAAGGCACATTCACTTGAAATGTTCTATGTTCTACTTTAATTACTACTCTACATTCAATTTTTCCACCATGTTTTACCCCCGGATTACAATTTGGGATACATTGTTAAAAAACTATTCACCCAGGGAGCAGTGTTTCAGTGCGTATTTGTTGCGGTGTAGCTACTCGGGCCAAGGGTAACTGGTGAGATCGCTACAATCCGACGTGGATGCCTGGCTTATTTGTTTTTTATTATATGGAATCCAATTCTGTATTGCCTTGGCAATAATACAATATAAAAGTAGTCAACCAGGAACATACTTTTCGATAATGACACACAGACGGTGTATTCTTACTGTTAAATATGTCCTTTTTCTGTGTCACCCTTCCCGCGCATGCCTCCGACGTGGTGCCTGGCTTATTTGTTTTTTATTACTAGGAAATCCATTCTGTATTGCCTTGGCACTAATACAATATATAAAGTAGTCAACAAGGAACATACTTGTCAATAATGACACACAGACGTTGTATTCTTACTGTTAATATGCCTTTTTCTGTGTCACCCTTCCCGCGCATGCCTCCGACGTGGATGGGTGAACATGATATATTTAACATAATAACGCGTTGTTTTGTACAAATACTTAGCCCACCTGTACCATACTGATTATTCAATGTACGACCAAAGTTAAAGCAGGGAACGTTACTGTATTATTACAAACAGGAGCACAAACTGCCCTGGTGTCCTCGTCCCCCTTTCAGCTGTGCCAGGTGCACCAAAACACCCGTCTAGGTTCATATATACTAACCACTGGGCTTGTGTCTGGTATGCAGCGATTGTTCAAGTCTTCTTCTATCATGGGCAGCCTTTGTGTACGGCACTTATCATTTATGACATAATTTGCCATTTTTGCTGGCTTGGGGCGGTGGTCGGTGCGAGAGCGGGCTAGGCAGCAACACAAAAAAACCAAAATATCTCATGTAAAAACCACTGTTGGGCGAGTATCTTGATGACAGCAATAGATGAGGCTTCTTCTATTGTGGGATGCCTCATTTGGTGAAGGATAAACATTGTTTTAACTGATTTTAGACGATATTTCTATTTACCTGATATATTTGGTTTCTCACGCCACCGCGCATGCGCAGTAGGGGCCATGCAACCCTTTATATTGGCAACTCTTTATATCGTCACAGCGGCGGAGCTCTCGCATGTAAACAAACGCTTTCAACTGTCTTCCATCCCGGACTGTTGTCGAGGTGCCAAGCACTTAAAATTACTTCTTGGTTAAATGTTCATCGCAGACAGACAGACCCCACCTAAAATAGGGACTCAGTGAATGCTTACATACAAGTAGATATTTCCTGAAGCCTCATTCTGCTTCAACTTGCGGTTTTTTCATGAAAAGACGATTTTTAAAGATTGAGTTTTCAAGTATTCAATTGTTTTGCCAATATTTTCACCAAGTGCAGACAAATAAAATGATAAACTACATTTTTTATTAGGAACTGTTTCAGTTGTTGTATTGAAGGGTAATTCTGATATGTCCCGAAAAAGCACAGGGAATTTACGGTAAATGATAGATCATTCAGGCTGAAAGTGCAGAGGATGTGACAGCCCGAGACAGGCTTGAGCGTGAGCTTATTAGAAAACTCCCCATTGCCCGTGGCGTGGGAGATGTGTACTGTGTTGCATTGATTTTCGTATTTATCATTATATTGATCTATCAATATCTGATAGATCTCCCTAAGATAATGAGGGATTGTCAACGAATTGAGGATCAAAGCCGTATTTCAACGATTTAATTTGTGTTATGCTGAACCAGACAGTACTTTGGCAAAATTTTAAGGATATAGATATGAAAGTGTACAATAGATATCAACTTTCAGGCTCTTATTCCTAATAACTTACTAAAATTGTGACTTGTCTACCGTAGATAACACCAAAGTCGCCAGGACAAAGTTTCTTTTCGATTCACAGACGTCTGGTGGCGTTAATACTTACATTTCTACATCCATGATTTTAGGAGTTAGGAGAATTTTTTTTTTCAAAACCCCCTAACTGCGTTGGCTCCCCCCCCCCCCCCCCCCCCTCCACCGCCTTTCCTCCAAGTGGGCTGGTCAACACCAAAAGTCCTGGGCCGAAATTAAGTCCCAGTCCGCCCCTGGTAGTATTCCTAGTAAAAATATTGTATACCGCTACTACTACTAATAATAATGATAATAATGATAATAGTAGTAATAATAATGCAGATTTAAGTATGTAGAGAGAAAGAGTGAGGGCAAAATTATCATTATTATCATTATTATTATCATTATTATTATTATTGTTATTATTATCATTATTATTATTATTATGATCATTATTATTATGGAAGAACTGGCTATTTTTTTGCCATCTATAATTATAGAGAAAAAAATGGAAATAGTTTGAAGTCATTAAGATAGTAATAGTAATAGTAATTATATTTATTAACTCATTAATTATTATATTATTAACTATAACAACTATTAAAAGAAATTTCAGATTGTTCAAAAAAATAAAAAATAATTATATATACCTATTATTTACATAGAAAAAGAATTTACAATTATAATTAAGGGAATTTGTTTTATTATTATTATTATCATTATTATTATTATTATTATTATTATTATTATAAGAAAACAAGGCGAAGATTAAAAATAAAAAATAAAAATAGAATAAATCAAAATAAAAAGAAAATTAGACCTATAGAAAAAAAAATTAAATTTTGAAAATATAAAAAGAAGTCGTAAAAATGTCGTAAAAATTTAATATAGAATTTTTTTTTAAATGACAAAATTCTCGCATTTTTTCCTATTTTTGTGTTACGTAAAACTGGCTTCAATGTGTTACGGGGCATGTGTTACGCCATGGGGTGTGTTACGGAACCCCTGGTGGCTGTGTGTGTTGCGTTAATAAACAGTTACATCACAAGGCGAAGGAAATAACGCCATACGTTTGTGTCACCAATCCCGTGTTAATCCCTTCACGCCCAGATCTTTCCTTTGCTATATAAAATCATCTGTTGTTAGCCTTAAAATAACGAAAAGTCACTGAATATACCACAGTAGTTAGTGGACAAGGATACTAAACAGGTCATAGCTATAAAACATTGCTTATAGTCACTAAAAATCGTCTAATGGTACACAAATTACAATGGAAATTACGCACTGGGCCTCAAGGGGTTAAAGTGTTACGGTGTGTTACGTAAGACTGGTAAATGTGTTACGAAGATTTTATAAGTGTTACGGATGTTTGAAAGTTATTTGGAAAGCGTAGAAAAGAATTGATCTCCAGTGTTACGAACTTATGAGTGTTATGTTACGGAGTATTTTGTGTTGCGAGGACTTCTCTACGTAATGCGAGACAGACGTAACACACACAACACTACAAGGCCAGAAATGCGTTACGTCAATACGTTACTTTTAAGATCGCGTTGAATATTGTTACGGATTTTTTATTTTATTTTAATTTTTTTATTCTTTGGGTTTTACGAGAATAAAGTTTTGCCATCCGACCGTTTTTTGCTTCCGACGGCAATTTTGGAATTTTTTGGATTTATGGAATTATGGCTATAAGCTGTATACGTAGACCATTTAAGCTGATACAATATAGGCACTGTTGAGTAATATTGGGTTATAAGCTGTATAGACCATTTAAGCTGATACAATATAGGCACTGTTGAGTAATATTGGGCTATAAGCTGTAGTGTACTTTTGTTCTTTTGACAGTGGTGTGTGCTGTGTTCAGTATTGACATGAGTAATGCTGGACTAACTTTTGTACATTGCAAGTTCAGTACAAAACCCACGAACGTACGTAAGTATGGGAGCTCCTGTATTTGCCTCAATGATTACTTTTGTTCAGTTGTAACAACTCCAACTGTTATTAATTCTCATGGTGCTTTATCTATAACTATTTCCATCGTGTTTGAATTCCTTTTGACCCATTGCCATAATGACACTAGCTACCCCCTTTTTAGGCAAATTTCTGCCTTATTGTATTAATTCCTTCATATTTAGGGGACACTATTATACCATTTTTCATCTTTCCAGGATACTTTGATCATTCTATGGAAAAACCTGCATGAAATAGACAGAGGTGTAAATATTTATAGCCTCGTTTTTTTCTAACTTCGTCGCATCGTCTTGTATATTTGTAGACAATTTGGACTAGTCTTTTAATGCAGTTGTCATCACTTTTCCTGCATCTGTCCAATGACGAAGAGACAGAGTAAGGTTTATGCGATATACATATATGTGACCTTCAGGAAATAGGACTAACTTATGCATGGAAAGACTGTTTTTTAAGGCAATCAGCAGAGAGACCTTTAAAACCCTGGATACATTTATTGAAAGTCACACCTGCACTGGCAACCCAACAACTGCTGGGGCCATTACTCCCTCACAGAACACAAGGGCACGGCTGCCACCACACATGTAACACACTGCCCACCACCACCACCCATAGCCACACAGGACATGCTCCCACAGGCACGGGTACAACCACACTTGTCCACACAACACACCACCTCAAAAGTGGATCTTCATGTGCTGGGCAATATCAGTCTTTGTCTTGAAACACTTGCTACAAATATCACACTTGAACTCCCTCAAGCCAGTGTGTCTAAAGGTGTGTCTGGTGAGTTCAGAACGGGTATAAAACCTTTTCCCACACTCTAGGCATTCTTGATTCTTAACACCACTGTGTGTGAGGGTGTGTTGGTTGAGTTCAGAACGGGTATAAAACCTTTTCCCACACTCTAGGCATTCATGATTCTTAACACCACTGTGTGTCAGGGTGTGTTTGGTGAGTTCAAAACGGGTATAAAACCTTTTCCCACACTCTAGGCATTCATGATTCTTAACACCACTGTGTGTCAGGGTGTGTTTGGTGAGGTTAGAATTTTGAGTAAATCTTTTTCCACACTCTAAACATTCATAATTCTTAACACCACTGTGTATCAGGGTGTGTGTGGTGAGGTCACTCTTTCTAGTAAATCTTTTCCCACACTCTAAACATTCATAATTCTTAACACCACTGTGCGTCAAGAAATGTCTCTCAAGCTTACTTTTGCATTTGAATGTTTTGTCACACTGCTGGCACTTCAGCTCACTGTGTGCCTTGTGGCCTGAGCTGCCTGCCTCCAGGTGATTCTTGCCATCACACCTGTGCCTCCTCACCCCTGAGGCAGACTGATCCTGCTGCTCCCGGCCACTCATGCTGCTGCCCGGCCCCACAGCCTCCACCGCAGCAACACTCCCGCCACCGCACGCGACGACCGGTCGACTGACGATGCACACGAACACAGATGTGATGATACCAAGCAGCCTGGAACTGAGAGATTATTTATTAACTAAAGATCCAGGCGTGGTGTGTCTAACAAACTCAATGCTTAGAAGACCAATCGTTAATAAGTAATAACTACAACATGTGCAGAAGGGACAGAAGTGGTGGAGTTATGATAAGGACAAAATATAAGGGTGAAAGTATAAACAAAGTGGGTTGGGAGGAAGGATAGCTGCAATGTGAGTGTACCAAAAAGAAGTCCAACTAAGAAACAAAGACTATAGTGGCGACCTCTGTACCACCCAAAAAAAAGGGACTTTGAGGAAGGAAGACATAGAAAAGTACAGAGGATACCTTGAAAAGTACTGAAGGGACATTTCTAGTGTTTGCTCAACTCGCCACTTCCCCAAACACTTGGGGACCTTGAAAGAGGGGTTTTCGGGTGGGAACAAAGAAATGCTGGGGGAAACACTTAATTTTAAGTATTTGTAGGGGGTAAAATTCCCTAACCCTAGGTAATTTCCTTGTATCTGAGAAATTTGCATACCAAAATTACCTAACCTAACCAATTTTAATACCCTACCCTAATAAAATCTACCCTAACCTAATAAATCTAACCTACCTCCTAGCGGGGGTTGGGGGGTTTCTCGACACTTGGGTCTCATCTGTGAGGATCTCGTTGACACTTTCTCTGGACTCAATATAAACCCAATGAATTTCCCTGTTCTAGGGAATGTTTTCAACACCCCTAACTCAAAACATGATTTGCGAGACATTTTTGTACCACCTATATCCGAAATTGCCCAGGGAAAAAACTTTGGAAGAAGTTTCACCCCTATCTTTTTTTTCTCCCCCTATAGCCACAGCTGGGAACTGCGGGAATACGGGTTTTTGGGTGGGGGAAGCAAATATAATTGATTTATGGCTCCCAAAAATCATAAAAGCCCACTTATGTAAAAATCAACCTAACTAACCTAACCACAAGTTTACCAAACCCTAACCTAACCTTAACCACAAAGTATACCTAACCGAACCTAACCTACCTTAACCACAAAGTATACCCTAACCTAACCTAACCTTAACCACAAAGTATACCTAACCTAAACCTTTTAACCACAAAGTATACCTAACCTACCTAACCTAACCTTAACCCACAAAGTATACCTAACCTAACCTAACCTTAACCACAAAGTATACCTAACCTAAACCTAACTGACTTAAATTTTTTAGGCCTCAAAATTCCATAGCGGCCGTGTGGGTTAACCAAGGCTGAGCGCACGCTGGAACCTTTACAGAAGTGAAGTACAATAAGCATACAATACAGTGCGGTAGTTCATTTCAGTCAAAGCCGGAAGGATGAGTTCCAAAGTATTTCCATTAGATATTATGTCTATCTTTTTCTTCTTTTATTACAAAAGATAGAACTCTCCAAAATTAACAAAGTCAGAATTATCAAATAAGTTCTCAGTCACTCTCTCTCTGTCGTTTCTAAGTACAGTCCCTTCTCTCTGAATGCTTAGCGCTTGCCCAAAGATTTGTCTTCTGTATTTCACAAGAGTTCGCTCCCAACTGCGTTATTCTAATTCGAATCCAGACTCAAATTTTTCGAATCTCATTTATCGAAAAAAAGAGTTTTCGTTACCTATATTCTTTGTATGTTTCTCTTGGGTTTTAATAAAGTGTTTACTACATTTTTGTGTTACCCATTTTTGTTGTGCCCTTGGCCAGTTCTTTGTGATGTATATATAAAAAAAAAAAATAAAAAAAAAAAATAAAAATAGAAAAAATATTTGTGCAGTGTGGGCGAACCAACTTTGGTTATAATGGAGGAGAGTTTCACGTTCGTTTTCAGAGACACCAACTACTTTTTCTTGGCCTACAATAGGTGCTTGTTCTAATGGTGCTAGTTTTATTTTGCGGAAAAACCCCCCCCCTAAATTAAAAAAAAAAAAAAAAAAAAAAAAAAAACCTAACCTAACCTAACCTTATGTTTTAATGAAACCTAACCTAACCTAGCCTAGCCTAGCCTAACCTAACCTAACCTTACAGGTTTTAAAGAAACCTAACCTTAACCACAAAATATACTTTTTTTTAATTTTTTTTTTTGGTTTGCGCAAAATAAGACTAGCACCATTAGAACAAGCACCTATTGTAGGCCAAGAAAAAGTAGTTGGTGTCTCTGAAAACGAACGTGAAACTCTTCTCCATTATAACCCCAACTTTAGTGAGGGCGAATTGACTCTTTGAGTGTGGGCGAACAAACTCTACATTTGGGCGAACTGACTTGGGGGCGAACTGACATGTGGGCGAAATGACCGTAAACCGAAGTAACGGATTCAAGCTGGAAAAAGCTGAGTTTATTAATGAAATAGGGAGAAACGGGTTCACAAATAGGGTGGTGAATGATTGGCATGGACTCAGTAGACAGGTAGTTAGTGGAGAGTCATTAGGGAGCTTTAAAAGGAGGCTGGACAGTGTTATGGATGGGGATGAAAGGTGGATGTAGGTAGTGTTAAGTAACAGGAACTACCTCGTGTAGGTCTCCCAGCCTCATGTAGCTTCCTTATATTACTATGTTCTTATGTAGCACTGCCAACACCTGGAACACCAGCATCTGCCAGACAGCTTCCAATAATTCCTCACCAAACAGCGCGACTCTAAACTCAACACAAAACAAACAGTCTTTCAAAATAAATGTACCTTCATCAAGAAACAACAAACAGACCAGACAAACTTAAAACTACACTATGAAATGTCACGACTCATAAAAAATAGGAAATACAACTACAAATGTAGCCCCCCCCCCCCCCCCCCTTATAGGTTTATTTACTGATGGTATTAATAGACTCCCTTCCTGAGCTCGATCTGTCATCTGGTGGCCGTCTGGGAACTACACGCGGAGCTAGAATACCGGGTCAAGGAGGTCTGGCTAGTCTTATTTGCCATTATTCCCTACCAAACCAGCTACAATTAAGTGTTGACATGGTCAACATAGGTTATCGCAAAGGAAATATAAGGGTTTTACATTATTCATGGGGATATAATGAGGATTGTTGGCAAAATATACGTATTCGACCATAATATGTCCTACAACACTCTATGCAATGATTTAGAGGAATGCATCAGGTCGGGTGTATGGGTAAATATTGCCTTCATGTATGCAAAGAGAAGGTAAACGAACCAAATAATGGTGACAGGACTTCAATTTTGTGCAATCAATCGTGATAGATATGGATAAATTCGCCATTCAACATTTCTTTCTGGTACACTGCCAAACGTACGACGGTCCGATGCATTTTATAAACAAACACCAGAGTGTTGTGCGAAATATTATCAATTCGCGAAATCCTGTAGACCCCTCCATTCATCGCTCTTATTTCACTGGTTTACAGGTTAATTGCTGCCCTGATACATGTTACAGGCAACATCGACTCCCTAGCTTCCCATGAGAACACTTACAAGTAATAATAGTTACTCAAAAGCTTTGTCAAAACAGCAAAGTTTCCTTATTTGATTTATTTTAGTTAGCCATGAAAGCGCACCAGCTGGTGCCATTCTTTTTCCTGTTCCAATATTATTTATCTAAATTCATTTCTCTTTATTTATTTGTAGTACTTACCTGGTGGGGTTTTTAAATAAGACAATAAGTAGGAAAGGGCACTAGTGTATATTAGTGGAATTTGTTCGTAGTTGAACTGTGTAGTTGCAAATGTTGTGACATGTTACAAAAACCGTAATGTTAAGAAAGAAAAAGAGAAGACCAAGAACCGGTGTTTTGATGACCTGCTGGACCTCCGCCAGACTCTTTTCCACATAGAATACAGTGAATGTCCCATCTTAGACATTTTGGTGCCCAGACCCGGGACACAAGCACTGTTGGACTTAGTTCGTGCGCCAAGACTCCATTACTTACTTACTTGTTTACTTGTTTCAAGTTTAGAGGGTCATGCCTCACAGTCGTGGTGGTCCACCGCTGCTTGTAGTCTTGGTGTCCCTGTGTAGAAGGTCCACTTGATCTACGATTGAGTTGGGGGCTCGACAGCGGGCAGTGTAGCCAGGCACTGGGGGCTCATCTGGTAAGGTCCTGAGGAACCTGTCCAGAGCGGCCTTGAATTTGTCCACACTGCACCCACTGATGCCTCTCACTTCCTTAGGTAGAACATTGAATGTTCTTGGTCCAACATGACTCAGACTGGCAGCCAAAAGAGTCTTGATTCTGCTGGAAGCGTGTGATGGCAGGGCTCTCCTCACACACCTACGTCCATTGCGGTCGCTGGCATGGGACACTTCACCACACAGGTTGTTGGGGTCAGGTACCATTTTTTCTAATATCTTCCAGATATAGATGGCTCGGTACCTATCCCTTCTTCTCTGCTGGGAGTACAGGCCCAGCCTCTGAAGGCGCTCCCAGTAATTGAGGCCCTACATGCCCCAAATCCGTCTGGTGAATTGCCTTTGGACAGCCTCCAGTCTTTGTATGTCACCTGTCTGGTGTGGCGACCATAGCTGGCTGCAATAGTCCAGGTGTGGCTGGATTAGGGACTTCCAGAGTGTCAACATGACCTCTGGTTCCCTGGAGGTGAATGTTCTCAACACCCACCCAGCCATCTCCCGGGCTTTCTTCACCGTGACGCTGATGTGGTGCTTGAAGGTTCCGTCCTCACTCAGGTGCACCCCCAGGCACTTGACGTGAGGCTGGGGAGAGATGTCATGGCCATTTTCTGTCATCAGGTTGGTGGTCTCTTTGATGACTCTGTTTGGACCACATCTCATCATCTCAAATTTTTGCTCATTAAAAAGCATATTGTTCTCCTTGGCCCAGGCAAACACTGTGTTGAGGTCTTGTTGGAGATGTTGAACCTCACTGGCATCACTTACAGCTTTGCTGATGGTGGTATCATCAGCAAAGGATGAGAGAAAGGAGCTATGTACAGTGTTGCCAATGTCCCCCAAGTGTACGTGGAAGAGGAGTGGACCCAGCACTGACCCTTGTGGTACTCTGCTGATCACGGCAGTTTGTGCCTAGTGCTGTTCTCCCACGACCACTCGCTGAGTCCTTCCTATAAGGAAACTGTGAAGCCACGTCCATAGATCTCCTGCTATGCCAAGGGACTTGATCTTGTGAAGGAGGATGTTGTGGTCCACCTTGTCAAATGCCTTGGCAAAATCAAGGAAGATTACGTCGGCACTTTTCCCCTCGGCCAGCGTTTCCGTGATCCACTCATAGTGGCTCAGGAGCTTAGATAGGCAGGAGCGACCTTTTCTAAAACTATGTTGATGGCTGTTGAATAGTTGGTGATTTTCCATGTACCCTTGAATTATGTTCCTCACACACTTTTCAAAGATCTTAATAATGTGTGAGGTTAGGGCAATAGGTCTGTAATTCTTACTTTGTGTTTTATCTCCACCATTGAAGATAGGAGAGATAATGGCCTGTTTGAATATCTTGGGAATCACACCTGTGTCCAGTGATTTTCGCCAGAGGAGGTCTATGGGGTGGGCCAAGACATCACAACATTTCGTGAGAACAATTGCTGGCACGCCATCAGGTCCAGCTGCTGAGTTTGGCCGCAGCTCTCTTATTACCAACTTGATGTCCTCAGGCGTGAAATGCATGTCCGAGAGGCTGGGCTGGGTGGCTGCTTTGTCTGGTGGTGAATGAGGTGAGGTTATTACACTTTAGGTCATTAGTTTAGAGATATGGAGGAGCTCCAGAAGACGAAAGCAGCAGCACAAGGATGGCTCACCAGGGTATACAACAAGATGGATGCCCTTCTTAGCAGGGACCCACCAGCAGATACCAGTGAGTTACTCGAATTAATGGAAGAATTTGATATGAGACTTGCTAAATTAGAAGAGGTCCAGCAAGAAACAGAATGTCAAATAGATCCTGACGAGTTAGAAAAGTACTTAGATGAAGCAGACGGCTACAGGGAGAAGGTCCGGCAGACTAGAAGATTGTGTGCAGATAGACTGAAGGATTTGACTGTAGCCAATGATGTCAAGTTTTCGCCAGACTCTACAAGTACTACACAGTCTTTCAATGCCAGACTTCCCAAGTTAGAGTTACCCAAATTTGATGGTGACATCACACAGTGGCAGAGTTTTTGGGAGCAGTTTTCGTCACATATAGATAGCACAGACCTGCCTACCATCAGCAAGTTAACCTACCTACTGTCACTTTTAGAAGGCACTGCTAAGGATGTAGTACAAGGGGTGCCACACACAAGTGCGAACTACACAACAGTCATTGGCCTGCTCAAGGATCGGTTTGGCAAGTCTGAGTGTATCATCCATGCACATGTACAAGCTCTCCTCTCTCTACAAGTACCTATAGACCAGGGCAAGAACTACATCACGCAACTGTGGAAACTTCGAGATGAAGTGGTCAAGCACACTAGAAGCCTGGAAGCCTTGGGAGTCACCGGTAAGCAGTGTGAAGTTCTGTTAACCCCAATGATAGTGTCCCGAATGCCGACAGAGCTCCGGTTGGAGTGGTCAAGAGACTGCATTGGCCACGCAAGTGATCTCGATTGGTTGCTCGATTGGCTCCAAAGGGAAATTGGGGTGCTTGAGAGAAGTGAGATGTACAAAACAAGTGTTAAGAATGAAGAAAGTAAGAAATGTTCTAGCAAAGCAAATAAAGAAAATGTATTCACAGCCTCAGCCTTACACGCCACCTTCCAAAAAGAAAACTTAGGTTGTGTTTTTTGTAGTAAGAAGAACCACAATTCTGAGAAATGCTATAGGATTTTGGCACTGGAGGGTGAGCAAAGGCTTGAGAAAATGATGGAGTTAGGAGTGTGTTTTAGATGTCTGAAAAGTGGGCATATGTCTAGGAAGTGCACAGCTAAGTGTACAAAGTGCCAGGGTGCCCATAATGTAATAATGTGTGGTGTTAAGGTAACTATGTTCTCCAAAGTAAGTGCAGAGGAAAACGAAGAAAGGGGCCCACAAGCTACAAATGAGAATATAGCAATGCTATCAGGGCACTATAGTAGTAAAACTGTATTACAATCAGCTAAGGTAAAGGTAGTGGATAGTAATGGAAAAGTTATCTTTGCCAAGCTGTTATTTGATAGTGGTTGTGACCGCACCTACGTTAGCAACAGATTTGTCAAGAAATGTAAGCCAAACTGGGTCACTAACACAGAAATCCCTTACAGTAGTTTTGGTGGCCATAGCTCAAATAGAAAGGAGCAAAGTAATGTGTACAAACTAAAGATTATGGATAATGAAGGTAATACAGTTTCCATTGCAGCAGCAAGCATTCCCAGTCTATGTCAACCTCTTGTACGACCAGTAGTTCCAGCTCATGTTCTAAATGCTTTTAGTGATTTAAGGTTAGCTGATGATTTCGACCATAGTTCTCCCATGGAAATAGATATTCTCATTGGTCTGGATTACTACTGGAATCTCATAACTCCTGAAGATGCTATTAAAGTAGGAAACATTGTTGCCATGAATTCTGTGTTTGGTTGGATTTTGTCTGGCAATATTGGTAAATATTTAGACTTTTCAGGTATGCATTCTTCACCTCAACTATTATGCATTTCTAATGTATCTGATACTGATCTGTCAACATTTTGGGATCTAGAAAGGATTGGTATTAGTAGCATAGAGAATAAGGAAAATACCAGAGATGCTGTAGTTGAAGAGTTTAGTAATAAGGTAAAATTTGTGAATGGTCGGTATGAAGTACAGTTGTGATGTTGTGATGGTTTTTCACTGTACTGGTATCTGGATTTTGAATGATATTAATCGAGATAATTCTCCGTTGACGGATAAATTCTCCTCGTCACAACTGAATTGGGATGAACTTAATTTTTAGTAAGGGGAAATGCTGCCACTAGTCCAGGCGAGTAGTCCTATGGTTTACTCCCTGAACACGATTTACTATATGAGAATTTTTGGTAGTAATGGGGGTACTTTATTAGTACACCGAGTCAGTCTGAAACTCTTTTTGAGACGTGGGGAAATATTTCCATAACAAGGGAATAGTCACCTGGGGTTTTTGCAAGAAACACAAGAAGCTATACTTTAAACATCATCCGGTTTATTCACCACGAAAAGTTATTTCTGGTTTGAGAACTTAGGTACATGTATATCTCTAATTTGGCGAAGGAAAGCTCTAAAGAGCATAACCTACCTCACTGAATTATATTCTTAGAATTACCATCTACGTCCACACAAACTGAACACTATAGGTAGGTTATACATGGAAGATATAGGGGAGAGAAAATGTAAGTAATGGAATTGTTTGTGTTTCACGGTACCATGTGGCTTGGTTTCTCTCCCGACGGAGACATTCGCCAGAGCCTTGAGGGAAGTGAGTGAGAGACTGATTAATAACACTTGTAAGGGCATGACAAGCTACCTATGCGTTAATGAACACTAAACAACGGTATATATATATATATATATATATATATATATATATATATATATATATATATAGAGAGAGAGAGAGAGAGAGAGAGAGAGAGAGAGAGAGAGAGAGAGAGGAGAGAGAGAGAGAGAGAGAGAGAGAGAGAGAGAGAGAGAGAGAGAGAGAGAGGAGAGATATACTATAGCAAGGGGGGGAGATAGAGGTGATTTATTGTATGTCTTACCTTGAGGGAAGTGAGTGAGAGACTGATGGTCGCGTGGTTCCACAGAGGGAGGGTTTGGGAAGTATCCGCGGGAAAAAGGAAATGTTCGGATCCTTATGAAAGGCTTCCCCTGAAGGGAGTATAAGACTTCGAATGACTCTAATTAGCTAAAGAAGCAAGTATACATATGAAATGGCTGCCTATGACGCAGTTCTTTTAATTTGATATAGAAGAATTTAATACATTTATTCTAATATCCGGGGAGAGTTTTGCTCCTCATCGGTCAAGCCTACGAACGTGTTATCCAGAGTGACGAGGTATAAGGAGTCGTATCATAAATTTGGTCGACTTTTAATTCAGCGAATAACTCGACTAACCCACCCATTTATAAGCGTAACCCGACTCTATTGTGTCTGTTTTTAAGGACATTAAGAATCTAAGAGTGTTCCTCGATCTGTCAGGAGGATGAGGGGAGGATGAGAAGTTTTGACTCTACCAGTTATCGACGGTCGCGAAATAAATGTCCCACACATTAGGACTCATGCTCCGGGTGTATGGGGGGAGAATGGAGGGGGAGGATAGAAGTGGGAGGGAGAGAAAGACATACGGATGAAAGATAAATAGTGCGAGAACAGAAAGGATTTGAATGGCCTTAGTATAATAAAAATAACCGGTTCCCCCATATACTGGACCTAGGCGACAACTTGTCCCAGACTAAACATACGGTTATTGAAACCTTCTTCCTTCTTTCATATACATAACTCGGGAATCGTATGATGGGAATTTCCATCCTTTCTCTCCGAATTTCCCGGCATTACACAGTTACCATGGAACGATGACGCTATGAAGGATAGTTTGATGAATAATGAGAATCATGCCATACGGAGGTTAAATAAGCTTTTGGTTAAACTAGATAAGGATGAAGAATTGAAGGCTGAGTATAAGAAGGTTTTTGATAGTTATGAATCTTTGGGGATAATTGAGGAAGTGCCAATAGAGGAGATTACTTGTCCTAGCCCCATTTATTACATGCCCCATAGACCTGTTGTTAAGTTAAGCAGTAGTACTACAAAGGTGCGACCAGTCTTTGATGCCTCGGCCAAGGGACCGAATGGAATCTCCCTTAATGATTGTATGGTGACGGGTCCGTCCCTCAACCCAGACTTGGTGGAGATATTGATTAGATTTAGACGCTGGCCCTATGTAGTTTCTGGTGATATTGCAAAGGCTTTTTTGCAAATAAGTGTACATAGCAAAGATAGAGATATTCATAGATTTCTACTTCCATGTGAAGATGGGGTGAGACACATGAGATTCACTAGAGTTATTTTTGGCAACACCTCAAGTCCTTTTTTACTCAATGCTACTATTCAGTACCATTTAAGTAAATACCCTAAGAGTGAAGTTGTTCAGGATTTGCAGAAAGACATGTATGTGGACAACTAGTTAAGTGGAGCTGACAGTATTAGAGATGCAACAAATAAGTAGCTACAAGACTGCACATGAGATTATGGCTGAAGCCAACATGTCCCTTGAAAAACTTGTTTCCAATAGTGTATTGATAGCATTTAAGTTAGGTGATAAGATTTGTTTTGGAGCTGGTGTAGATGAAACTAGTAGTATATTAGGTCTTAAGTGGTGTAATACCAGCGACACCTTCTCATATGATGGTCTAGTTTTAGATCCTAACATTGAATTTATATGCACTAAAAGGACAGTATTGAGTCTAATAGCTAAGATGTTTGATCCTTTGGGATTTATTAGTCCTTTCGTTATGTATGCCAAGATATTATTTCAAGACTTATGGAAATTAGGTGTCTTGGGATGATAAATTGCCGTATGACTTAGAGGTTAGGTTTAGGAAATGGATAAATAGTACTCAGTTTTTGAGTTCACTAGTTGTAAATAGATGCTACTTTACTAATGTACAGTGGAAGGGTATTGAATACATTGAACTGCATGGATATGGGGATGCCTCAGAAAGGGGTTATGGTGCTTGTGTGTACATAAGACTTTGTCAAGGAGACACATGTCAATCTTCACTGGTCATATCTAAAACAAAAGTAGCACCCATTAAGGAACTAACAGTGCCTAGATTGGAACTAATGGGAGCATTGCTGTGTGCTAGATTGCTTACATTTGTTAAGAATGCCCTAGATATTAAGACCTGTGGGGGTGTGTGGCAACCCTCATCTTCCCGCCACATCTCAGCGTCACCCTAGGCGGGCAGTTGTGACTCCGGCGAGGCAGTGACCAGTCGTCCTGTCAGCTCTCTGTAATTAGAGGTTAAGTCTCCAATAAACATCACGCCGCGCCCCCAGCCCTTCTGTGTTCCGACGATGGTTCAAGCGCTTCAGCATCCCAGAGGAGCTGTCGTGCGATGGGGGAACGAACCCCACCAGCCAGGAATCCAGGGGCTTCTTCGACACCTGGCGTGTGCGGCTGAGGGTCTCATCAGCACATTACCCCCAGTCTAACGGCCGCGCAGAGGCGGCAGTCAAGTGTGCCAAGAGGTTGCTACGCGGCAACACTGGCCGGAACTGCTCCCTGGACACCGACGCCGCTGCATGGGCCATCATGCAGTACCTCAACACCCCCCGCAGGGCTCCGAAGCCTCCCCAGCCCAGCTGATCACAGGACGTCAGCTGCGGGACGCCATACCTGTGGACGCGTCGCTCTATGAGGTGAGTGAGCGATGGGTGTGGCTGCTGCGGGAGCGCGAACGGGCCATGGCCCGCTCTGGGGACAGTGCAGCTTCCCGGCATGACCAAACAGCCCACAACCTCGAGCCCCTCACGCCCGGCCTACGGACCCGCATCCTAAACCCCGGCAGTGGGCGCTGGGATCGCGCAGGCACTGTCCTGGAGACTACGGCACCCAGGCATTACTTGGTGCGGCTGGACGGCAGCGGGCGCACCACCATCAGGAACCGGCGCCACCTGCGCCCTCCCACGTGCGTTCAGGCGCACGACGACGGGACAACAGCGATGCCTGGCGCCACCCCGCCCAGCCAAGGAAGGCTTCAACGCCACAGAGAGGCACCACGGCACCTGCTGGACTACGTGTTAGGTAACGCCACCCCTCAGGCAACACACTGAGTGCCACACATATCACAAAATTTGTTTGTATCCCTCGGTTCACTCTTTTTCAAATGTTTCTGTTTTTTCATTACACCGCCCACGGTGAGCTATTTGTGTAATTGGGGGGGGAGTGTGGGGGTGTGTGGCAACCCTCATCTTCCCGCCACATCTCAGCGTCACCCGAGGCGGGCAGTTGTGACTCCGGCGAGGCAGTGACCAGTCGTCCTGTCAGCTCTCTGTAATTAGAGGTTAAGTCTCCAATAAACATCACGCCGCGCCCCCAGCCCTTCTGTGTTCCAACCCCATCAAGACCAAATGTAACATCGCATGTTGGACAGATTCCACCATAGCCTTGGGATGGATAAAGGGTGATCCACATAGAAAGGATGTGTTTGTTAACAATAGAGTTAGAGAGATCCAACAATTGACACCTCCTAGCTGTTGGTATCACTGTAATGGATCAGATAATCCAGCTGACTTGATGACTCGTGGGTTACTGTTGGAGAACCTTGTTGACAATAGTTTATGGTTCAATGGTCATAATAACATGTCTGATCCCACATTTAGTATTAAGGATGGTGGTAACTCCAACACACATACTGTGCCAGTGGATAGTGAATCTGAAGACAACATAGCCTGTTTAACTGTACAAAATTCAGTTCCCATGTTTGAGCTTGAGAAATACAATAATCTTAACAAATCATTAAGGATTGTTGGATATATTCTTAGATTTAACAACAACTGTAGAAATAAGAAATTAGGACTTGGTTTGAAGACAGGCAATTTAACTAGTGAAGAAATAGATACTGCCAAGACCAAATTAATATATGTAACTCAAAGAGAGGCATTCTCAGAAGAAATCCAAGCTCTAGCTGGTAAGAAGTCCATTCCTAAGCATTCCAAGTTAAGTAAATTAGACCCCTTTATTGATGATGATGGTATTGTAAGGATCAGAGGTAGACTTGAGTATTCTGATTGAAGTTATGATTCAAAGCACCCAGTCATTCTCCCTAAAGGCCATTTAAGTAAGCTTCTAGTACAATTTCAACATAAATTCCTTCAACATGCAGGTGTAAATAGTACTATTTCATCATTAAGAACCAGATTTTGGATAATTGGCCTGAGGCGGATGACTAAGACTGTAGTAAAGAAATGTTTGAGTTGTCGCAGACATGATAGCCATCCCTGCAGTCAACCAGCCGCACCTTTACCTGACCTGCGAGTCAACCCTGCTCCCCCATTCTCAGTCACGGGGATAGATTTTGCTGGTCCATTATTTAGTGCGGACCATCCAGGAAAGAAGTTTTATATTCTACTTTTTACATGTGCAGTAGTTAGAGCAATTCATCTGGAACTCACAGAATCTATGTCATTGGTAGACTGTATGCATGCTATAAGGAGATTCGTTGCTCGTAGAGGACTTCCTAGTGTTATCTATTCAGACAACGCCAAGACCTTTGTGGCAGCCTCCTTTGAGGTACAGAAGGTGTTTGGCCATCTAGCACCTAAGTGGAGGTTCAATGTACCTAGAGCTCCATGGTGGGGTGGGTGGTTTGAAAGACTCATAGGCTCAGTCAAGTTAGCTCTAAGAAAGACTAGGAGTCAAATATGTAAGTAAGAGTGAGTTAGTAACAATTTTTATTGAAATTGAAGCCTGCATCAATTCTCGCCCTTTGACCTTTGTATAAGTGATGAACCAGATTTTACTCATTATATTACTCCATCTCATTTTACTCTTGGTAGAAATATAACGTCTAAGTCCTCTGTTAAGGTTGAGCCTCATGTTATAACATCTGAAGACTTAAATAACAGAGAAAGGACACGGAATCAGAGATTAGAACACTTTTGGAATGTATGGAGAAAGGACTATGTAGTCAACTTACCCCCTGTAGTGAAAGGTTTCAAACAGAAGTGTAATTTGGATGTGGGTCGACTGGTACTTATTAGAGAAGATAAGGTACCTAGGCTACAATGGCCCCGCGGAGTTATTGTAAATGTATATCCTGGTAAAGATGGCTTTGTACGCAGTGTAGATGTTAAGACCTACAAAGGTGTTGTCAATAGAGCAGTACAAAAACTACATGATTTAGAAATAACTACACAATGTGATAACCTTTCTAAACAAGTTTATTCTAGTAATGTAAATGGTAACCATTCCTCAGACTATAGTGATGTAACCCATACTGAAGTACCTGTACTAGATTCAAGTCAAAGGTGTGACACTAATATGATAGTATGCTCACGGCGTGGTCGGCCAATTAACAGACCTGTCAGACTAGACCTGTAAATCAAATGTACTAGATCTCAAGCAGAATGTTTAGTTTTGAATACAAGTGATATATAAAGATGTATAACTGCAGTTGTAAGAAATAAGCGGCTTAGCCCCTTATCAGTGGCGTACCCAGAAAATTGAAAAGGGGGGGGGGCAATATATATATTATATATATATATATAATATATATATATATATATATATATATATATATATATATATATATTATATATATATATATATATATATATATATATATACTAGCCGCAAAGCCGCCCTCCGGGCGGCCTTTTTGGCTAGCTCCTGCGGAGGGCTATTGGTGGTCCTTCGGCCCACCACCTGTGTTTGGTGGGCCGAAGGCCCACCAAACACAGACTCTCCAGATAGCCCCTTCTAACTTTCCTGAAATCATGGATGTAGAAATGTATGTATTCCCCCCACCCATTCACTCACCCATTACCCATCACCCCCCACCCATTCACTCACCCATTACCCATCACCACACACCCATTCACTCACCCATTACCCATCACCCCCCACCTATTCCCTCACCCATCACCCATCACCCCCAACCCATCACCCCCCGCCCATTCACTCACCCATCACCCCACACCCATTACCCATCACCCCACCCATTCACTCACCCATTACCCATCACCCTACATCAAGGTTTCCTCAATTCTCGCAACCCACATTTTTTTTCTTCACAATTCTCACTAATAGGCTGCTAAAAAAGAAGAAAAATAAAGTGATCGGATCATCTCATAAGTGGGCTTAAAACCTTCCCCTGGTCGAGCTGGTTCCAAAACTGTGACATATGATGGGATTCCGCCACGGGGGGCGGCACCTATCGCGGACAGACAGACAGACACACACTTTCGCTTATATTATTATTATTATTATATATATATATATATATATATATATATATATATTATAATAATATAATCGAAGTGTGTGTGTGCGTGTGTGTCTCTGTGTGTGTGTCCGCTATAGGTTCCGCCCCCAGTTCCGCCCCCATCATATGGCACAGTTTTGGAACCAGGTCGACCAGGGAAAGGTTTTAAGGCCACTATGGGGATGATCCGATCACTTTAAATTTTTTTAATTTTTTTTTTAGTATTAGCCAGAATTGTGAAAAAAAAGATTAATTTTACGCGAGATATTTTGCATGCAAAAAGAAAGATATCGAAACGAACGCACAACTGGCGGATGGTTTCTTTTACTTCAGTCCTATTACTTCAGTCCTATTACTTCAGTCCTATTAATTCCAATCATGCTGATGAGAAATCTGGATCCTCCAAAGCTCTGCAATGGAACAAGATTAATTGTCAAGCAGATGCTTCCTCATCTGTTGGAGGCCATGATCATCACTGGACGAGGAAAGGAAGAAGTTGTGTTCATTCCCAAGATTCCAATCATCCCATCAGACATGCCTTTGATTTCAAGAGACTTCAGTTTCCAGTGAAAGTCAGCTTTGCCACGTCAACCAACAAGTCACAAGGCCAATCACTGAAGTATGTTGGACTTCACCTACTTCAACCTTGCTTCTCCCATGGTCAGCTCTATGTTGGATGCTCAAGAGTGGGAGATGGCAGCAAGCTCTTTATCCTCACACCCAACAAAAAGACCAAGAACATTGTCTATCCTGCTGCTTTGCAGTAATATTTTGTCAGATTTTGTGATAACCCAAAAATTATTCTGTGAGATTAAACTCATGGTTGTGTGAAGTACATTAGGCCTCTTCCATTTGCGACATTTCAAGAACCAGTTCACGGAACCCAAGAGTTCAGGCGTTCCATTTGCGCACGAAAACCTGGGTCCGAGGCAAAGCGCGTAGTGATGCAGCAAAACCCGTGAACTTTCTCTACTCACATTGAGAGGTGGGTAGCTTTCTTGTTTGTTCTTGTTTGTTTTGTTTAGAGGATAATGCCTCAGAGCCATAGTGATCTACCGCTGCTGCATATTAGTGTTGGCCGAAGCCACCACCCCGGGGGGGGGGGGGGTTACAAGCCCCCGGCTGGCACCCGGTACCCATTCACTGCTGAGTGGACATGGGCTAGGGATTTAAGAAAGACCACCCATCTATCTTTCACTCCGCCCGGGGACCTGTGTTTGGTGGGCCTCCAGGGGCCGAAAGGAAACCACTCACCATAGGAGAGAGAGCAAAGCTTGCCATTGGTACATTTCGTTTTCAGATAAATGAATTAGCAGCATGCATAAATTACTAAAATTAGCGTTAACTAAATAAATAACATCATGAAATCGGATAATTTTTCCGATTTCATGTGTATTACGGTTTTTTGTTTAATAATATTTTAGTAGGGGAAAATGACCATTCTAAGCTGGTAAACACGGGCGGTGTGGCAGTGTTTTGTGACTTATTGACAGGCGGTACCTATTTTATGCCACACCGAGCAAAGGCTGTCCCCGCAACCACAGCGGAGGATCGGACTCCCAACTCAAGCTCAGGCACAAGATATGAAGAGTTCAGTCTGTAAAGTCGTGTTCTTCACAGTGTATGTAGACGTATACTTTGTAAGTATTGCAGTGTGGTGTGTGGCCCGTGTCCTTAGCTGGAAAATGGGGTTGATTAGGACCTAGGTAGAAAGAGGGTCTCAAAACGTACATCATTTTCGGACTTACCAGCCAATGTTTCTTTTTTTTCCCTGATCACTATTCTTCTATATGGTTTTTTGGGGCCAGGACTTAATACCAGGTAAAACTTTGGAAGAAGTCCTTCACCCCTATCTTTTTTTTCTTCCCCCTATAGCCAACAAGCCTGGGGAACTGGCGGGAATACGGGGTTTTTGGGTGGGGGAAGCAAATATAAGTGATTTATGGCTCCCCAAAAAATCATCAAAGCCACTATATGTAAAAATCTAGGGAATTCCCTAAATTAGGGATTTCCCTAGATACCCATTGTTAGGGAACTTTCCTTAATAGATATGTGTATAGATTTGGAAAATTTTGGGAGAGCAATAAATGAGTCGTGTCTGCCTTCCCTACCCAAAAACCCAAGTTTTCCATAAAGCCACCATGCTTGCTGGTCATAGGAGGTCAAAGAAAAACCTAACCTTTCTAGCCAGAAGGGGCTGCGCCTCCCATGGACCCCCTAAGGGTTGCTAATCTAACCTCACTATAACCCCCTAAAAGTTACTAACCTAACCTCACTATAACGAATACAGTTGATTCGGGCCACCAGTTGAATCAGGCCGCCTATATTAAATGCATACCAAGCATGCATTTATGTATAACCTTATCGGTTTTAATGAAACCTAACCTAACCTTAACCACAAAGTATACCTAACCTAACCTTAACCACAAAGTATACCTAACCTAACCTTAACCACAAAGTATACCTAACCTAACCTAACCTTAACCACAAAGTATACCTAACCTAACCTAACCTAACCTTAACCTTAACCACAAAGTATACCTAACCTAACCTTAACCTTAACCACAAAGTATACCTAACCTAACCTTAACCACAAAGTATACCTAACCTAACCTAATCTTAACCACAAAGTATACCTAACCTAACCTAACCTTAACCACAAAGTATACCTAACCTAACCTAACCTTAACCACAAAGTATACCTAACCTAACCTAACCTTAACCACAAAGTATACCTAACCTAACCTAACCTAACCTTAACCACAAAGTATACCTAACCTAACCTAACCTAACCTTAACCACAAAGTATACCTAACCTAACCTAACCTAACCTTAACCACAAAGTATACCTAACCGAACCTAACCTAACCTTAACCACAAACTATACCTAACCTAACCTTAACCACAAAGTATACTGTCTGCTGGGTATGCATGTTACTATAGGCGGCCTGTTTCAACTGGCGGCCCGAATCAACGGATCCCTCGAAGTCGCAGAAGATCCCAGAGTGACTCACGATGCACTGAGTCAAACGCCTTCTTGAGATCAACATAGGCTGCAAGCATCCCCTGTCGAAACTCACGTCGGCGTTCCACCAGGACACAAAGTGCTAGGATACGTTTTCTTACCTGGAAGGGTAATAATGGACAAGGACTTCGCGGTAGTTTTCAGAGACACCGACTAATTTCTCCTGGACTAAAATAGGTGCTTTTTCTAATGGAGATTATTTAGATAACATTTTCCGGAACCCCATAATTTTCCACAAAAAAGCAAAAACAAAATCACCGAATTTTATGGTAGTACCGTTTACATTAAAAACACTGAATCTCCATCAGAAAAAGCACTAAAACTTGGCCGGGAAAAATTAGTCAGGGTCTTATAGGTTTTAATGAAACCTAACCTAACCTTAACCACAAAGTATACCTAACCTAACTTTAACCTTCTTACCTACTGAGGTGGTGGGTAGCAGCGAGCGATTTCCTGTAGGAAGTGGTGGAAGATGGTGGTTGGGTCTTGGTGACTGTGGCAGGGCATGTAGCGGCAAAGTACTGCCTATAGTGGTCTTTTTTGTTGCCAGCTCTGAGCACCCAGCTCTTAATGTCTTTCCAGAGCTGTTCGATATTGTTGGTGTGTACCCGCGTCACTGGATCCACAAAGTTCTTAGAGTGGTTCACGACTCTGTGTGTATATCCCAGGTCGCTGAGGCCACTATAGGCTTCCCATGAGTCACTGTATATTGTTGTGCCAGGAAGGATATACTTTTGGCACAGGGGAATGAGGGTAGCAGCGTCTCTTTTGTCCACAGGGAGAATAAAGCGCCGTTTTGTCTCCCGGTCTATTCCCCCAAACACCCACACTCCATCCACTATTCTGCCGCGATTGTTCTTACGCTTGCCAAATTTACTTTAATAAATTTCCACCACTTTCCCGGGGCCACCGATTGGCTGCTGGTCGTGCAGCCACTTCTCACAACAGAAGCTCCTCCAGTCTACCACAGACTTTTCAGTGAGGCCAAAGTTTGTCTGGAAGTACTGCTGGGTGTAGAACTTCCTCAAAAATACGTTTATGAACAGTAACTTCACACTGCGGGAGAGCTTAACTTTTTCCAGCCATGCAGCCTGAAACCGTGAGGCATAAAAATTGCAGCATATCTCACCCTTTGACTTTGGGTCGGGGCGAAAACACTTATGGCAGCAGAAAGCACGCCCGTCTGAGGTCACTGTCAGCTCTCGCCTGCAGTTACCACACCTCCTCTTAGCTGGTATGACACTGTGTTCTTCAAAAGTTTTCAGGGCCTTTTCGTCTTCGTCTAGGTAGAGCTTGATGATGTGGGCCTCGGTCAAGGCACATCCAACACAATCCATTTCAATTAGTAGTGTGAAAATTTTATGTCACAAACATTTATTTCATTTGAGTCTTACCTTCAGAAACCCTTTGTCTACCTCCCATTGATGTGGTGGTGGTGGTGGTGGTGGAGGGTGGGTGGTAAGGGCGTGAGGGATTGCATTTTATTTTATGGTCAGGATGTGATTTTTTGTCTAAGCAACACATCTCAGCTTGTATAATGGGATTCAGTGGGAAAATAGGATTTGTTTAACACCTTTTTGCTTGTCGCACAATTTTCCAGGAATATAACTCATGTGTTAAATGAGGTACAGCTAAGTATTAATTATCCGACCTTGGGGGGGCCGAAGGTAGGGTCGGATAATTGGAATAGTCGGATGTTCGGATATCACAGTAACCATAAACGTAAGGACAAAATGGTCTAGAACATAAAAGATGCAGCTCTTGAAGGCCGATCCAGTGGTATACGCGAAAGTAAAATTCATGCATAAATAAAGCCACAAATCAATGTTTTCTATAATAAAAAAAAAAAAAAAAAAAAAAAAAAAAAAAAAACTAAGTAAAATAAATGGCCAAAACAAGACACAATGTGGTGGAAAAAGTCGGTTGTTTGTACAAGTCGGATGTTTGGAGGTCGGATGTTGGGAATTTGGCTGTATTGTTTTACGTTGTATTTGTATTAGCCAATGATCTGTCACGTTTCTTTTCTTTTTTTCAGGCAATGGCAGGCAATTTTGCATTCATTTCCCGTGGATTGGAATGTAAGTGAGAATCTGTTGAACTTTAGAAGTCAGTGATTGTGATGGCTTGTGACGGATGTTCCCTCTCAGAGTATGAAGCAATTCAGCGCTACCTAGACAACGATGCAGAAGCCGTCAGGACATTCGAGAGCCACGGCATCATACCCAGGAAGAGGAAGTGCGAGGATTGTGGCAGCGACCTTGAAGTGAAGAACGGCGAGAGAAATTTCCGCTGTTACAAGCGTTACAAGCAAGACCCTGAGAGCAAGAACATTACCAAGTGTAATTTCTTTGCCTCCCAGTTCAAATACACTTGGCTGGAAGAAGCCAAACTAAAACCTAGCACTAACCTCCTATTCCTAAACGCTTTCCTGCGTAAATCTTTTTCCCAGGAGTTCTGTGTCAGGAACCTGGGTATTGCGGCGCCCACGGTGGTCAGCTGGAAGAGCTGCTGCCTGGAGGTGTGCTTGAGCTGGCTGGAGAGTCAAGACGCTATTGGTGGCCCGGGGAAAGTGGTGGAAATTTATGAAGGTAATTTTGGGAAAGGGAAAGTGGATGGTGTGTGGGTTTTTGGTGGGATAGAAAAGGAGAGCGAGCGGAGATTTATTCTTCCCGTGGAGAGACCTGACGCCGACACCCTGATCCCACTGTGCAAGAAGTACATCTTGCCGGGGAGTATTGTCTACAGTCACTCCTTGAAGGCCTACAGTGGCCTCCAGGACGAGGGCTACATCCACTACACTCACGTCATCGTTAAACACCTGAAGCACTCCGTCGATCCAGAGTCTGGCGCTCACTTTGAAAACTCGGAAAGACTCTGGAAAGATGCCAAGAACTGGTCCATTCGAGCTGGCAACAAAAAGAGTCAGTACAGACAGTACTTTGCAAGGTACTTGTTTCTGCACGACCACCCAGACCATTCCACCATCCTGCATCACTTTCTCCAGGAGATTGCACGCCAGTATCCACCACCACAATAGGTAAGTGTACTTTTTTTTTACATTGAAACCTATAGCGCCAGTAGGCTATTTATCATATGGAGGGACGTGATGATGAAACCTATAGCGCCAGTAGGCTATTTATCAGTCTGGAGGGACGTGATGATGAAACCTATAGCGCCAGTAGGCTATTTATCAGTCTGGAGGGACGTGATGATGAAACCTATAGCGCCAGTAGGCTATTTATCATATGGAGGGACGTGATGATGAAACCTATAGCGCCAGTAGGCTATTTATCAGTCTGGAGGGACGTGATGATGAAACCTATAGCGCCAGTAGGCTATTTATCATATGGAGGGACGTGATGATGAAACCTATAGCGCCAGTAGGCTATTTATCATATGGAGGGACGTGATGATGAAACCTATAGCGCCAGTAGGCTATTTATCATATGGAGGGACGTGATGGTTGGCCCTCCGCCCGTTGGTTGGCGCAGGCTGGATTTTTATAGTGACACCTGTGATGTTATAGCTGTAGTTCCGTTTTCTATGATGGTCTATCCACAGTTTTTAAGGCTGACTTTAGTATGTATAGTATCTGGTAAGGGTTAGGGACTTGTACGTTAGCTTTGGCTTACTCTGAAGATGTCCTGAACTGTTTTAATTGTTATGGTATTTTACATCACTGTTAGGAGTGTTCATAACAGTTGAGAGAGTGTTCATGGCAGTTTAGAAAGGGTACCTAGCAGTTATTAAAGTGTATGTGGTAGTTAGGATGGTGTACATGGCAGTTATTAAAGTGTATGTGGTAGTTAGGATGGTGTACATGGCAGTTATTAAAGTGTATGTGGTAGTTAGGATGGTGTACATGGCAGTTATGAGAGTGTATGTGGTAGTTAGGAAGGTGTACATGGCAGTTATGAGAGTGTATGTGGTAGTTAGGAAGGTGTACATGGCAGTTATGAGAGTGTATGTGGTAGTTAGGAAGGTATACATGGCAGTTATGAGAGTGTATGTGGTAGTTAGGAAGGTGTACATGGCAGTTATGAGTGTGTATGTGGTAGTTAGGAAGGTGTACATGGCAGTTATGAGTGTGTATGTGGTAGTTAGGAAGGTGTACATGGCAGTTAGGAAGGTGTACAGGGCAGTTAGGAAGGTGTACAAAACTACATGGCAGTTAGGAAGGTGTACATGGCAGTTAGGAAGGTGTACAAAACTGTACATGGCAGTTAGGAAGGTGTACATGGCAGTTAGGAAGGTGTACATGGCAGTTAGGAAGGTGTACAGGGCAGTTAGGAAGGTGTACATGGCAGTTAGGAAGGTGTACATGGCAGTTAGGAAGGTGTACATGGCAGTTAGGAAGGTGTACATGGCAGTTAGGAAGGTGTACATGGCAGTTAGGAAGGTGTACATGGCAGTTAGGAAGGTGTACAGGGCAGTTAGGAAGGTGTACAGGGCAGTTAGGAAGGTGTACATTAGGGTGGTCCAAAATCATAGGGGAAAAATTCAAAATTTGAATATTCTTGGGGCATGTTGATTATTTTGTTCTACCTGACTAGAAAATACTCCTGGCCAAATTTGCCACAGTTCAAAAAATATTTTGGGGTCCATCAAGAGGAAGGAAGTTGTTACATCCGGTGGGGGTTGCTACATCTGGTGGGAGAGAAGAAGACGTCAGTGGGAGAGAGGGAGACGTCAGTTGAGCTTTCGGTTCGCTGTCGGTCGGTGTTAAAAGTACTCTTTTCTTTTTTTCTTTTTTTCGATCCAGAATGATGACCAGGACGGCGCTTGCGGAGGACATCAAGACCTCCTTCCAAGAGTTCATCAATGCAGAAGAGCCTCCTCTGATCGTTCACTGGGATGGTAAATTGCTTCCCGACTTAACTGGAGAAGGAGAAGGGAATCTTGTAGATCGTCTTCCTATCATAGTTTCCAGTCCTGCCCTGGAAAAAGAGAAGCTGCTTGGAATGCCAAAGCTCCCAGCGGGAACGGGAGCAGCGATGGCTACAGAGGTGGTGGAAGTTCTCGGCGAGTGGGGTATCAAGGAGAAGGTGGTCGGTATGTCTTTCGACACGACAGCCAGCAATACAGGAATTCATACCGGTTGCTGTCGTCTTCTAGAAGAAGCTTTGGGGAAACCCCTTCTCAACCTTGCCTGCCGCCACCACGTCATCGAACTAATCCTGGCCGCTGCGTTCAAGGAGGTGATGGGGCCATCCTCTGGACCAACGATTCAGTTGTTCAAGCGATTCCGGGAACAGTGGCCCTACATCCCTCATGAAGATCCCGAAGCCATCGACAACGTCGTCGACCCGAGGATCGATCTCGTTCCGTCGTGGAAGGAGGCATCGATCGGTGCGATGGAGAGAGGGATCCAGTCGAAGAAAGTCCGAGAGGACTACCGCGAGTTGTGCAACCTGTCCCTCTTCTATCTCACCGGAAACCTCCGTCAGCCGATCAAGAAGCCGGGAGCCTTCCACCACGCCCGTTGGATGGCAAAGGCAATCTACGTTCTCAAGATCCGCATGTTCCGGTCCCACGTGCAAATGACAACGCGGGAAGGCAAGGGACTTGAAGAGATCGCTCTCTTCGTCGTTCTCCTCTACTCGCGCACGTGGATGGAGGCGGGGCTGGCGACCAAAGCTGCGTACAACGACCTCAACCTCGTGAAGGACCTGCACCACTTCCAGGAGATCAACGGAGCGATCGGGAAGACGACCCTCACCACATTCTACCGCCATCTCTGGTACCTCGGCGCCGATCTCGTGGGGCTGTCTCTTTTCTCGGAGAGGATCAGCACGGAGGAGAAGAAGAAGATTGCCGAAGAGACGAGGAAGGAAAAGGACCTCGACCGAATCCGGTTCAACAAGGCTGCGGATCAGCTCATCAACTCCTCGCTCCCCTCACTCACCTCCAGCGCCTCTGTTCGCGCGCTCACCCTCCTCAACATCGACATCTCCTTCCTTTCCCTCCCTGTGGACGAGTGGGAAGCAAACCCTGCGTACCAGAAGGGGGTGTCCACAGTGAAGAACCTCAGCGTCACAAACGACGGGGCCGAGCGTGGGGTGGCGATGATTTCATCGTACAACGACTCCCTAACCAAGGATGAGAAAACCAAGCAGGACCTGCTCCAGGTGGTGGAAGCTCACCGGCGCAACTACCCTCACCCCCATGGAGTTGAAAACTATTTCAGAGAGAACATTTTATGCTCTTTCCTTTCATTTTTCCTATTAGTATTGTGACATTATAATGAATCCGTTGAGAAAAGTTGAGAGACTTTGATGGACCCCTAAACCACCTCCAAATCTGCTATTTTTTTGTTTCTTTGCGTTTTGCAACGTCAGGAACGTTTTGGCAAACATGCCCGCGAGAAATTCGAACTTTCATTTTTTTGGACCACCCTAGTGTACATGGCAGTTAGGAAGGTGTACAGGGCAGTTAGGAAGGTGTACAAAACTGTACATAGCAGTTAGGAAGGTGTACATGGCAGTTAGGAAGGTGTACAAAACTGTACATGGCAGTTAGGAAGGTGTACATGGCAGTTAGGAAGGTGTACAAAACTACATGGCAGTTAGGAAGGTGTACAAATCTGTACATGGCAGTTAGGAAGGTGTACATGGCAGTTAGGAAGGTGTACAGGGCAGTTAGGAAGGTGTACAAAACTGTACAGGGCAGTTAGGAAGGTGTACAAAACTGTACAGGGCAGTTAGGAAGGTGTACAAAACTGTACAGGGCAGTTAGGAAGGTGTACAAAACTGTACAGGGCAGTTAGGAAGGTGTACAAAACTGTACAGGGCAGTTAGGAAGGTGTACAGGGCAGTTAGGAAGGTGTACAAAACTGTACAGGGCAGTTAGGAAGGTGTACAAAACTGTACAGGGCAGTTAGGAAGGTGTACATGGCAGTTAGGAAGGGTACCTGGAACTGTCGCCGATAGGAACTGTCGCCGATATCGGCGACTGTTCCAATTTCTCACGTCGGCGGGAGTTCCAATTGTCGGCGACAGTTCTAGTTCTTGATCTTGATATTACAGTACCCAATATATCATTTAATAAGCTTTTAATCATGTTTCTGCATTCAGGGATTACATACCAGCAATAACTTGAACTATCAAAGGCTTTCAGTGGGAGAAATATACTTGTAAAGTTGTCAACACCCTTCTCCTGACTCCGCCCCCTTGGAGACTTGACCTGGCGCAGCATCGCAAGCGACGCAAGGCGATCGCAATAGTACGGCCCTAGGTGTCTTGAAGACACCTTCACCTCCCTCTCCTTACTTGTTTCCTTCTCTCATTCCATCGTTTCCTCCTCTGTTTCATCATTGATCGAGACAGACACATAGGAGCAACGAACATATATATATGAGCTTCCAGCAATTACTTGAACTATGAAAGGCTTTCAATGGGAGAAATATACATGTAAAGTTGTCTCACCCTACAGCTGACGCCGCCTCCTTAGAGATTAGCGCGGAAGAATATTTAGAATATTGTTCCCGCCCATTCCCCCCCCACTGGGAGAGTCCCACGGGGAGTGTCCTCCCACCGTCGTTGTTGCCCGAAGAAAAAAAACGAGTAGCGAAATTTGAAACCGTATATACTTGCAGATACAATTCATAAAACAATGCTGAAACAGGGTAGATTATACAGTTATATAAACTACTGTGTATCATCTTCAGTGGCACATACAAATCAATAGAGATGCTATAATTCGTAATATATGGCGCCTGGCGACATTAGTGCAGGTGGCGCCTTTAGTGTTATCTACGGTAGTAGTACGTATTTATTTAATTTGAGTTTATTTATGTAATCATGATAAATGCTTGGGGGTCGATAACCGAACTGGATTTCTGAAGGGGTCTGGTGTATGTGTGTGTGTGTGTATTCATCTACCGTAGATAACAGTAAAGTCGCCACCTGCAGTGATGTCGCCAGGCGTCAAATATTACGAATTATAGCATCACTACTGATTTCATGTGCCACTGAAGATGATACACAGTAGTTTATATCATGACTGTATAATCTACCCTGTTTCAGCGTTGTTTAATGCTTTGTAGCTGCAAGTATAGACGGTTTCAAATTTCGCTACGCATTTTTTTTCCGGGCGACGACGACAGCGGTAGGACACTCAGTAAATAAACACTAGATGGCGACTCTACTGTTGATAGCCACTTTGTAGATATTTTTGTAATTTGTTCATTTATAGCCATAATATGACACAGATGAAGACACAAAATGACACAGACTCTCTAGATAGCCCCTTCTAACTTTCCTGAAAGCATGGATGTAGAAATGTAAGTATTAACGCCACCACACGTCTGTAAACAGAAAAAAAAGTTGTCCTGGCGACTTAACTGTTATCTACGGTAGTATTCATCTAGTATTTTACAGGGCCAGAGCGATGCTCGTATGGCCCCGTCTCCATATCAACATTTTTATCATTCATCCTTAGTGGTTAGTTTTGGCCGAAGCCAGCACCCCGGAGAGCAGGTCACAAACCTCGGCTAACACCCGGTACCCATTCACTGCTGGGTGGACAGGGGCTCGGGTTTTAAGGAAACATGATTTTAAGGAATCTGTTTCCGCTCCACCCGGGGATCGAACCCGGGACTTCTCGGTAGTGAACGAACCGAGTGTGTGTGTGTATCTCTCTCTCTCTCTCTCTCTCTCTCTCTCTCTCTCTCTCTCTCTCTCTCTCTCTCTCTCTCTCTCTCTCTCTCTCTCTCTCTCTCTCTCTCTCTCTCTCTCTCTCTCTCTCTCTCTCTCTCTCTCTCTCTCTCTCTCTCTCTCTCTCTCTCTCTCTCTCTCTCTCTCTCTCTCTCTCTCTCTCTCTCTCTCTCTCTCTCTCTCTCTCTCTCTCTCTCTCTCTCTCTTTATATATATTTATTTATTTATTTATTTAATTATTTTTATATATGAGCTTCCAGCAATTACTTGAACTATCAAAGGCTTTCAATGGGAGAAATATACATGTAAAGTTGTCTCACCCTACAGCTGACGCCGCCTCCTTAAAAATTAGCGCGGAAGAATACTAGACGGTTGACAGCTTCACCTCCCTCTCCTTTTTTCTCTCCTTCCCTCATTCCGCCCTTTCCTTTATTTCATCCTTTATCGAGACAGAGAAATAGGAGCCACGAACAAATATATATGAGCTTTTCAATGGTTTTCCTATTGTTAAAACTGTGTGCACAAATATGCATGTATTGCCATGATATTGGGCGGAAGAATAGTGTAACCCTCCATACTCAGCTGTGCCCCTCTCCAGGTGCACCAGCATCTCATTAATAGATACTTAGCTAGCCCACTTGCCCAGTAGCTACTGTATTTATTTATTTTGAGTTTATTTATATAATCATAATAAATGCTTTGGGGTCGATAAATAATCAAACAGGATTTCCAGAAGGGGTCTGGTGTGTGTATATATATATATATATATATATATATATATATATATATATATATTATATATATATATATATATATATATATATATATATATATATATATATATATATATATATATATATATATATATATATATATATATATATATATATATATATATATATATATATATATATTATTTATGGGGATTGGCAATATAGCGGGCATTTTGTAACATCTCTTTTTAAGTCATTGGCCGGTCCTTAATGATGTAAATGAAATTGAGTACACACATGCATGAATGGGTGCATGTGTGAGTGAGAGAGAGAGAGAGAGAGAGAGATTCTATATATCTCATAATCTTCAATATCTCATACTTCCCTTCCTCCAGGATCCTCCTCCACCTCCTGAATTGAAAATGATTTTAGGCTCTCACCTGTATATATATATATATATATATATATATATATATATATATATATATATATATATATATATATATATATATATATATATATATATATATATATATATATATATAGTACAGTTGACCACCATTCAATTAAAAATTTTGGTGGTCACTGGCATCTAAGTGACTTGCAAGCATCCTCGAAGCGAATATAATTGTTGTCTTCGCAAATAGTGCATAGGGATGAAAGGTGGATGTAGGTAATGACCTACATGTGTTGAAGGAATTACCACGTGTAAGACTATACCGGCCTCTTGTAGTTTCCTTATGTTGTTATAATGTTTTTAGTTGTGGGTGGTCGCCACGCCCCTCCCCGATAAGCACTCCTCCGCACCGCTGAACGCAGTATAAAGTAGTGCCAAAATTTTTCTCTCGATATCAACTTACTAAATAAATCCCAACATCTCACCTAATTAACTTAACCCTTAAAAGGCTATATAGTCCTCACAGGACATTACGATGCGCAGCGCAGGTGATGTTGGGGGCAAGTCTAGCATTTCTACAACTTCATTAATGTGCTTCAGTAAACGTCGAGCTGTCATGTCTGCCGTCTCTTGTGTTACTATCAAAGGCTTATTACTATTATTTACAAGCATTTTTCTTACTATTGAAGGATTATAGTTATTATTACAAGGATCTTTCTTTGTATGAGAGACTTATATGGTATCATTATCTGGCTAGGTAGCTCTCTAGTAAAAGTTATGGATGTGTGAGTAATGAGTGGTAATTAAGGTATAGGTGTGGTATAATTATGGTTATAGTAATGAGTGGTATGATTTGACTCCTTTTTTTCACTAAATTGTCCTATTTCCATGCGGATTCTGTCTTTTATTTATGTTAGATAGTTGGCAACACTGAGTTGGCCACCATTCAATTACAAATTCTGGTGGTCACTGACATCTACAACATTAATGACAGAGGCCAGCAAATCAGAAAAGAATATATTGTTGTCTTCGAAAAAAGTACTTGGGATGAAAGGTGGATGTAGGTAATGTACATGTGTTGAAGGAACTACCACGTGTACGTCAGACTACCGGCCTCTTGTAGTTTCCTTATGTTCTTGACTCAAGTGGTTGTGGGCACCGGGCGGTAGGTCACGCCCCTCCCCGTTAACCCGGGCCTCATCACCGCCGCTCCACACACTTTGAAGTAGTGCCTAGTTATTCTTTTTGATATCAACTTACTAAATAATACCCCACATCTCATCTAACCCAACCCTTATAGCCGACAATCACATATTCAATATACTAGGGAGGAAAGGATGGGGCGGTATAGGAAGATATATTAATTTCCGCCATAAATTCCTCCACACGCCACCATGGCGTGATCTTCTTCTTGGGACCTCTACCGCTGAGTATCGCTTCAAACTAGGCGCATCACTGGTTGAGTTGTACCACAGAAAGCCAGATAATGATAATATAAGTCTCATACAAAGAAAGATCCTTGTAATACTAATTACAATCCAGCAATAGTAAGAAAAATCCTTGTAAATAACAGAAATAAGCCTTTGATAGTAAAAAAAGAAACGGCAGGCAGGAGAGCTCGACGGCTACTGATGCGCGTCAAGCTGTAGAAATGTCCCATTTGAAGCACTAGACTTGCCCCGAGCATGGGCTTCGTCTGGTTTGGGGACAGACTCTTCATAGAAGACAGTTCCATAAACCCTTTACTCTTCCTTTACATCTACTCCAAATGGAACTGTCGCCAAGAATTTCCGCGTCGGCGAGCGTTCCACCGTCGGCGACAGTTCTCGTTTGATGCTTCGGCGACAGTTCCATAAACCTTAGGAAGGTGTACAAAACTGTACAGGGCAGTTAGGAAGGTGTACATGGCAGTTAGGAAGGTGTACAAAACTACATGGCAGTTAGGAAGGTGTACAAAACTGTACAGGGCAGTTAGGAAGGTGTACATGGCAGTTAGGAAGGTGTACAAAACTACATGGCAGTTAGGAAGGTGTACATGGCAGTTAGGAAGGTGTACAAAACTGTACAGGGCAGTTAGGAAGGTGTACATGGCAGTTAGGAAGGTGTACATGGCAGTTAGGAAGGTGTACAAAACTGTACAGGGCAGTTAGGAAGGTGTACATGGCAGTTAGGAAGGTGTACAAAACTGTACAGGGCAGTTAGGAAGGTGTACAAAACTGTACATGGCAGTTAGGAAGGTGTACAAAACTACATGGCAGTTAGGAAGGTGTACACAACTGTACAGGGCAGTTAGGAAGGTGTACATGGCAGTTAGGAAGGTGTACAAAACTGTACAGGGCAGTTAGGAAGGTGTACAAAACTGTACATGGCAGTTAGGAAGGTGTACAGGGCAGTTAGGAAGGTGTACAAAACTACATGGCAGTTAGGAAGGTGTACAGGGCAGTTAGGAAGGTGTACAAAACTACATGGCAGTTAGGAAGGTGTACAAAACTGTACAGGGCAGTTAGGAAGGTGTACATGGCAGTTAGGAAGGTGTACAAAACTGTACAGGGCAGTTAGGAAGGTGTACAGGGCAGTTAGGAAGGTGTACAAAACTGTACAGGGCAGTTAGGAAGGTGTACATGGCAGTTAGGAAGGTGTACAAAACTGTACAGGGCAGTTAGGAAGGTGTACATGGCAGTTAGGAAGGTGTACAAAACTGTACAGGGCAGTTAGGAAGGTGTACAAAACTGTACAGGGCAGTTAGGAAGGTGTACAGGGCAGTCTGAACACACTACATCTAAGGTTTTCAATAGATATAGGATGTTCCACTCAGTGTTGTTTATTTTAGCTTGCCATGACTGCGGCGCCTGAAGCAGCTTCACTAAGCTTACTTCCATGTCATTTTCATTGCCCAGACTATAAATTGATAATTTTCTGTACTTTTTTTTTTTTTTTTTTTTTTTTTTTTTTTTTTTTTTTTTTTGTAACCTATAGCACCTGTAGGCTTATGGAGACTTGATGTTGGTCAATCTCGCCCGTTGGTGGCGCAGGCTGGATTTTTATAGTGACACCTGTGGTCTAAGGTGAAGATCCCATTTTCTGTGATGTTCGGTTCTTCAGTTTAGGCTCATGCAGCCCCTAGAGTCCACCATCACACTCGCAATCGGCAGACAGGTACATAGCTGCATGCGGGTTGCTTAGGCCACTCGACAATGGATTTGACAGTTGCTCCTCGGTGAGACTTGAACTCAGGACCTTCTGCTCCCCTACCAGGCTCTTGAAAGAGTTGCCCCCGGCAGGATTCGAACTCGGGACATTGAGTTCAGCACTCATAGATGCTAACCACTCGTCCAACGCCTTCCCCTAATAATGGACAAGAGCTTATAATAATTTGGTAGCAGATATAATAATTTATGTATGATGATCAAAATATTATACAATTTAATTAATTTTCAGACGTGGAGTCCGAAAATCAGAAATCAGAGGTCTAAGATTCACATTGGAAATGAGTTACCTGAGGAGTTAATGTTGGGTGAACAGAATGAAAGGTGAGAGTATTTAAAGAACATAAGAACATAAGAAAATAAGGAAGCTACAAGAGGCCGTGAGACCTACACGAGGTAGTTCCTGTTACTTAACTCTACCTATATCCACCTCTCTTCCTCATCCATGAATTTATCCAGACTCCTTTTAAAGACCCCTATAGACTCCGCATTGACCACCTGACGACTGAGTCCATTCCAATCATTCACCACTCTATTTGTGAACCAGTTTCTACCTATTTCCTTTTTAAATCTACACTTTTCCAGCTTGAATCCTAGAATGAATAGAATCCTAGAATCCTAATCCGAATCCTGCCTAGAATGAATCCTAGAATTTATAGAATCCTTGAGTATTTAGAATGTATGTGGTAGATTTGATATGACAAGTAAGGGAGAGGGAGATCGCTGTAGAGTGGAGGATAGTGGTGTGGTGCAGCACTCTGAGATGGTTTGGATACCTGGAGAGGAGGGATGAGGGATATAACAAGAAGAATGTATATGAATAGGAAAGCTGCTTCAAGGTAGAGATGACGACTCCCTGTTGAATGGGAAGATAGAGATGGAATATGTGAGTGACATTATTATTATTATTAGTTTATTGACAAAAGTTTCACAAACATTTTACCTTATTACATGTATAATTTCCTCATATTTGTCCAAATTTATACTCCTACATATTTCATATTAACCTAAAACAAACAAACGAAACACATCTACTATGGTGACACATCCTTTACGTATATAATTTCAATACATCATATATATAACTGCACAGATAGCCTACTTTATCCCTTGTACCCATCAAATTATCCGTACTGGAGTAGTCTAGCATGACATAGTTGCTTCTACATTGGCTGGAGAGTGGACACTGTAACAACACATGGGACTCATCCTGCACTGCATGCACTACACAGGGCATGCAAAAGTGAAGAGGACTGGCAGATGTGTTTACCTAGTTGTGATATACGGGAAATGAGTTACACTGGTGGGGTCCCGTCTCTTTGCCTCAATTGGTCAATCTTAGCTCTAAAATCATGAATATTCTTGGCATCTGTAATTTCACTGTCAGGGTTATTCTACATATCAATGCACCGATAGGGAAAACTGTACTTCTTAATGTCCTTGAAGCACCTTGTCTTCTCAAGCCTCTTCGTATGACCTCTTGTGGCTCCTCCATACATGTCCTGCTCCTACTACTACTGTACATACATGTCCTTGTCATTTCTCCATTCCTGACAAAGCTCTTTACATTGCTATCAAGTCTTCTCTTTTTCTTCTTCCAATGATGGCAGCCCCAGTTACTTCAGCCTCTCCTCATAAGGCAGGTCTGACAGGCTGGGAACAATCTTTGTGGCTGCCCTCCGTATTATTTCCATCTTCTTTGCATCCTTCCTCTTGTGCGGAGACCAAACTACTGTGGCGTACTCCAGGCTAGGGCGTATCAGGGCCACAATACATTACTTCATCATGTCCTCGTCCATGTAGACAAAGGCCGTTCTGATGTTTGTTAGAAGATTATATGTAGCATCAACAATTCTATTAATGTGTTTCTCTGGTGACAAGTCCTGAATTATTACTCCAGGAGCCTTTTCTTCACTTGCTTTATTGATTGTCTCGCTTCCCAGCTTGTAATTCCATCTTAGCCTTTTTGCACTCGTACCAATTTCTAATATTTTGCACTTTTTTGCATTATATTCCATTTGCCGTTTTTTCATATATCGTATTTTACAGCTTATAAGACGCCATAAAAAATAACCTGAAAAGTACTCATGCGTCTTCCAAGACGAATGTCGTAGTACTTCCTCAGTAATCAGTACTTACCTGTTATAAGTATTTTGATACCATAAGACATTCAAATCCACTTATCTGTCCTCACGCTGTGATGTTTACAACGGTACTGGCGGGAACCGTTCCGCCTCGGAGGCTCGGCAGATTGGTACCAACAGCGCCAATTATCGTCTGCTAGTGTTGATGTATTATTTACCACCAGGCTGTCACATGTTTGAAGAAAGAAAAAAAAACATTTTCTACCGGTAGGCGGTAGTAAAATCTACCAATTTCCTCCTCGGGACACACTCATTGTCTTGGGCGACTTCAATGCTACTACTGGCACTGTGAGAGATGGCTACGAGTTATATGTTGGTCCCCATGGCTCCGGTACCAGAAACACCAACAATTCTCTGCTTCTGAACTTTGCAAGGTCCAGAAGGTTGAGAATTGCAGGTTCTTGGTATCAGAGACCAGAGCTGCACCGCTGGACATGGTATAGTAATGCCGGAGGGGTAGCTAAGGAGATCGACCACATCCTCGTTAGTACTCGTTGGAGGATCCTCCAGAACTGCAGGGTTTACCGGAGTGCTGAGTTCTTTGGAACAGATCACAGACTTCTTGTTGCTACACTTAAGCTTCATGTCAAGTCCAGAAGAATCTCAAGAGGTAACCATACTGTGTTTCATCTTGAGAAACTGAAGGACTTGACATGTACCCATGAGTATGCGGTGGCAGTCTCAAATCGGTTTAATGTGCTCAGTGCTCTTGGGGACCCTGTAGAACTGTGGGATACCTTCAAACATGAAACTCTACCGGCTGCCAAGGAGTGTATTGGGGAGCGCCCGAGGTTAAAGCGTGGTTTTGTCTCGACGGAGACGCAGGAGAAAATCGAGGAGAGTCGCGCTGCCAGGCTGGCTGGGAACCAGGACCAGCACAGGGCTCTGTCACGCCGGACTAGAACCCTCCTGGGGAGAGACAAGGAGAGGTATGTCAGGAGTCTCGCTGAGGATGTCGAGGGTCATTTGAGCGCTAATGACTTCCGACCCGCCTACCGAGCCCTGAAGAAACTCCGTTCCAAGTCTCCTTCTCGGGCGAGTGCTATTCGAACAGCAGATGGGCGCCTCGTGTCGGACATGGATGGGCAGATGGCTTGTTGGGCTGAGTACTTTGGGCAGTTGTTCACGGTGGACCCTCCAACTGAGCAGCTTCACACCACTGGGTTACAGGCAGTGGATGCCGATCCTCCCATTGACGAAACCGCACCCTCTCTTGACGAAGTCAGAGAGGCTGTAGCAAAGTTGAAGGGTGGAAAGGCAGCTGGTGTTTGTAATATCAGTGCGGAGCTCCTCAAAGCTGGGGGTGAGGCCATGATCCACGGGTTGCATGCTGTCCTGACTGCCGTGTGGCAATCAGGTACCATTCCTCCTGACTGGAAAAGGGGGCTGATCGTCCCTATCTGGAAAGGGAAAGGGGACCGTCAGGACTGCAACAATTACCGCGGTATTACACTGCTCAGCGTACCAGGCAAGGTGCTTGCCCATCTATTGCTGACACGAATTCGCAGTCATCTGGTGAAGCATCAGAGACCTCAGCAGTCTGGGTTCACGCTTGGTAAGTCAACAACGGACCGTATCCTAGCGCTTCGTGTCCTGGTGGAACGCCGACGTGAGTTTCGACAGGGGATGCTTGCAGCCTATGTTGATCTCAAGAAGGCGTTTGACTCTGTGCATCGTGAGTCACTCTGGGATCTTCTGTGACTTCGAGGGATTTGTGCAAGGACTATTGGTTTGATAACTGGTCTGTATTCTGGGACTGAGAGTGCTGTGAAGTGTGGGGCAGGTGTATCCAGCTTCTTTCCTGTGAATACAGGAGTGAGGCAAGGGTGCATCCTTGCCCCATCACTTTTCAACGCTTGTATGGACTGGGTATTGGACAGGGTTGTAGATCAAAGGGATTGTGGAGCATCCGGCGGCAACACCAAGATCACTGATGTTGTTTTTGCCGATGATGCAGTAATCTTTGCTGAGTCACTGGAGGTCCTGGTGATGGCTCTCGAGGCACTGCACGAGGAGGCAAAGCCTTTGGGACTTGAGGTCTCCTGGCTCAAGACCAAGGTCCAGGTGTTTGGAGACTTACTAGATGAAGCAGTACAGTCTGTTCATGCATGTGGCGAGGACATTGAGATCTTGGAAAGTTTTACATACCTTGGTAGCGCAGTCCATAATGACGGCGGGTCACGTCAAGAAGTCTTACGGCAGATTGGCATAGCCTACGGTGTTATGGACTCGCTCAGCGGGAGTATTTGGCGTTGTCGGTACCTGTGCAGGAGGACAAAGATCCGGATCTTCAAGTCGCTTGTGATCCCTGTCTTACTCTATGGTTGTGAGACATGGACACTAAATAGTGACTTGAAGAGACGAATCAATGCCTTTGGTAATAAGTGTCTTCGCAGAATCATGGGGTATCGCTGGGATGATTACGTGTCAAATCAGCGATTGCACCGTGAGACTGAATCGAGGCCTATTACCTGCATAGTCCGTCAGCGCCAACTTCGGCTATATGGGCATGTGGCACGCTACCCTGAAACTGATCCTTCCCATCGGGTTGTATCTGTAAGAGACAATCCGGCGTGGAGGAGGCCAAGGGGGCACCCACAAGGCTCGTGGCTGGGGCAAGTTGATGTTTCTTGTCGAAAGCTGCTTGGTATGGGAAAGGAGCCTGCATGGGAACTCGCGCGTGGTGACCCCCGGGAGTGGCGTCGTAGGGTGGGCGAGGCGACGCGCCCCCCGGCGTATGCCCCCAACGATTGATTGATTGTCACATGTCACAAGCTCTTTTCAGTCCTGGAAATTATCACTCATGGCGAATTCATAAAAATTATTTTCTTATACTATCGCATACGAGCTAAAAGTTGTACGATACGCTAAAGAACATAGGAACAGAGCAGCAGAAAGACACTTTGGATCACCGCCTGCCGAGAAAATTGGTAGATTTTACTACCGCCTACCGGTAGAAAATCTTGTATTTTTTTTTCTTCAAAATTTCTTACCAAAATCAGGGTGTGTCTTCCAAAATGCAGCGTCTTATATGCCCTAAAATACGGAATTCAATCTAAATCTTCCTGTAGGAGTCTGCAATCCTCCTCCATTTTAACCGTCTTCATAATTTTCACAGCATCTGCAAACAGGCTCACGCAACTTTTCAAATCCGACACCATGTCATTAGCATAAATCAGGAACCCAACAGGTGCTAATACCGAGCCTTGAGGCACTCCACTTATCACACTTCTCCTCCCTGACACAGCCTTTTATTACGGTTCTCATCTGTCTCCCTTCTAGGTAGTCCTTCATCCATCTAGCGCTTCGTATCCTGGTGGAACGCCGACGTGAGTTTCGACAGGGGATGCTTGCAGCCTATGTTGATCTCAAGAAGGCGTTTGACTCTGTGCATCGTGAGTCACTCTGGGATCTTCTGTGACTTCGAGGGATTTGTGCAAGGACTATTGGTTTGATAACTGGTCTGTATTCTGGGACTGAGAGTGCTGTGAAGTGTGGGGCAGGTGTATCCAGCTTCTTTCCTGTGAATACAGGAGTGAGGCAAGGGTGCGTCCTTGCCCCATCACTTTTCAACGCTTGTATGGACTGGGTATTGGACAAGGTTGTAGATCAAAGGGATTGTGGAGCATCCATCGGCAACACCAAGATCACTGATCTTGTTTTTGCCGATGATGCAGTAATCTTTGCTGAGTCACTGGAGGTCCTGGTGATGGCTCTCGAGGCACTGCACGAGGAGGCAAAGCCTTTGGGACTTGAGGTCTCCTGGCTCAAGACCAAGGTCCAGGTGTTTGGAGACTTACTAGATGAAGCAGTACAGTCTGTTCATGTGTGTGGCGAGGACATTGAGATCTTGGAAAGTTTTACATACCTTGGTAGCGCAGTCCATAATGACGGCGGGTCACGTCAAGAAGTCTTACGGCAGATTGGCATAGCCTACGGTGTTATGGACTCGCTCAGCGGGAGTATTTGGCGTTGTCGGTACCTGTGCAGGAGGACAAAGATCCGGATCTTCAAGTCGCTTGTGATCCCTGTCTTACTCTATGGTTGTGAGACATGGACACTAAATAGTGACTTGAAGAGACGAATCAATGCCTTTGGTAATAAGTGTCTTCGCAGAATCATGGGGTATCGCTGGGATGATTACGTGTCAAATCAGCGATTGCACCGTGAGACTGAATCGAGGCCTATTACCTGCATAGTCCGTCAGCGCCAACTTCGGCTATATGGGCATGTGGCACGCTACCCTGAAACTGATCCTTCCCATCGGGTTGTATCTGTAAGAGACAATCCGGCGTGGAGGAGGCCAAGGGGGCACCCACAAGGCTCGTGGCTGGGGCAAGTTGATGTTTCTTGTCGAAAGCTGCTTGGTATGGGAAAGGAGCCTGCATGGGAACTCGCGCGTGGTGACCCCCGGGAGTGGCGTCGTAGGGTGGGCGAGGTGATGCGCCCCCCGGCGTATGCCCCCAATGATTGATTGATTCATCCATTGCAGGACATTCCCATCCAGTCCTCCTTCGTATTCCAGTTTCCACAACAATATTTTATGGGGTACCTTATCAAATGCTTTCTCTGTGTGTGTGTATTGACCTAGTAGTGTTTTACAGGGCCTGAGCTACACTCGTGTGGTCCCGTCTCCTTATTTACATTTATCCAGTCTTTCTTTCAATTGGTGCACATTATGTGCCGATATCACCTCCTCGTTTAGTCCATTCCAAACTTCTACATTTCTATGAGGGAAGCTGTACTTCTTTATGTTGTTCAGGCATCTCCCTTTTCCTAGTTGTTTTGTATGTCCTCTTGTGTAGCGACCTTCTCTTTGTTTCCGAGTCAGTAGTCTCTCATTGTCTGTTTCTTCCATCTTTGTTATCAGCTTAAAAATTGTTATTAAGTCTCCTCTTTCTCTTCTCTTCTCGAGTGTTGGTAACTTTATTTCCTTCAATCTTTCCTCACAAGAAAGTTCTTCTAGCTCTGGTACCATCTTTGTTGCCATTCTCTGTAGCCTCTTCAACTTTTTCACATGCATCTCTTTATATGGGGACCATACAATGGCCGCATATTCCATTTGTGGTCGGATCATTGTAGTAATTATCTTTCTCATCATATTTGTGTCCATGTAATGAAATGCCACTCTAATATTCTTTAACATCCTGTATGTGTCTCCAAATATTTTATTTATTTGTTTTTCTGGTTGTAGGTTATTCTGCATTATCACTCCCAGGTCCTTTTCTTCCTGAACCTTTGCAATGATTTCATTTCCTATTTTATATGGCCATTTATATCTCTTCGCGCTTTCCAATTTCCATCACATGACACTTATTCACATTAAATTCCATTTCCCATCTTCTGCTCCATTCGTAGATCTTGTTCAGGTCATTTTGTAGTGTTTCACAATCTTTATAGATTTTTATTACTCTCTCTCTCTCTCTCTCTCTCTCTCTCTCTCTCTCTCTCTCTCTCTCTCTCTCTCTCTCTCTCTCTCTCTCTCTCTCTCTCTCTCTCTCTCTCTCTCTCTCTCTCTCTCTCTCTCTCTCTCTCTCTCTCTCTCTCTCTCTCATGATAATAATGATTTGATATTAATATCATTTATATAATTAGCTACATATTACTATTGATATTTTTTCATTATTTTTATTATTATCATTACTACTTTTATTATTATCATTATCATTATCATTATTGTCATTATTGTTATAGTAAAGAGAGGGGAAGATGAAAAAGTAAAGAAGAATCTCGAAGTGCCTGGTAGTTATCCTACACGGATGCAAGATTCTTCGGAATGATCAATTTATTATCACCATAATTTGGTTTTCATTTCTAACTGTAACTCACAGGCAATCAACAAAATGAAAAAGCTGAGAAATAAACAATTTCGATGACATGAGAAACATATTTCACCCACCATAGAAATTGATGAATTACAGAAATTAACAAAAGCAGTCGAGCAATAGAGAGTTGAAGGGAGATAAGTGGGAGAAAATATTTATGCGTAATTGTATTGAACCTTCATTTTTGTAAGTTTTTGTTTACTTCAATGTTATCAATTGATGGTGATGCCAAATATCAAACCATTAGTACTATCATAATTAGAGAGAGAGTGTGATGAAGCAAGAGGACATTTTGGGGCTTACATATTGGCATGCAGTGTTGTTAATCTCCCTCATTTTCCCTCTATCTAAGTGTGAGCTCACCATCGTGTTCTAGAGAAGGTTTTTTATCACATGGCGCAATTTATGTTTACACTTGATTGATAATTCTAATAAAAACTCTGCATAGAAAAAAGGTGGTGTATTAATATTTATAGCCACGACTTTGAGTTCAACTCGTTAAATCTCGTTTATTTCTTTAGATTAGATGTTCTTTTTCAAACTGTGGTAATCCGCTACTATTCTAGTGTCCAGCAGAGAAGTAAAAAAGTGACCACTACGTGAGTTACAGCTAAGTATTAATTATCCGACCTTGGGGGGACCGAAGGTAGGTCGGATAATTGGAATAGCCGGATGTTCAGATATCACAGTAACCATAAACGTAGGGACAAAATGGTATAGAACATAAAAGATGCAGCTCTTGAAGGCCGATCCAGTGGTATACGCGAAAGTAAAATTCATGCATAAATAAAGCCACAAATCAATGTTGTCTAAAAAATAAAAATAAACTAAGTAAAATAAATGGCCAAAACAAGACACAATGTGGTGGTGAAAAAAGTCGGTTGTTTGGACAAGTCGGATGTTTGGAGGTCGGATGTTAGGAATTTGGCTGGACAGTGAAAATAAGTGAGACCTGTAGTGTGAGTACAGTAGCAAGAGGACACTTTCTGGGATGAGCGAGAAGACAGGCGGCCAGCCAATCAGAGACAAGACAGAGCAGCCGCCCAGTGTTGCCAGGGCCGCGTGAGCCCAGGAAGCAAATAAATAATTCACGTTAGCTGAAATAGACTAGTGAGCTGTACCTACTGTAGTGAGCGGGGAGGGTGCGCTGAGGCTGTGAGCGGGGAGGGTGCGCTGAGGCTGTGAGCGGGGAGGGTGCGCTGAGGCTGTGAGCGGGGAGGGTGCGCTGAGGCTGTGAGCGGGGAGGGTGCGCTGAGGCTGTGAGCGGGGAGGGTGCGCTGAGGCTGTGAGCAGGGAGGGTGTGCTGAGGCTGTGAGCAGGGAGGGTGCGCTGAGGCTGTGAGCAGGGAGGGTGCGCTGAGGCTGTGAGCGGGGAGGGTGCGCTGAGGCTGTGAGCGGGGAGGGTGCGCTGAGGCTGTGAGCGGGGAGGGTGCGCTGAGGCTGTGAGCGGGGAGGGTGCGCTGAGGCTGTGAGCGGGGAGGGTGCGCTGAGGCTGTGAGCGGGGAGGGTGCGCTGAGGCTGTGAGCAGGGAGGGTGCGCTGAGGCTGTGAGCAGGGAGGGTGCGCTGAGGCTGTGAGCAGGGAGGGTGCACTGAGGCTGTGAGCAGGGAGGGTGCGCTGAGGCTGTGAGCAGGGAGGGTGCGCGGCTGCTGATACCTACCCCTATTGATGACGGGATTTATCGCAGTTTACCGACGTAATTTACACAAATTTTTGCATGGTGCTAAGTCATTATCAGAAAACTGAATATATACAATATAATTTAAATACGAGTAAGCACCATGCAACAATTTGCATAAACTAAATAACGTTACTTGAATAGACTGCCCTCCCTCCCTGCTCATCAGCCTCCTCCACGTGCTACAGTGGGTACAGCTTTTCATATCAAAATTGTGTAAATAAATAATTGTTTGTGTGCAAAACATTGTGCAGCCTAATACTGGCAACAGAAAACGTAACCACCCACAGCATCAGTGACCAGCCGATGAGGAGGGTGGGCTTATTTTTAGGGTACTAGATGAATTAATTCACACTTCATACTGCAGGAGAAGGTTACTGAAAGGTAGATGACATTTATAAGAGAAATACTTCAGAGTTTTGGTGGTGTTTCACGTGGACGCTCCCCTTAAAGAGAACTGTACACGGCCACCTCAATTTACGAATGGGTTACGTTCCTGAAAAACTGTTTGTAAATCGAAAATTCGTAAATCGAATGTATTTTTCCCATTTAACCCCATTATTTAATTTGAGATACGTTCCACTCCACCGTTTCTACGGGTCATTTCATTATCCACCATTTCCTGGACTCTACTGTCAATTTTGCTGAAAACATCTGACATGATCTTTCTTGTAAGATGCAGCTGTTGCTCTGTTTCTAAATCTTCTGATGCATCCCCCTCTACTGCTCGTTGCTGTTCTATTTCTCTAAGATCTTCGACACTTACCTCCTCGCTGTGTGATTCTAGCAACTCGTCGACATCCTTAGCTTCCACAGTCGACGGGGAAAGGCTAAACCAATTAGCCATGTCCTGCCCTCGCACGCCTTCGTCAAATTTCTTGAGAATCGCTATCTTAGTCTCTAGTGTTATGGCTTTTCTGGCTTTCTTGGGCTTAGGACCACCCACGCTAGCACTGGCACCATGCTTGGGAGGCATTATTCACTGAAATGTCTGATTATACACAATAATGTTCATAAACACAGCACGACCGGTCGGAGAGTATGTAAACAAACCATCTTGAGCGTCCCCCGCGTGTGGATGTGCTGAGCCAATGGTTCTGTTTACTGAACTTTTTACAATATTTAGGTGTTATAAATATTCTTACTATTTATGTATTAAATTTTTTTTTTTTTTTTTTTTGTTTATGAATTTACGAACTTTTGTTCGTAACTTCGAATTATTCGTGTGTAAACCGAATTTTGGGACAAAATAATTTTGTTCGTATCTTCGAAAATTCGTAAATAGAGTGTTCGTAAATCGCGGTATGAGTGTATTGAGTAAAGGGAAGTCAACAGGGGATAAGATAGTGTTGCTGCTGCAGATATCATTATGACAACATAAATAATTGTTGGACACAAAAGCATTTTAATGAGTCAGATTTTGCCTTGCTGTTTACCCCAGCATACCTGTCTGTAATTGCACAGTTACCTGTTGTGTGAAACCTCCATCACGTGTTTCAGGTGACTGTTGTGTGCTGTGCTTGGTGCTCACAGGGGAACTGGCCAGTGCTTCTGACGGGACTCCTTGGTGCTTCCCACTCCTGATCCCTTCGTCCTCAAGGACAGTGCTGAGTGTATCCTTGGGAAACCCTGCTGAGCCCAGCTTCCCTGAGGCCCTCTACAAGAGCAGCGGGCCTGTCATAAGTCGTGTTGCAGAGATGGCTGCAAGAACAGGCAGCAGCAGGAGTGGCCACAGCACACATGAGCAGTCTGCCCCTGGTGTGGGCAGGCTGGGGTGTGTTGATCTTCCTGAAGGCACTGGTGATAAGGGCCATGAATGCCAAGAGTGTTGGAAAACATTCACTCATAAGTCTGCCCTCATCAGACACACCCTGACACACACTGGTGAAAGGAATTATGAATGTGAAGAGTGTGGGAAAAGATTCACTCAAAAGTCTTCCCTCAACAGACACACCCTGACACACACTGGTGAAAGGAATTATGAATGTGAAGAGTGTGGGAAAACATTCACTCGAGAGTCTAACCTCACCACACACACCCTGACACACACTGGTGAAAGGAATTATGAATGTGAAGAGTGTGGGAAAACATTCTCTCAAAAGTCTTCCCTCACCACACACACCCTGACACACACTGGTGAAAGGAATTATGAATGTGAAGAGTGTGGGAAAAGATTCACTCAAAAGTCTAACCTCACCACACACACCCTGACACACACTGGTGAAAGGAATTATGAATGTGAAGAGTGTGGGAAAAGATTCACTCAAAAGTCTACCCTCACCACACACACCCTGACACACACTGGTGAAGTGAATTATAAATGCCAAGAGTGTGGGAAAAGATTTACTCAAAAGTTTGCCCTCACCAGACACACCCTGATACACACTGGTGAAAAGAATTATGAATGTGAAGAGTGTGGGAAAAAATTCTTTTCGAAAAATGAACTCAACAAACATATCTTCAGACATTCCGGCCTGAGAGAATTCAAATGTGATGTCTGTGGGAAGCATTTCAAGACTAAGGGTGATATTTCTCAGCACATGCAGATCCACTTTTGAGGTGGTGTGATGTGGTGTGGACAAGCGGGGTCCAGTGTGTGCCGAGGCATTGTGGTTGGTGGCGTGTCCTGTGTGGGAGTGAGTGGTGGTGGACAGTGTTGCCTCCTGCCCACCCTCCCTGGCCTGGTAATGCCCCAGCACTGGTCTGGTGGGCAGTGTTGTAAATGGGTCTAAATTGTTCATTCTTCTTTATGTGATACAATTATATATGGATGCAATGGGAGATAGAAATATTTATTGAACCCTCATATAATTATAAAGTTGTCAGCAGAATCTGGTGTTAAATGGGTAAACAAAAAGAAACTATACAAAATACAGGAAAGGACAAATAAACATTAATAGACATGAGCAGAGGTATAAGACAAGGATGCATAGGATGTGCCACACTTTGAAATGCCAGCTTGTACTACACTGCCGTACAATGGCAGCGTACCAGTCGACTCTTTGAGCCTGAAAAAATCTCTCCAAAACTAGGGGTCGACTTATACGGCTAGGATAAAATGCGAACCTTTACCACCGAGTGGCAAACAAGTGGATCAGCACTGCTAACAATCGCTGTACACCACTTACCCTAACTCCAGCAGGTTACCACAAATATTTCCAACTAAAACTTGTGTTCGGTGAACTTACTTAACATATTTAACACACAGATTAATATATACATAATAAAATACACACAACCCTCGTTTTCCCGGACTAATAGGGGGGAGCACTGGTCTGGGAACCGCAAAAGTCCGGGAATCGCAACAGTCCGATGCCATTACCCACCCCTGGACGTTTATCCTACTCTAGTATTTACTGTCCGGCAACCGCCAATATCAACTACCCCGCCGCGGACTTTTACGTCCACTGAGCATGCTGCCACCTGGCGGGAGGCAGCAGAAAGTGTTCAATAGTCTCAAGAGACGTTTCTGCACCAGGGGCAGTGGGGGTCAGGGGACTAACGGAGGCGGTGCAGGTGAACTGTGGGTGTCATGTGCCCAAATGTAAACAATACGACCACTGAGTATGCTGCCACCTGGCGGGAGGCAGCAGAAAGTGTTCAATAGTTTCAGAGACGTTCCTGCACCAGGGGCAGTGGGGGTCAGGGGACTGACGGAGGCGGTGCAGTGAACCGTGAGTGTCGTGTGCCCAAATGTAAACAATACAACTGATGAGCATGCTGCCACCTGGCGGGAGGCGCGGACACTGACCAGGGGTGATAGGATACGTTCGGACCGAATTTTAACGTAAAAAAAAAAAAAAAAAAAAAAAAAAAAAAAATAATAATAATAATAATAATAATAATCCAGGACTCTGACATGTCCCCGGACCTCGGATTTTGCCCGGCAAATCCGATATCCGGGAAATGGAGGTCCGGGAAATCGAGGGTTGTGTGTAATAATATAAATTCAGTTTATATCAACACGAAACCATAGGCTGTTTCCAACAGCTGATACACAGATTGTAAACAACTGACCGGAATGCCACTGAACCGAAGCAGCCAATCAGACAACTACAACAACAACAACTGCCTGGCTGGTCGCCGAGTGCCTAGCCGTGCTGTCTCCTAGCCGCTAGCCGCGCTCAACTCATCGTACCTCACATTCTAACAATACAACCGGTAGTTCAGATCAGAGTTCTCATCTACAAATATATCGTGACCGTACACTACGGGGGTAAAGACTTTGTAAGCTTTGGCCTACCAGTAGCCTACTGTATTTTGGGGGCCGACTTATACGGCAGGTCTAGGCCTAATCTGTAATCTTGAGCTAATAATTTTGAGGTCGACTTATACGCCGCAATTTACGGTACTTACCGCCCCATTTAACGCACGAGTTACGTTCCTGGAAAATTATGTGTCAAGCCAAAATGCCTTAGACCAGCGTTTCTTAACCTTTTCCGACCTCAGCACCCCTTGTAGTCAGGTCTAGGAAGTCCAGCACCCCCTAACTCTGGCTAACATCTGGTTACAAAGACTACAGTTGCTACACTACTTACAAGGATAAAGTAAAGTGAAGTGAAGTGAAGTACTACTGCTTGATCATATATTTCGTTCATTCTCCAAATCTAAAACACCAAGGATGCCAACACAATAGGCAAAAGTAATAAGAAAAGACGAAGAAAAGAGTTAATAGCATGGACAGACTCACTCAAACATAAACAGCAGCGTAAGGGAACATGTACACTAATCAATGTGATTTATGTTGTTGCTTATGTGCGAGTCAGGAGTATGTCAGGAGTCTCGCTGAGGATGTCAAGGGCCATTTGATCGCTAATGACCTCCGACCCACCTACCGAGCCCTGAAGAAGCTCCGTTCCAAGTATCCATCTGAGGCAAGTGCTATTCGAGCAGCAGATGGGCGCCTCGTGTCGGACATGAATGGGCAGATGGCTCGTTGGGCTGAGTACTTTGGGCAGTTGTTCATGGTGATCCCTCCAATTGAGCAGCTTCACACCACTGGGTTACAGGCAGTGGATGCCGATCCTCCCATTAACGAAACCACACCCTCTCTTGACGAAGTCAGAGAGGCTGTAGCAAAGTTGAGCGGTGGAAAGGCAGCTGGTGTTTGTAATATCAGTGCGGAGCTCCTCAAAGCTGGGGGTGAGGCCAGATCCGCGGGTTGCATGCTGTCCTGACTGTCGTGTGACAATCAGGTACCACTTCCCCTGACTAGAAAAGGGGGCTGGTCGTCCCTATCTGGAAAGGGAAAGGGAACCGTCAGGACTGCAACAATTACCGCGGCATTACACTGCTCAGCGTGCCAGGCAAGGTGCTTGCCCATCTATTGCTGACACGGATCCGCAGTCATCTGCTGAAGCGTCAGAGACCTCAGCAGTCTGGGTTCACGCTTGGTAAGTCAACAACGGACCGTATCCTAGCGCTTCGTGTCCTGGTGGAACGCCGACGTGAGTTTCGACAAGGGATGCTTGCAGCCTATGTTGATCTCAAGAAGTCGTTTGACTCAGTGCATCATGAGTCACTCTGGGATCTTCTGCGACTTCGCGGGATTCCTGCAAGGACTATTGTTCTGGTGACTGGTTTGTACTCTGGGACTGAGAGTGCTGTGAAGTGTGGGGGAGGTGTATCCAGCTTCTTTCCTGTGAATACAGGAGTGAGGCAAGGGTCCATCCTTGCCCCAATCACTTTTCAACACTTGAATGGACTGGGTATTGGACAAGGTTGTAGATTAAAGTGATTGTGGAGCATCCGTCGGCAACACCAAGATCACTGATCTTGTTTTTGCCGATGATGCAGTAATCTTTGCTGAGTTGCTGGAGATACGGTGATGGCTCTCGAGGCGCTGCACGAGGCAAAGCCTTTGGGACTTGAGGTCTCCTGGCTTAAGACCAAGGTCCAGGTGTTTGGAAGCCTACTCGATGAAACAGTACAGTCTCTTCATGCGTGCGGCGAGGACATTGAGATCTTGGAAAGTTTTACATACCTTGGTAGTGCAGTCCATAATGACGGCGGGTCACATCAAGAAGTCTTACGGCGGATTGGCATAGCCCACGGTGTTATGGACTCGCTCAGCGGGAGTATTTGGCGTTGTTGGTACCTGTGCAGGAGGACAAAGATCTGGATCTTCAAGTCGCTTGTGATCCCTGTCTTACTCCATGGTTGTGAGACATGGACACTAAATAGTGACTTGAAGAGGCAAATCGATGCCTTTGGTAATAAGTGTTCGAAGAATCATGGGGTATCGCTGGGATGATTACGTGTCAAATCAGCGATTGCACCATGAGACTGAATCGAGGCCTATTACCTGTATAGTCCGTCAGCGCCAACTTGGGCTATATGGGCATGTGTCACGCTACCCTGAAACCGATCCTTCTCATCGGGTTGTATCTGTAAGAGACAATCCGGTGTGGAGGAGGCCAAGGGGGCGCCCACAAGGCTCGTGGCTGGGGCAAGTTGATGTTTCCTGTTGAGAGTTGCTTGGTATGGGAATGGAGCTTGCTTGGGGGCTCGCGTGTAGTGACCCCCGGGAGTGGCGTCGTAGGGTGAGCGAGGCGACGAGCCCCCTGACATATGCCCCCAATGATTGATTGATTGATTATGTGCGACTAGTTTCTGAAATTGAAGCTTCGTGTTGGTCAGAGCCACCCTCATGTCGTGGAGCAGCCCCACCTTGAAGGCGGTTCCGGGCAATTGTTTTGATCTGGAACATGGTGGAGAATGCCTTTTCACACAGATAGGTATTTGGAAATGGAATGATCATCTCCAGCGCTGCCCTCGCCAGTCCAGGGTACGCTACCAACTGATCACACCAGAAGCCAGACAATGGTAATGTGCGGGATTCTGTCTGACAACCCTGGTTCACCTCCATATCAATAAGCTCCTCCTTCAGGTTGTCAGCATCACTCATGTCTGCCAGGAAGGGCTGCTGAATCCATTCTGGAAATGTATGATCCTTGGGAAAGTTCTTTGTCATGGTGGTCTCAAGGTGCGAGAGGTGAGAAACAATATTTTCTACACGCATGGAACTGACTGTCTTATTTCCCAATTTCTCGCCCAGGATAGGAAAGCTTCCCACATTCCCTCCCTGGATTCGACGATTCCAGAGTGAGAGCTTCTTCGTGAAGAATTGTACCACACTCTGTACATTCTGCACAAACAAGATTGTTAGCAAACATGCCTTGCATGGACAAGTTGAGTTCATTCAAATTGCTGAAAATGTCTGCCAGATAGGAGAGAGAGAGGATCAACATTTCGTCCTCAAAATTTTCAGCCAACTTATTCTGATACTCTCGGAGAAATATTGCACGTTCTCCATTGAGCTCTGCAATACGGGTCAGGATTTTCCCACGTGAGAGCCAGCGCACTACCGTGTGGAAGAGAAGCAATTAATGTTCACCTCCCATCTCCTCACAAAGTCACTTGAACACTCTGTGGTTTATATATAGGACAACCCCGGATGAAATTCACAACTTGAACACAGACAAACAGAACTTCTTTAAGGTGAGGCGGCAACAACTTTTTCAGCCAAAGCATAGTGATGGAGAACACAGTGCTTCATGATGATATAGGGTACCCTCTCCTATACCAAAGCAGTAAAGGCAGACATATTCCCTATCATGGCTGGGGCATCATCTGTGCAGATCTGATGCTCCTCAAAGAACTCGTCCAAGAGTCTGAATACATCTGCCTTCGTCGTCGTTTGCAATGCCTCGCAGATAAGGAATTCATCTTAAATTTCACCATCCTTGATGTACTGGATATACAGTGGCCGCCAAATGTTGTGGCGGTCTGCGCGGGTCAGCATGATGCACCGGCCGCCAAATTAATAACCTTTCAAATGTTTTTTCACGCAACTCGAGCAAGCGAGATTTAAAAATTGATGACATGGCAACATGACACTGCCACTTAGCAACAGCGCAGGGGTATCACCGTTAAATTTAAGCAAGTCAGTGCAGTCTAAGAAGACAGTGAGAGTGCACGCACTGTTTCACTTCTTTCGTCATTAGTTACGAGGATATTTTCAAACTGTGCAATCGTTTATTGCGTCATGGCTCCTCGGCGCATTATATCCCAGGATACTATAAGCTCCATATGTGCCTTGCATAGGGCTGGGTTTGGTGCAAAAGCTATCGTAGAACAGACAGGAATTGCAAAAAGGACAGTTGAGCGGTGGCTAAAGCGTTGTCGTGATCCCTTGGACGGAGAGGCGCCTTCCACTTCACCTTCACTTCCGCCTACACACTACACACGCGAAGACTGGACGGCCAAGGAAATGTGCCTCAAAGACTTTACATGTTATAAAAAGGCAGCTGAATGTCAAACCAACAAGCACAGCACGTGAAGTGAAGGAAAACAATCCTGCCTTACTAGGTAATGTGTCAGTGAGAACTGTGCAGCGTTATGTGTTACGTGATCTCGGACTCTTTTCAAGATCTGCCGCTGTAAAGCCACTCCTGACTCCTCGTCACAAGATAAAGCGACTCATTTTTGCTAAAGAACACAAAGACTGGCCACTAGAGAAAGTTCGACGCATATTATGGTCAGATGAAAATGTCTTTACAGTGACAGGAACTAACTTTGCAAAAGTGAGACGGCCCAAGAATTCAGACCGACACAACCCTCAGTACACCGTGGAGAGAGTAAGACACCCAGATTATCTCATGGTGTGGGCTTGTTTTTCATATTATGGAGTGGGTAACCGCGTATTTCTTGAAAAAAAGTGTTACTGTGAACAGTGAGCGATATTTAGACAACCTGCATGACAATCTTGAAACCTGCTACGACAAGTGTAGGGCAGAAACTTTTATGCAGGACGGTGCCAGGACGGACGCTATCAGTGACGCCTGAGTGCTCAGTGTACAGTAATACTGCATTTCAAGACTTCAGTACCAGCCATGTTTTGGTGAGTACCAGTGTACTACAATCTGTGCTGTCTTAGCATGTTTTAGTGAGTTCTTATTGTGTGGAGGGGATGGAGGTAACCATCGGATAATTCGACCCAAGTCTCCCCCCAATTAGTTCAAATGAGAGAGAGTTTCCTGTATACTGTATATATCACAGTTTACTACAACACCCACAATTGAGCTACAAGCAGCGCCTAGGTTTACACATATAACGCCGTAAAATTGCTTGTAAACTTGTGACGGCCACTGAACACTTTCACTTTCACTCTTCTAATCTTCTCTCTTTTGTGGTTGTGATGTTATTCTGAAGGGATGCCGAAGGGGGAGCTGCAGCCTCATGCCTAGAAAGTGGGTCTCTGTTCATGGAAGGCTGGTGTGATGCCACGTAATAATATGTCAATAAATAAATGAATGAATTCCGCTGCTTCCGCCTTAAATCCCATTTATTACAAAACTTCCAATTAAAACATGAAATGGTAGCGTCATGTTACTTTTAGGCCGGATTCTCTCGGAAGCTAAGGAACGTGGAATAAGCTGTTAATTTCCTGGTTAAGGGATGAGCACTACTTATCAACACACCACTTCACAGCGAATCAGGAAAGGGAAAGATACTACGTACAGCCAAATTCCCAACATCCGACCTCCAAACATCCGACTTGTCCAAACAACCGACTTTTTTCACCACCACATTGTGTCTTGTTTTGGCCATTTATTTTACTTAGTTTTTTTAAGTTTTTTTTAGAAAACATTGATTTGTGGCTTTATTTATGCATGAATTTTACTTTCGCGTATACCACTGGATCGGCCTTCAAGAGCTGCATCTTTTATGTTCTATACCATTTTGTCCCTACGTTTATGGTTACTGTGATATCCGAACATCCGACTATTCCAATTATCCGACCTACCTTCGGTCCCCCCAAGGTCGGATAATTAATACTTAGCTGTACATGCTTGAATTTACGAAAGGATATAATTTCAGAGGCACGATTACTCCACCAAGGACATAATAGCCAAAGTAAAAATAATAATAATACAAAAAAACACTGGTTCGTGATCAAGCCGGATCACAACATACTAATCCTTACAGTATGTTGTGAATGGTTAAACAACCTAGTCACCCATAATCAAAATGATACCTTTCCCCTGAGGGTCACAGGGTTGACAATTACTCACTTTACTGTTCCTTCCTGGGGTTTTGGATACACTTCTTAATTCTTAAGTTTATTCCTTACAATAAAGGCACCAATATCTGAAACACAAAGAACTGAAATAAATACCATCACCATACATTAATTGTGTCCTATAATCCTTATACTATAAACTACTCCTAACACTCAAGACAGCACATCTTCCCTCTCCTTCAATTAAAGACGTTAGTTTTGTCTAATGGTTTCATGTCCTGCGTCTCCAGTTGCACCTTCCTCATCGTTTTCAGAATCGTCAGCTCCATCTTGATATCTCAGTGGTCATCTTGTTGTGGGTCTGGGCCGTCTGATGGCTAGAGCTTCCTCCTCGTTTCCTTCATCTCGTTCACCCTGTTGGATTTCGCCCTCGCCCGATGTTCCGCGTTGTCTGTTTTGATGTTCTCCTGATCCCTGACTGTGGGACAGGTGTCCATCATAAGGATTATCACCGTCTTCATCCTCCTCTATCCATCTGCTGATTGTCCCTTCTGGAATCATCTTCATCTGTGATGTGCTGCGCAGTATCCTCTTCTCCTCGTTGGATGATGGCCGAGTCCCTTCTCCGTTCCTTAACTTCCCAAAGTTTGGGATCATATCTCGTGGTGAGCTTATCGTGTTTATGTTGTTTCAGGAGCACTTTATCTCCTGGCATTATCTGGGTTGGCTTGGCTCTGTTTTTGGTATCTGTTCGAAGCTTCAGTTTGTATTTCTCCATCTGATCCTTTTGCCGTGCCGCGTCCCAATTCTGATTCTCTTCGCTGTGTTGCAGTTGTGGTAGCTTCACTTTTAGATATCTACCCATAAGGAGCTTGGCTGGGGTCTCTCCTGTCATAGTATGTGGGGTGCTCCTGTAGTGCAGTAAGAACTTGTCCAGGTGCCGTCTCCAGTCTTTCGCTTCTGTGTTCAGAGCTCGGATGGCTTTCAACATGGTTGCGAAGAATCTTTCAACTTCTCTGTTAGCTTGAGGGTGATAAGGTGTAACCTTCCGGTGTCGCATTCCCCATTCATCGCAAAACTGGCTGAATTCTTTGCCTCTGAACTGCGGTCCGTTGTCTGATACAATAACTGCTGGGACGCCATGTGTGCAAAGACATCTCTCTAGAATGGAGGTAACAGTGTTCATATTGGTGGATTTGACTATGAAAGCTTCGGGCCATCTGGAGCCTCCATCGACTATTCCAATCACGTAGTCTCCACTCGGGAATGGTCCACAGATATCAATGTGGATAACTTCCCAAGGCCCCTTCATCATTGCCATGTTCACAGGATTGGCTTGTTTTCTTGGGTCCAGACTAGCACATGGTATGCAGCGTTTTACGGTTTCTTCCACATCTTTGTCCATGTTGGGCCACCATACCTTGACCCGGAGGAGTGCTTTTGTTTTTACCATTCCCATGTGCGTCTCGTGCGCCAGTTGCAACGTGCGCTGTTGTAAGTTTCTGGGGATGACTATTCTGGATCCGCGCACTACCACACCACGTTTTGTTGTCAGTTCGCTCCTTACATGTTTGAACGGTTCCGTCACCTTGTTGGTCCAATCATTCGTTTGGATCGTTTCCTCTATCGCCCTAAGGGTCGGATCTTGTTTGGATTCTTCCACTATTGCTGATAGAGGCAGGGCTTTTGGAACGCTGTTGGCCACAATGTGGTTAATAAATCCTTCCGCTAGCTTTTCTTCAGCTGAAACCTTCCCGTGATACTTCAGAGGTTGTCTTGACAGTATGTCAGCGGGATTTTCACTTCCTTTGATGTGTTGTACGGTGTAATCATACTGTTGCATGCGTAGGATCCATCGTAGTACGCGTGCAGACGGCTTGCCCTTGGGATTGAAAATTGTTGTCAGTGCTTGATGGTCGGTCATGATGACAAATTCTTTCCCATACAGATAAAGGTGGAACTTTTCACATGCCCATACTATGGCTAGCGCTTCCTTTTCCAATTGGCAATACCGGCGTTCGACATTCGTCAGGGTCCTGGAGGCGTAACTGACGGGCTTGAGTGCACATTGATGGCTTTGGCAGAGGACAGCCCCCAGTCCCACAGGACTGGCGTCCACAATGAGCAACGTTTGCAGTTGTGGGTCGAAGTGTATGAGTGCTTCGCTATGTATGACAGAGTCTTTCAGCTGTTTGAAACACTCCTCCTCCTCTGTCCATCTCCACTTGGTGTTCGCTCTTGTCAAGTTCTTCAGGGGTTCGCTGAGTGTTGCGAGACGTGGAATGAATCTGGTTAGGTAATTGATCAGACCCAGGAAGCTGCGGACTTCCTGGACCGTCTCTGGGCGTACAAAGTTTCTGACTGTCTCGATTTTTGAGTCTGTAGGTTTGATGCCCTTATCGGACACCATGAAGCCATGGAATTCAACTTCATCCCTGTGGAACACGCTCTTGTGTTGAGCTATGGTCAGGTTGTTGTTTTTCAATGTCTTTAGTACTGCTTCTAGGGCTTTGTCATGTTCTTCGGTGTCCTTACCCCAGATGAGGGTGTCGTCTGCACCGTTCCGGCAGTTCGGACATTTCTGGATGATCTGTGGTAGTAGACGTTGCCCTTCCTCTGCTGCTGAAGTTATGCCCATGACCAACACTTTGTATCTGTAGATACCAGTCACATGAGAATGCTGTGATGTCTCTTGATTCAGGGGTCAACTCTATTTGGTGGTAGTATGAGTTGAGATCCACCTTGGAAAACTTTGTTGCCCCCTCACCTCACCTAGTAGCTGTTCCACTGTCGGCATTGGATGGTTTGTGCGTTTCACTGCTTTGTTTGCAATCCAGAGGTCGGCACACGGCACATATTCTGATGGCTCCATTTGGTTTTGGTGCTGTCACCAATGGAGAGACCCACGGTGTCGGGCCCTCCACCCTCTCGATGATGTCCTTGTCCAGCATGTCCTGGATTTTCTGTTCGACTGCTCTTCGTAGGTGGCATGGCACTCGGCGGGGTGGTTGTGCCACAGGTTGGATGCTGTCGTCGATCTTGAGTTTGAGTTGGAAGTTTTTCATTCTTCCTAGACCATCGAGGGCTGGTAGATTGCGATCCAGTATTTCCTTTGTTGACGGTGGGATTCCCATGACACTCACAGTCTTGGCCTGTTGGACTGTCAGGAAGCCCAGTTCTGTACTGGCCCGTTTACCCAAGATGTTACCTCCTTGACCTGCTTTTGTAACCAACATTTTGTGTGCAATCCTTGTTGATCCATTAGTCAATGTTGCAAAGAATTCCCCTTTCAGTGGTATGGGGATGTCTCCATAAGCTTTTGGTTCCATCTTCGTCTGTTTGAGTACAATGTTGGGACGTAGCTGGTGACCCAGTCGAAAGTGTCGCCATCCAGAAGGTTGACATTTGCACCTGAATCGATCAGCATTTTAATGGGGATGTCGTCTATCAGGACTTGTTCTTCCAAGGAAGCGTCGAATTTCACCCTGAAAACATAGGAGTCGCTGTCTGTGTTGCTTGAATGTTTTGACGACACGTGTTGCACATGAGCATCGTCGTCGGATGAGTTATCTTCTTTCAAGAAGTTGACCTTTTCCTTCCGACTGTAACGTTTCTTCATACAGGCTGTTGCGAAATGGTTCATGACTCCACAGTGGTTACATTTTCTCCCATATGCCGGGCATTTTTTCTGACCGTGTATGTGATCCGAGCCATTACATCCGAAACATTTCATTGTTTGTTTACGTGCCGTGTCATCTTTTTGTTGCCTCCTATTTTTCTCCCAGGTGTTTCTTTGTTGTTGCTTGTATTTCGTACTGACCTTGGGCTATATTCAAGAATGCTCGTCAAATCCCGGCCGGTGGAGATTCTCCACCATCGTACCTCCACTGGTGGCATCTACAAGAAATGCCCGACCAGTGGATATTTGAGTCGTACCAACACAAGCGGTGGCTGCAAAAGCAGTCGTACCAACACAAGCAGTGGCTGCAAAAGCAGTCATACCAACACAAGCAGTGGCTGCAAAAGCAGGCGTACCAACACAAGCGGTGGCTGCAAAAGCAGTCGTACCAACACAAGCGGTGGCTGCAAAAGCAGTCGTACCAACACAAGCGGTGGCTGCAAAAGCAGTCGTACCAACACAAGCAGTGGCTGCAAAAGCAGGCGTACCAACACAAGCGGTGGCTGCAAAAGCAGTCGTACCAACACAAGCGGTGGCTGCAAAAGCAGTCGTACCAACACAAGCAGTGGCTGCAAAAGCAGTCGTACCAACACAAGCAGTGGCTGCAAAAGCAGTCGTACCAACACAAGCAGTGGCTGCAAAAGCAGTCGTACCAACACAAGCAGTGGCTGCAAAAGCAGTCGTACCAACACAAGCGGTGGCTGCAAAAGCAGTCGTACCAACACAAGCAGTGGCTGCAAAAGCAGGCGTACCAACACAAGCGGTGGCTGCAAAAGCAGGCGTACCAACACAAGCAGTGGCTGCAAAAGCAGTCGTACCAACACAAGCAGTGGCTGCAAAAGCAGGCGTACCAACACAAGCAGTGGCTGCAAAAGCAGGCGTACCAACACAAGCAGTGGCTGCAAAAGCAGGCATACCAACACAAGCGGTGGCTGCAAAAGCAGTCGTACCAACACAAGCGGTGGCTGCAAAAGCAGTCGTACCAACACAAGCAGTGGCTGCAAAAGCAGGCGTACCAACACAAGCAGTGGCTGCAAAAGCAGGCGTACCAACACAAGCAGTGGCTGCAAAAGCAGGCGTACCAACACAAGTGGTGGCTGCAAAAGCAGTCGTACCAACACAAGCAGTGGCTGCAAAAGCAGTCGTACCAACACAAGCAGTGGCTGCAAAAGCAGTCGTACCAACACAAGCAGTGGCTGCAAAAGCAGGCGTACCAACACAAGCAGTGGCTGCAAAAGCAGGCGTACCAACACAAGCAGTGGCTGCAAAAGCAGGCGTACCAACACAAGTGGTGGCTGCAAAAGCAGTCGTACCAACACAAGCAGTGGCTGCAAAAGCAGTCGTACCAACACAAGCAGTGGCTGCAAAAGCAGTCGTACCAACACAAGCAGTGGCTGCAAAAGCAGGCGTACCAACACAAGCAGTGGCTGCAAAATCAGGCGTACCAACACAAGCAGTGGCTGCAAAAGCAGGCGTACCAACACAAGCGGTGGCTGCAAAAGCAGTCGTACCAACACAAGCGGTGGCTGCAAAAGCAGTCGTACCAACACAAGCGGTGGCTGCAAAAGCAGTCGTACCAACACAAGCGGTGGCTGCAAAAGCAGTCGTACCAACACAAGCGGTGGCTGCAAAAGCAGGCGTACCAACACAAGCGGTGGCTGCAAAAGCAGTCGTACCAACACAAGCGGTGGCTGCAAAAGCAGGCGTACCAACACAAGCGGTGGCTGCAAAAGCAGGCGTACCAACACAAGCAGTGGCTGCAAAAGCAGTCGTACCAACACAAGCAGTGGCTGCAAAAGCAGGCGTACCAACACAAGCAGTGGCTGCAAAAGCAGTCGTACCAACACAAGCGGTGGCTGCAAAAGCAGGCGTACCAACACAAGCGGTGGCTGCAAAAGCAGGCGTACCAACACAAGCGGTGGCTGCAAAAGCAGTCGTACCAACACAAGCGGTGGCTGCAAAAGCAGGCGTACCAACACAAGCGGTGGCTGCAAAAGCAGTCGTACCAACACAAGCGGTGGCTGCAAAAGCAGGCGTACCAACACAAGCGGTGGCTGCAAAAGCAGGCGTACCAACACAAGCCGTGGCTGCAAAAGCAGGCGTACCAACACAAGCAGTGGCTGCAAAAGCAGGCGTACCAACACAAGCGGTGGCTGCAAAAGCAGGCGTACCAACACAAGCGGTGGCTGCAAAAGCAGGCGTACCAACACAAGCGGTGGCTGCAAAAGCAGGCGTACCAACACAAGCGAGTCCAAGGCTTTATCAGTATTTTGATTGTTTTACACCTATCTAATTCCTTTTACTAGCCTAATTTATAATTTCTGCCATTAAAATAATAGCTTTGTTAGTGTTTGCCACTTATCTGAGGCATTGAGGAAGAAAAAATGGGCCTGAGTGGGCTTGGGACGGGATGTACGTACAGGAATGTACGTACATCCCGTCCCAAGAACATGTGGCCAGCCGCCAAAAAGCAATATGGCGTACCACCACCACCACAGCCGCTCTCCTTCGTCACCACTTCTCACAGCAATATAAGGCCTCCTGCACCTAATTTTACCTTAATTATGACACGTGTGCATTCACAAGGATATGCATGTTACTCTCGGTTGTGTTGAAAACTCACCTGTAATGGTCTGGGAAGAAATAGGAGGGAATAAGTGCACAGCGAGATGAAGGTGGGATCTGCATTGTGTCGCGAATCAGCTGACTCAAATCTCCACCCGTTGTGTTACCTCTTTTGATTCTTGTATACCGATTCGCGATGCAACGGGTGGAGAAAAGTTCTTGAATATAGCCCCTTGTGGACATTGGTGCCTTCTTCCTCGTGTTTTTCCATCTGACTTGCTTGAGCCTCCGTTGCTTCCTATGTATAAGCTAGTTGAAGGGCTTTCTGCACTGTCATGTCTGATTCTTCCAGGTATGCTCGTCTCATTTTGTTGGAAGTACATTTCTCCGTCAGCTGGTCGATGATGGCTTTGTCCAGGTTATACTGGGCGAAGCTGCATTTAGCACCTTGCGTACATAGGCGAGTTACATAACTGTGTGTTGCCTCGCCAGGCTCCTGTGCAAGCATCCTAAATCTGTGTCGTTCGAATACCTCGTTGGTTTTCTCAATGAAGTAAGCATTTAGTGCCACTTTGGTTGTTGTGTATGTGGGCTCTGTTTGGCCTGCTGGGATCTCCGGTGTCAAAGTCGTGATGACCTCTTTCAGTTTCTTTCCCCCATAGAACCGGAGGAGTGCTAAGCGCTTAGCATCTTCAGTTATACTAAAAGCCAGAAACGCATCCTCGGCATGTTCAATCCAATCAGTCCATGCCTGTTCTTGGTTGGTGTCATCAAACTCGAGTGGTTGTAACGTGGGAATTGCATGTGCCATCTTGTGCACACACAGAAGAAGTTGGTACTCGTCGAAGTTGTTTGAAGTGGTTCTAGTAGATCTTCGTCGCCACTTTACTGTTCCTTCCTGGGGTTTTGGATACACTTCTTAATTCTTAAGTTTATTCCTTACAATAAAGGCACCAATATCTGAAACACAAAGAACTGAAATAAATACCATCACCATACATTAATTGTGTCCTATAATCCTTATACTATAAACTACTCCTAACACTCAAGACAGCACACTCACTATGGCCTCAAAACATCAATCAATCAATCATTGGGGGCATACGCCGGGGGGCGCGTCGCCTCGCCCACCCTACGACACCACTCCCGGGGGTCACCACGCACGAGTTCCCATGCAGGCTCCTTTCCCATACCAAGTAACTCTCGACAAGAAACATCAACTTGCCCCAGCCACGAGCCTTGTGGGCGCCCCCTTGGCCTCCTCCACGCCGGATTGTCTCTTACAGATACAACCCGATGGGAAGGATTGGTTTCAGGGTAGCGTGCCACATGCCCATATAGCCGAAGTTGGCGCTGACGGACTATGCAGGTAATAGGCCTCGATTCAGTCTCACGGTGCAATTGCTGATTTGACACGTAATCATCCCAGCGATACCCCATGATTCTGCGAAGACACTTATTACCAAAGGCATTGATTCGTCTCTTCAAGTCACTATTTAGTGTCCATGTCTCACAACCATAGAGTAAGACAGGGATCACAAGCGACTTGAAGATCCGGATCTTTGTCCTCCTGCACAGGTACCGACAACGCCAAATACTCCCGCTGAGCGAGTCCATAACACCGTGGGCTATGCCAATCCGCCGTAAGGCTTCTTGACGTGACCCGCCGTGACTCAAAACATGACGTGGTACAATTGTTACATGATTACTGTGGTGGAATATGAGTATGTGTGTTGGGGGTATGGACTTGGAGAGGCACTAGGACCATCTGAGGAGAGAGGACGGGGTTAGCACTACATCGCGTGGCTGGGTAGCGGGGAAGATGGACCAAGCCGTGGGGGCGGGCGTCCATCACCACGCCGCACATTCTTAACCCTCTTATTTCACTTACTAATACAGCCAAATTCCCAACATCCGACCTCCAAACATCCGACTTGTCCAAACAACCGACTTTTTTCACCACCACATTGTGTCTTGTTTTGGCCATTTATTTTACTTAGTTTTTTTTTTAGTTTTTAGAAAACATTAATTTGTGGCTTTATTTATGCATGAATTTTACTTTCGCGTATACCACTGGATCGGCCTTCAAGAGCTGCATCTTTTATGTTCTATACTATTTTGTCCTTACGTTTATGGTTACTGTGATATCCGAACATCCGGCTATTCCAATTATCTTTTACCTTCGGTCCCACCAAGGTCGGATAATTCACTGGGGAACAAATTTTTGTTGAGTTAGGTCTGACACTTGTTATTAAGTAATTTTTGCGTGCTGAATCCAAAACTGATCTCAGTTTTTCTCTATCACGTCAAGTTTTTGAACTGTAGGATTTTCGTTTTCTTAAAAAATATGAAAAATACTGTACATAACAGTAACAGTGCTTATTTTATAAAAAGTTGCAAATGTTAACACACAATGAAAAATGAAAGAAATAGGCATGAATAGAATGTTTATTTAACATTATCATGTTTTTAGAAAGGATAAGGCTATAATTGTGTGCAGGTTAAGGTAAAAATTTACGTTTGTAGCTTTGTCTGGAGTGTTCAACTTAAGGACTATCGCGTTTGATGCTCCAACAATAGTCAGCCATCATATGCACATCCCATCTACCCTGGTAACGTTCTTCCATAACCTTCAAATCTTGGTGAAATCGTTCACCTTGCTCGTCGCTAGCAGCACCAAGATTTTCCGGAAAGTTGGCAAGATGGCTATGCAAAAAATGTACTTTAATACTCATGTTGCAACCAAGCGCTTTGTAGCTCTCCAATAGTTTCTGAACAATTTCTGTGTAATTACTTGCACGTGTATTTCCAAGAAAGTTCTTGACGACGTCTTTGAATGATAGCCAAGCATTCTTTTCAAGGTCTGACATAGTACCGTTGAAATGTTCATCTTTGATGAGCTGTCGAATTTGTGGACCATCAAACACACGGCCTTGATTTTTTCAATTGACAGTCCAGGAAATGCCAAGATGATGTACTTCAAACAGTCGCCATCAGTTGACAATGCTTTTACAAATTGTTTCATGAGACCTAGTTTTATGTGCAGAGGTGGGAATATTATTTTCTTCCTATCAACAAGTGGCTCATGTACAATGTTAGGATCTCCAGGTTTAAGATCAGATCTCGGAGGCCAATTCGTCTGAACCCAATGCTTCTCTCGAGCTCTGCTATCCCACATACAGAGAAAGCAGGGATACTTTGTGTATCCACGTTGTTGACCAAGAAGGAAGGACACCATTTTAAGGTCAACACAGATGATCCAATTGTGTTTGTCATATTGCAATAACTCAATGACTCTCTTTACATCTCCATATTCTTCACGAAGACAGACCGAATGCCCAATAGGGACTGCGCCAAACAAATTGCCATTGTGTAGAAGGACACACTTCAAGCTCCGCTTTGAGCTATCAATAAACAATCGCCATTCATTTGGATTGTAGATTGAAAGCCCTAATTCCTTCAGTAAACCAGGAATGTTATGGCAAAACACAATTCGCTGGCACTTCGAAAGTACTGCAGAAATGTACTTTCTCTGGTTCGAAAGTATGATACCTTCACTCCTTGTTCAAGTATGTTTTTCTCGTTCAGTCTTGATGCTAGTATTTCTGAAGCTTTTTTGGATAGGCCCAAATCACGTGCTAAATCATTCAACTCGTGCTGATCAAATCCCCCTACGAACTGAATCCTCGTGAATGTCAAAATCTGCATCATTGCTGTCACTGCATTCTTCAACATCACTCAGATCTTCTAGAGGAGGTAGTTGTTCGAAAACTGGCACTGGAATTTCAGCTGAATGAGGCATTGGTCTTATAGCTGACGGTAGATTAGGATATTCTATTTTACTTTTATTTTTCTTGTTAAATCCTGATGTTTTCACTAAACAAAAGTAACAGTCTGTGGAATGATCTTTTTGCTCTCGCCAAACCATGGGGATACCAAATGCCAACTTTTCACGAGTTCCTTTGGTCCACATCCATAATCTCTCGACACACTGCTTGCACACTTTGTGAGGGGCCCATAGCTTGTCTTGATCACCGAGTTTCACTTTAAAATATGCGAAATATGCTTGTTTGACAAATACGCTGATGCTTGCCCTCTGACTTGGAATGGTGAAACTACCACATATATAGCAGAAGGAGTCAGGGTTGTTTAGGCATTTACGACGAGACGTAGCAGGAGCAGACATGATCTGAAACAAAAGAAATATATACCTATGTAAATAAAACACTAAGCTGGAATAGTTACAAGCTTTGAAAACGAGAAAAAAAACCAGCATAACACGAAATAGAAATTACAATGGTATGTTGTTACAAGGTTAAGAGAAAAGCCATAACAAATCCTCCTAATTCCTACTATCCTAGCTTTCTGTTTGCAGATATTGATAGTACTGACCTATTGGGAGCTGCACACACCTCTCACCGCACTGTCTCAATTGTAACTGCACAAACAAGTTGCTACATAGCTCTCGATGAGTCAAATCGTAATCGGCTGGCAAGTTTTACTACAGCTCACAAGTGGAATTTTGCTTATCTGGAGGGTAAGCTGTGGAGAAAAAACTTGACGTGCTAGAAAAAAAACTGACTACAGATTTGGAATCAGCATGCCAATTTTAGTCTAAATAAGCTCAAAAATCTAACTCGACAATTTTTTTTTCTTCAAATTGTTCCCCAGTGTTACAATTAATACTTAGCTGTATTCATTTCTCACTCATTTTCCTACTCAAAACACTACGTACTCCCCCTTACAGCACCTCCCAATCTCCCATATGAACTCTTGCATTAACAAAACAGGGAATCTTTACCTGAGGAGAGAGGACGGGGTTAGCACTATATTGCGTGGCTGGGTAGCGGGAAAGATGGACAAAGCAAGTTCTCCCCCACCCACGCCACACAGATGTAAGATAAGATTTTCATCCTATCTAGACACTTGGCAAGTACCAACTACAAGGTTATTGACTATACAAAGCGCCGCCACGTCAGCACGAACTAGCCGGACTCGAACCGCTGACCGAATGCCCAGGGACGCTGCACATTGCGAACTCACGTCTCTACCAACCTTGCCACCCTGACGGGCCCACACAGATGTAAGGGTTGCCAACTACCGTTACCCTCCCTTCTATTCCTCTCTCTCTCTCCTCCATCTGAGTGTTTGCTGTTCACCTATCTCACAAAACTCGCCAAACATGAGTTTTCTGTGTGAGTAAAAACATTTAGTCAGTGCGGTCTTCCCTGTAAAGGTCGTTTACGGGTGATATAAATTTTACTCGGATAATTTGGGCGGTATTATGAGCGGGAACTCTTCCCTCCAGCGGGTATTTCAAATGCACCGTCGAGTGGCCTAAGAACACCCACATGCCCTGCCCATCAACTCTACCTTCGATTGCGAGTACATCGGAGGACACAGGGGGGCGGCATGAGCCTCTAATCACAGGCGTCACTATAACAATCCTGCCTGCGCCACCACGGGCGAGGGCCAACCATCACAGCCCTCAAGTGAACCTCCAGAGCCTACCATCCGAGCCCTGGGTCACCACTGCCTACAGGCGCGATAGGCACAGATGTAAAAAAAAAAAAAAAAAAAAAAATGTACCCAATTGGATGAGCGATCACATATATTCCCCTTTTACGTTACCGCCTGGCACCCGGCATGACAGTGGGACACCCGGCATGACAGTGGGACACCCGGCATGACAGTGGGACAGTGGGACAAGTAACTAATGTAATGTTCCATGGGCATACCGACAGAACGCTACACTGCCCTGGGCCCTCTATTATCCCTTATGAATCCCGTCAGAAGAATCCTTTCAAAGACGCTTTGACAGGGTAACAATCATAATTCAGTGAGCATGAAAATAACGGTAGAAGATAGCAAGAGAAGCAACATTACGGCGGTGATTTAGGGCTGATTTCTCAGTCGTTCCCTTTCATTGGGATCCTTACCAATGAGCGGACATTTCCATCAACAACAAATCCGATTTCTCAGTTGTCTTTTGCGCTGCTGTTTGTTTGCATCGATACCATAGGTTGGAACCTTTGGTAACACCGGGTTGGGCAGCCTAGTGCCTCCCCAACGAAGCTTACTAATACAATTATTTATCAAATACCACAAATTCTTTCTTCCATTTGGGTATATTTTCTTCTGAATAAGATTTTAAAAAATGATCAGACAATGCATCAACACGGTAGAGGGTTTTAATGCAAGAAGGAGAAAAGCTTAGAAGAACTTTGATGGCCACGGTGAATTCACGTCACCAGCTGTCAAGCAGACTACTTTAATTTCTAACCGCCATCTGCCTTAATTATTTATTTTATAATGACAAGTATTGCCTTTCCCCCTATATATACTAGCACATGTGGTCACAGTAAGTGCTATTTCTTAGCCATTTGGCCCGCATTCATTTTCGTTCTTACACACTTCCAAAAATAGGGGCAAATAAATATATATACTGTATATATAAACCCCTACCCTGCCCTTCCTCCCTTCTCCCCTGCCCTAAGCCTTTGCTCCGCCCCGCCCCTCACCCTCGTAAAGTTGTGTCACCGGTGAAGTAGCTGGGCAAGTAATGGCTTTATGGAACTGTCGCTGATGGGAATTCCCGCCGAAACACTAACCGAGAACTCTCGCCGACATAAAAATGAAAACATAACCTGGTTATTTTTACCTAACTGATCAAGCTATTGCTAGTATATCATCCCTGAATGCAGAAACACAGGTGAAACCTGATTAAATGTATATAGCAGGGGTGAGGATTGAGGGATCGAGGTGGTATAAAAGCCTACCCTGTCTCCCATCCATTTACAGTGGAGAGTGGCAGCGGGACTGTGGGAGGGGGGTGATGTTTATATCTGACGGCCATCTTGGCAGCAGAAACCGCCACCTTGTTGCCCCACCTCTTGTTTTCTCTTAAACTCCAACTTTTTCTTGGCATTATGCAAATTACTGTTGATATTATTAACACAGTTACAAATTTGTGTTCAGTGGTCTACTGCTCAACACAGATCACTTGAGTCCCCCTTAAGCCCCGTCCACACTACCACTCACCACCGTCGGCGCTTGCCGTCGGTGCTTGCCGACGGCAAGCGCCGACGGTGGTGAGTGGTAGTGTGGACGGGGCTTTAGACGCAGGGTGAATTTTGCATTCCCTTTCTTGGAAAAAAACTGCGTCTTATGCGCCGGCAAATACGGTATATACTATAGTGCTATATAGTACTATATATAGTGCTATACTTCACGCACTTCCACTACCGTAGATAACAGTAAAGTCGCCACCTGCAATCATGTCGCCAGGCGCCATATATTACGAATTATAGCATTACTACTGATTTTTATGTGCCACTGAAGATGATAAGGCGTATTTTGTGCGTCCCCTTGGAAGTAAAATTATACTTATTTAAGCTCCGCCCCTGCTTGCCATCACAAAATACGATTGTAGCGCTGCCAGACGCTTCTACAAACGGAGCCGAAGGAAAATGTATCGTACATTCACTGGGAGAGCCAGACAGACCTCGCTCTCACAACCTTAAAAAAATTACCAACTGTAATTCGAAGACGTACGGAATCATGGTACATCATGTTGCCATCATGGAAGACAGCAACAATTTATCATTTACATTTATCACTTTTCCTCCCTTCTCTTTTCTTCTTTTCCCTTCCCTTTCCTTTCTTTTTCCATTTCTTTCCTTCTTTCTCTTCTCCTCTTTTCTTTTTTCTGCTCCTGCCTCAAATCTCCAGGCGTTCGCCCTTTTCGGCAGACCGCTATAGGTTAGGTTAGGTTAGGTTAGAAAAACGTTAGGTAAGGGTTTGGTTGACCAAATTCAAGGTTCCTTTGTGTGGGAATCACAATGAGGTTATTTTCAAGAAAATCCTGTGGTTAGTTTCGGAGCTACAGCCATGCGTAGAGGGCCGCCAGCTGCCGAAATCGGCGAACGCATGAGGAACCCTGAGAGCACCTCAGAGCACCTCACCTCGCCTCACTGGAGGACTGTGGAGGTGTTCGTATATTCATTATGTACATTTTTTGGGTGACATTCCTGTGTAAGTTATGACAAATGTACCAGTTACATTGCATTTTTGAAGTAATTATAACTATTACTAAAGAGATTGTTTATTATTTTAGTGTATTATGGCCAAATTGCACGTTTTATCGTGCTAGCCACAAGTCTTAACAAAGGTTCGGACGCATTGAAAGAGTGGAGGGAGTGGAAAAATTGTTCCCAGATGTCGCTGGAGAATATTAATATTTGTGACATCATTAACTGTTGAGTTGTTGTATATATCCGATCAACGTGTTGAACCTACTCCTAATTAAATACAGTATCCTTTGCATGTCGTGCGCATGTAATGAATGTTGAATTGGATGAGAATTAAAGGAAAAGAGAAACATTTACGGGAGGAGGTCTGATAAGATTTTCTCATGCGCGCGATCTGATTGGCCAGGCAGGCTCTTGAAACCACCACCCACACCCACAACTGTATATTTTTCCGGGAAAAGAGTAAAATTTGGTGCCGGGAGTGTCTCTGTTCAGTTTTCTGTACACGCAAAAGAGTAGAAAATAAGTGGGCGGAGCTTAAATAAGTATAATTCTACATTGTATTGTAGTCACAAAAGGCGTATTTTGTTGGGCCAATTTTGTGTATAATTTTACTCTTTTAAGCTCCGCCCCTGCTTGCCATCACAAAATACGATTGTAGCGCTGCCAAAGCTCTTTCTTGATGTTGCCGAGAGTAAAAGTGTCGTACACTTCATTACCTCTTACAGAGGCTCAAGGAATATCGTTAAGGTTGACATTATAAAGGCACAGCAAAGAGTAGTAGCGTGATTGTCTGTATTACACATCGATATCTAATTGTTTTGAGCTCTTAGAATGGCCTAGCATTGTTTTCTAACTCTATAGATGGACTTGATATTAAACTGAAATGTTTAGGGCGCTATGAAACTGTTATTTGAATATCTATTTGCTACACAGCCATTTCACGATGTGCGTCGAGGATGTTTAATGCTATCATGGACCTGTACGTATGTAGGCTACGTGTATACCTACATCTACGTTTCACGAATTATTCTTTGCCTAAACCTAGATGAATGCTGGTTGTGATTCATCCTCCAGTGCATCTCCCCCGTTTAACATCCATGGGCGGGTGTGTGATGGACGTGTGGTGGGCGGATGTATGATGGGCGTGTGGTGGGTGGGTGTGTGTGGTGGGCGGATGGGTGGTGGGTGGGTGTGTGGTGGGCGGATGTGTGATGGGCGTGTGGTGGGTGGGTGTGTGGTGGGCGGATGTATGATGGGCGTGTGGTGGGAGGGGTGTGGTGGGCGGATGGGTGATGGGCGTGTGGTGGGTGGGTGTGTGGTGGGCGGAGGGTGGTGGGTGGGTGTGTGGTGGGCGGATGTGTGATGGGCGTGTGGTGTGTGGGGTGTGTGGTGGGCGGATGTATGATGGGCGTGTGGTGGGCGGATGGGTGATGGGCGTGTGGTGGGTGGGTGTGTGGTGGGCGGATGTGTGGTGGGTGGGTGTGTGGTGGGTGGGTGTGTGGTGGGCGGATGTATGATGGGCGTGTGGTGGGTGGGGTGTGGTGGGCGGATGGGTGGTGGGTGGGTGTCTGGTGGGCGGATGTGTGATGGGCGTGTGGTGGGTGGGTGTGTGGTGGGCGGATGTATGATGGGCGTGTGGTGGCGGATGGGTGATGGGCGTGTGGTGGGTGGGTGTGTGGTGGGCGGATGTGTGGTGGGTGGGTGTGTGGTGGGCGGATGGGTGATGGGCGTGTGGTGGGTGTGTGTGTGGTGGGCGGATGGGTGATGGGCGTGTGGTGGGTGGGTGTGTGGTGGGCGGGTGGTGGGTGGGTGGGTGGTGGTGGGCGGGTGGGTGCCTGGGTGGTGGTGGGTGTGTGGTGGCCCGTGGGTTACACACAGATCGAGACCTTCCTACTCGTGTTGGAGCTAAATCAGACTGATGAAATGTTCGTATTCGTGCCCTGCGATAGGTTCTCTAAAAGGCTTTCTTTTTGTGTGATATAACATATATACCAAATTTATACATTTCTATTGCAAATGTAATATCACTCATGAATATATTTAAGTATTTGACTATACTATAGCAATAATACACCAGTTTTGGTGCTAAGCCAGCAAGCATCAACGAAGATTCGGACACATTGAAAAATTCGAGGGATTGGGAAATTTGTTCCCAGACGTCGCTGGAGAATTTTAATATTTGTGACTTCTTACCTGTTAAGAGTCACCTACTCTACTCCTTACTTACTATTAATTAAATACAGTATCCTTTGCATGTCGTGCGCATGTAATGAATGTTGAATTGGATGAGAATTAAAGGAAAAGAGAAACATTTACGGGAGGAGTTTTGATAAGATTTTCTCATGCGCGCGATCTGATTGGCCAGGCTCTTGAAACCACCACCCACACCCACGACTGTATAATTTTTCAGGAAAAGAGTAAAATATCGCTGCCGAAGTGTATCTGCTCAGTTTTCTATGCACGCAAAAGAGTAAAATATAAGTGGGCGGAGCTTAAATAAGTAAAATTTTACTTCCAAGGGCATGGACAAAATACGCCTAAAATACGCCTATACACAGTAGTTTATATCATGACTGTATAATCTTCCCTGTTTCAGCGTTGTTTTATGCTTTGTATCTGCGAGTATAGACGGTTTCAAATTTCACTTCACTGAGGATCGGACACAACACAACACTCACTGCACACCTGCACCGCCTGCACCTCACCCCCGAGTCCCGAGTCCCGGCCCGCACTGCACTGCTACAGGAACGTCCCGGAGTGGCTTGAGCACTTGCTGCTGCAGTGTCCTCGCTGCCACGCCCACTGACAACTTGTACGCAGTCACCTCATCGCCCTGAACGTGACCGCCTGTGACCTGGCCACCCTGCTGGCCGCCGCTGCCGTCCACCCGTCACCACGCCCCACCTGTGCCTTCCTCACCAAGACTCATCAACTCTCGCGCCTGTGATTCATGCACACCTGTACACCAGGGCGAATATCCTCCATCTCCACGCCACTGCCCTGCAACAACAACAAGGGGAAATAAGCAGCCTTACTTTGGTGTGTGCAGTACCTGGCAACTATGATCCTGAGCGTGAGTAAAAAGGTCGCGGGTAAAGGTACGCCCCTGTATCCCTAAACACCGCGGCTATAGGTACGGTGGTATCCGTTGATTCGGGCCGCCTACAGTAGCATGCATACCCAGCAGACAGTATACTTTGTGATTAAGGTTAGGTTAGGTTTCATTAAAACCTATAAGGTTATGCATAAATGCATGCTTGGTATGCATTTAATATAGGCGGCCTGATTCAACTGGCGGCCCGAATCAACTATTCGGTACGGTAGCCATGCCCGGCAGAAATGGACGAGGACTGCGCGGTCATTTTCTGTAATTGTTTTTTGGTAATAATGGACGGGGACTGCGCGGTCATTTTTTGTAATGGTTTTTGGGTCCTCGTGGAGGAAAGCGGTCCCGCGATCTTGATCACACCTGATTTCCATGTGGTTTCAGTGGCCACAGTGTCGTGTGCCCAAATGTAAACAATACGACCGCTGAGCATGCTGCCACCTGGCGGGAGGCAGCAGAAAGTGTTCAATAGTCTCAGAAATGTTCTTGCACCAGGGGCAGTGGGAGTCAGGGGACTGACGGAGACTGTGCAGGTGAACCGTGAATGTCGTGTGCCCAAATGTAAACAACACGACCGCTGAGCATGCTGCCACCTGGCGGGAGGCGCGGACACTTGACCAGGGGTGACAGGAGACGCTCGGACCGCCGGACAACTTTGTCAATTTACGAACAGGACCAGGCATTTCAACGTAAGAAAAAAAAAAAAAAAAAATTGTCCGAGACTCTGACATATCCCCGGACCTCGGATTTTGTCCGGCAAATCCGATATCCGGGAAATCGAGGTTTGTGTGTGTATGTATATATATATATATATATATATATATATATTATATAATATATATATATATATATATATATATCTGAAATGTTGGCTGTGTAGTTATAATTCTATGTACAAAACTTATACATGTATAGTTGTGACAAAGTTGGTGGGGTGCATCAGTGGTTTTAGGGGAGTAGTACTATGGTGATATCAAGGAGGTAGAGATACCAGATACTGTACATGGAGAAGGCTGTGCAGTCAGCCGAGTGTGGTGGTGAGATGTGGGCTGTGGCTGTGGGTTTGTACCAGCCCCATGAGGCTCTGCCTTACCTTTGTCTTACCTGACAGGTGTGCCGAGCAGCAGTGCGGCCGTCTGCCACGCCGGCCCGAGGGATGGCCATGGCCAGCCTGACATGGGAGACTGTTCTGTCTGAGGAAAACAAGGCCAGTCTGAGGACTCGCTTGGCCAAGGCAAAGATTCCGCGGCTGATGCAACAGCAGGGTGGCAGCCCGGCAGCTGCCGTACTGATACCGCTGTGCCATGTGGAGGGAGAGCTGAGTCTGCTGTACACACTACGTTGCCTTAACATGACGGCCCATGCTGGGGAGATGTGTTTCCCCGGGGGCAAGGCTGACCCTGGGGACAGGGATGTAATACATACAGCCTTGAGGGAAACTTATGAGGAGCTTGGACTAGATGTGGAAGAGAGAGTGGAAGTGCTAGGGGTGCTTCCATCTGTGCCTAGCCGAGCAGATGGCAGCCAGGTTGTGGGGGTGTTGGCCTATGTGGGTCACCTGAACCCTGACACGCTCACACTCAGCCCGGGGGAGGTGGAGGTGGTGATAGCGGCCTCCCTCAAGAACCTCTGCCAGCCTGCCTTCAACCGTCAGACTCAGTTTCGCTCAGCCAAAATCCCTCGTGGGTACACCATGCCTGTGTTCCTGGGCACTGAGCCGCGGATATGGGGCTTCACGGCCATCTTCACCCACATGGCCCTCACGGCCCTTCTGCCTGGCCTCTATACGCACAAGCTGAGGCACCTAGCACCACTCTGACCCTAATGAGGAGGAAGAGGGCAGTTACATCCCTAGAGTGTATAGTATGGATTTTATGTAATACATGTACAGGGAATATATATATATATTGATACTGGTTATCTGCTTCAATGATTTCATTACTTACTGTTCCTTATTTTTAAAATTTGTTGATAAGTTAATTGTGATGGTTGGCCCTCGCCCGTGGTGGCGCAGGCAGGATTTTTATAGTGACGCCTGTGATTAGAGGCTCATGCCGTCCCCCTGTGTTCTCCGATGCACTCGCAATCGAAGGTAGAGTTAATGGGCAGGGCATGTGGGTGTTCTTCGGCCACTCGACGGTGCAGAAAGATTTTAAGTGGATTTATGGGTCTCACTCGGGATTGAACTCGGGTCTTCGAGAACGCCACCCGGTGACGCTAACCACTCTGCTACCGCCTCCCCTAAGTTTTGTATTATTAACCTAATTCACTTTGATATTTATTCCTTGGAACTCCATCATGGTGCGGCCCTGACTGGGGAGTCTTTATTTCCTCCTGTCCATACTCTACATCCACCTCGGTGCCCCAGGGAATAGCAGCTTTCCCACGGCATGCACTTCTTCTTGTTTCATTTCTCCCTTTCTCTCTCTGACCAAACTAGTAGAAGAGAAGATCCCAGAAAGGTGGAAAGCCTCAAGAATGGTCATGATTTCCCTAAAGAATAAAAGTTAATGAAGTCAGACCAATGTCACCAGCAAACGTTTCGTGCAAACCAACATAGAGATCAAATATTTGAGGAATAATTGAATAAGAATTGCATGGAGGAAGATGAGCTCACTGGGTTTTCAGAAGGGCGGCAGAATGGAGAACAAATGATTAAAACTGAAACGCTACATGGAGATAACATATCAATTAACAAAACAAATCATAGATATTTAAGTGGATGTTCAAAAGCATATCACAGTTTATATATGTTTTAAAACCATATAGAAATATTAATAGGGTATAAGATTCATCCCAAAATAGTTGAAACGATATAAAAGTCATACGAAGGAGATGAGATAAAAGCAGAAATTGATGAAGATATCAGGATTGATCTGAATTCATGTGAATCCTGATAGTGTAATGACTACTACTACCACTACTCCTACTACCACTACCACTACTACTACCACTACTCCTACTACCACTACCACTACTACTACCACTGCTACTGCCACTACTATTTTCTCTGACGTGAATCCTGATAGTGTAATGTCTACTACTACTACCACTACTACTGCCACTACTATTTTCTCGGACGTGAATCCTGATAGTGTAATGACTACTACTACCACTACTACTGCCACTACTATTTTCTCTGACGTGAATCCTGATAGTGTAATGTCTACTACTACTACCACCACTACTACTGCCACTACTATTTTCTCTGACGTGAATCCTGATAGTGTAATGTCTACTACTACCACTACTACTACTGCCACTACTATTTTCTCTGACGTGAATCCTGATAGTGTAATGTCTACTACTACTACCACTACTACTGCCACTACTATTTTCTGTGACGGCCATGCCTAAGCAGAACTCCCTCAAGGGGATGGCTGCGACAAAAGTCTCCATGTATTTCCGTCCTTGCATGCTGTAAGCCCATCATTCTTCCCCTCACACCTTTCCCTCACATGCTCATAAGTAACCCCTTCACACCCAGATCTTTCCTTTGCTATATATAATCGTCTGTATTTAGCCATAAAATTACAAAAAGTAACGTTATATACCAAATTAGCTAGTGGACAAGGATACTAAACAGGTCAAATCTATAAAATATTACTTATATTCACTAAAAATCGTCTAATGGTACCCAAATTACAATGAAAATTACGTTCTGGGTCTCAAGGGGTTAACACTGTCCTCCTATTTCACTGGGGGTCCTCTTTAAGCCACTGCATTTACTACACTCCTACCATACATACTCCCTTGGTCATCTTGTACAAATGAATGAATGACATTATGACCAAACCACCTTAGAGTGTTGCCCCTTGTTCCTTGTTGCCCCTTGTTTACCCTTGTTCCTTGCTGCCCCTTGTTTACCCTTGTCCCTTGTTGCCCCTTGTTTACCCTTGTTCCTTGCTGCCCCTTGTTCCTTGTTTACCCTTGTTCCTTGTTGCCCCTTGTTTACCCTTGTTCCTTGCTGCCCCTTGTTTACCCTTGTTCCTTGTTGCCCCTTGTTTACCCTTGTTCCTTGTTTGCCCTTGTTCCTTGTTGCCCCTTGTTTACCCTTGTTCCTTGCTGCCCCTTGTTTACCCTTGTCCCTTGTTCCTTGTTTACCCTTGTTCCTTGTTGCCCCTTGTTTACCCTTGTTCCTTGCTACCCCTTGTTTACCCTTGTCCCTTGTTGCCCCTTGTTCCTTGCTGCCCCTTGTTCCTTGTTTACCCTTGTTCCTTGTTTCCCCTTGTTTACCCTTGTTCCTGGTTGCCCCTTGTTTACCCTTGTTCCATGTTGCCCCTTGTTCCTTGTTGCCCCTTGTTTACCCTTGTTCCTTGCTGCCCCTTGTTTACCCTTGTTCCTTGTTGCCCCTTGTTTACCCTTGTTCCTTGTTGCCCCTTGTTTACCCTTGTTCCTTGTTGCCCCTTGTTTACCCTTGTTCCTTGTTGCCCCTTGTTTACCCTTGTTCCTTGTTGCCCCTTGTTTACCCTTGTTCCTTGTTGCCCCTTGTTTACCCTTGTCCCTTGTTGCCCCTTGTTTACCCTTGTTCCTTGCTGCCCCTTGTTCCTTGTTTACCCTTGTTCGTTGTTGCCCCTTGTTTACCCTTGTTCCTTGCTGCCCCTTGTTCCTTGTTTACCCTTGTTCCTTGTTGCCCCTTGTTTACCCTTGTTCCTTGTTGCCCCTTGTTTACCCTTGTTCCTTGTTGCCCCTTGTTTACCCTTGTTCCTTGCTGCCCCTTGTTTACCCTTGTTCCTTGTTGCCCCTTGTTTACCCTTGTTCCTTGTTGCCCCTTGTTTACCCTTGTTCCTTGCTGCCCCTTGTTTACCCTTGTTCCTTGTTGCCCTTTGTTCCTTGTTGCCCCTTGTTTACCCTTGTTCCTTGTTGCCCCTTGTTTACCCTTGTTCCTTGTTGCCCCTTGTTTGCCCTTGTTCCTTGTTTACCCTTGTTCCTTGTTGCCCCTTGTTTACCCTTGTTCCTTGTTGCCCCTTGTTTGCCCTTGTTCCTTGTTGCCCCTTGTTTACCCTTGTTCCTTGTTGCCCCTTGTTCCTTGTTGCCCCTTGTTTACCCTTGCCCCTTGTTTGCCCTTGTTCCTTGCTGCCCCTTGTTTGCCCTTGTTCCTTGTTGCCCCTTGTTTACCCTTGTTCCTTGTTGCCCCTTGTTTACCCTTGTTCCTTGTTGCCCCTTGTTTACCCTTGTTCCTTGTTGCCCCTTGTTTGCCCTTGTTCCTTGTTGCCCCTTGTTCCTTGTTGCCCCTTGTTTACCCTTGTTCCTTGTTTACCCTTGTTCCTTGTTGCCCCTTGTTTGCCCTTGTTCCTTGTTGCCCCTTGTTTGCCCTTGTTCCTTGTTGCCCCTTGTTTGCCCTTGTTCCTTGTTTACCCTTGTTCCTTGTTGCCCCTTGTTTGCCCTTGTTCCTTGTTGCCCCTTGTTTACCCTTGTTCCTTGCTGCCCCTTGTTTGCCCTTGTTCCTTGTTCCCCCTTGTTTACCCTTGTTCCCCCTTGTTTACCCTTGTTCCTTGTTTACCCTTGTTCCTTGTTGCCCCTTGTTTGCCCTTGTTCCTTGTTTACCCTTGTTCCTTGTTGCCCCTTGTTCCTTGTTGCCCCTTGTTTGCCCTTGTTCCTTGTTGCCCCTTGTTTACCCTTGTTCCTTGTTGCCCCTTGTTTACCCTTGTTCCTTGTTGCCCCTTGTTTACCCTTGTTCCTTGTTGCCCCTTGTTTACCCTTGTTCCTTGTTGCCCCTTGTTTGCCCTTGTTCCTTGTTGCCCCTTGTTTACCCTTGTTCCTTGTTGCCCCTTGTTTACCCTTGTTCCTTGTTGCCCCTTGTTTGCCCTTGTTCCTTGTTGCCCCTTGTTGCCCCTTGTTTATTATTTGACATTCAAAACCTGTTATACACTAGCATCTGTTTTTATAACATTGTTAACACGACACTGCAAAGTGTCTCTGGCATAAAGTGCAACTCCTCCTCCTCTCCTGCTTAACCTGTCCTGGTGAAATAACTTATACCCCTTTATCTCAACTTCTGGATTACATGCCTTGCGTATTTTGCTCAAAGAATTTCATATTGTTACAAGTGTGTGCACACTTTTATGGTAATAATGCAACACGAACATTAATATATCACGGAGTGAATTTCATAGTGTCGTAGATGGCTTATGCTGTAGAATTCTCAAAGGAATGCTACGTATATGCAAATAGTATAAAGAGTTTGGAAATTTAGATTTCATAATTTTGTGCCTCTGGAGATTTTAGAATTAAATAAGTGAATACTTTCAAAACTTGATAATAATAGACAAGTTGTCAAGAAGACTTAAGAAATGGGTTCTGCCATGACTGTAGAGTGGCATAGTACATATAATTCCTACCCAAAAAATTTAATTCGTGCTGTAAAAGTGGTGATAAAGTTAATTGCTCGAAAAAACGTCCGCCATGTCGTGACGTCACGAGATGGACAGGCGCGGGAACCAAACAGCCCCGAGCCGAGCCGAGCGTGTACATCCACCACAACACAAGCGGCAAGCCAGCCACCATCACTGCCTTATCCTATAATCTTTGGGAATTGAGATTAATTGAATTGAATTGAGATCTTCCCTGGTGTTGACCTGCCAGTGTTAGTGCACATGGGCACACAGCACCAATGATGTCTATTTCACCTTTCCTTTGGCATGGCTTTGCTCAGTTTGCTGGTGTCATTATGTGAGTTAAAATTGTGGGTGAAGAATGCAGTGATGAGCGTTCGTAGGTTCTTTGAAGGAAACGAGGGTTTCTTCCTTAGGGTCTATTCTAGGGTAAGCCAGGGTACAGAGGGCCACCGGCGGGAGCTCGGTGTTAGCGGCCTGGCAGGATGCGCTCGACTGCCCTAGGCGGCGTATGATACCTGAGGGACACAGTGCTGCCGCTGTTAGGGTACAGTGCTGCTACCTAACACAACATGCCTGAGGGGCACAGTGCTGCCGCTGTTAGGGTACAGTGCTGCTACCTAACACAACATGTGAACCTAAGGCTTGAAACTAAGGCATGGGAAATATATGTGACAGATATTTCATTATACATGTGACTGTCTGCTATAATAGTCACATATCCACACATTATAGCTAAACACACCATGTATAGCCTTCGTAGCCTGCCGCGTGTGTCCATAGGATGACGTTACCACCACGGTGGACCTTTTTGCAGTCATGTGACATTTGGGGAACTTTTAACCATATTTTTATATATTTCTTGCCTTTAATCTTTGAAATGATGATGCATATTGTGATTTTTAACAATTTAGGAATCTATTGGCCTACCTTTTACAAAAAAAAATGTTTACCTAGGCAACTTGTCAATTTCATGGTAAGCTACAAGTGTGTATTGAAAGCCCACGAGTTGTGAGTGAATCTACAGTACACTCCCGAGTTTTGTGCTTGCTTTCTTCCGAAGGCATAGCGCTAAACTCGAGGACCGCGAAACTCGGGTATTGAAAACACTGAAAAAAGGCTTATTTATTCCGGTCCGAAGTGTAGTACCGTATTTTACGGCTTATAAGACTAACTTTTTCCCCAAAAGAATACCCTGAAAAATGCTCCTGCGTCTTCCAAGACGAATATTGTAGTACTTCCTCATTACTCAGTACCTCAGTACTTACCTGTTACAAGTATTTCAAATACCATAAGACATTCAAATCAACTAATCTGGCTTCACGCTGTAATATTTATGTTCTGGAGGCTCGGCAAATTGGCGCCACCAACAGCGCCATCTATCGTCTGCAACCGTAGTGTTGATGTATCATTTACCATCAGGCTGTCACACACCCAAACGCCTCATCTCCCGGGTCTGCCGCTCTACCTGGAACAACACGCTTGGCGATGCCCTCCGCATCACCTCCATGGGCCAATACCGATGTGACTTTCCCCCAGCCCTCGATGTCGCCCTCACCCGCCTCCGCCTGGGCCACACGACGCTTACGTCTCACCTGCACCGCCTCCATATGTCTCCTGACCCTCACTGCCCTTGGTGCAGGAATGTTCCGAAGATTATTGAACATTTTCTGCTGCAGTGTCCGCGCTTCCACTCCCACCATGTAGTGCTACACTTTCAACTCCTCGCCCTGAACGTCACCACCTTTGACCTGCCCACCCTGCTGGCGGCGGCGGGCGTTCCCCCCTCCCGGCAACACGCTGTCATCCGCCTCACCTGTGCCTTCCTGAAGAAGACAGGTCAACTACCATACCTGTGATAGCATCATAGGAGATCACCAGGGCTCATAGTGTTCCCAAAGGGATCCTCGCAGCCCTAAAACAGCAACAACAACAACGTTCAACATCGCCGTTTACGGTAACCAGTTTGATTCTTGATGATGGCCGTAAAAATCCACTTTAAATCTTTCTCTGCACCGTCGAGTGACCTAAGAACACCCACATGCTGCCCATTTACTCTTATAAAAATTCTGCCTGGCCCACCACGGGCGAGAGCCAACCATCACAGCCCTCGAGTGAACCTTCAGGGCCTACCCTTCCACCCCTGGAGATCACTGCCTAACAACGCTATAGGCACACACACACACACAAAAAAAAAAACGTGTACGAAGCAGCGCGAAACTCGGGGAGATAATGCACAAAACTCAGGATGGTAAGAATTTAGGACTCGGTGTGAAAATCGAGGATCCCGAAACTCGGATAGTGTGAAACTCAGGAGGGTACTGTATGCTTGCCGTAGCCAATACTTGCGTGTGTACATGCGTAAGTGCGTTATAAGTGTGGAGGATGCAGAGGCGGCCTGCAGCTTGGATGGAGTGTGAAGCCAGTACTTTGTTCACCCATGTTAATACTATGGTATACATTTGTTCCATTCGTTTAAATGAAAAACATAACACTTGCTAGATAAATATGTACAAGGAAATGAAGGATAATGTTTAAGGAAATCTAAGGAAATATGGTAACTACAGCAAGGATATTGGCAAGAAGTGGAAACACCTATTGGTCCTATTACAGTTCAACGCTACATCATACATGGAGGCCATTTTGAGGCCAGAGCCGATCTGTTCACCTAGACCTACGGAGGTTTTCAGTCTATTTTTGCTTCTTGTAAACAGTGTCGTGCCTCGTGCCGTGCTGCTGCATGTTGGATGTCACAATAGGTCTGAGAAGGGTTCCAAGCTCCGGAGATTCCCTGCAAGCCCTAAAAGAAAGAAATCATTGGTAAACAAAGTAAGTCGTTTGTGATGGACACCTTCTCGTTCATCTTATTTGTGTCAGATGTGTTTCATTGTTGTGTTGTCAGACACTAGCACATCAGAACATAAGGGAGCAACAAGAGCCGGGTATATAGACATACACGTGGTAGTTCCTGTAATACGTATACATCGACTACATCCACTTTTCATCCCTTCCATATGTTTGTTTTGTCTTTTCGGTAAAATTTTGGTAGTGGGCTTTCATCGATTTCGAGGCCGAAACTTAGTTTTCCTGAATAGTTTTGATGTGTATTGAATGAATCTGGCACTCATTATTATTGTCAGTAATAATGTTTTTGCTTACCGGTGTAGGGGTGCCCATCCCGCCCCTCCCGGCCCACCCCGCAAACATTGCTCCGTTTCGCACTGCCATAGTATTGATCATTTTCTTTTTTTCTTGATATCATCTGTTACTAAACCAAACCCCACTTCTAACCTAACCTAATCTGATTTAACCTAACTTAGCCGTTAATGGCTGAAATAACGGTAGATTTTCTGTAGTGCTACATGTAACGCCATTATTATTTAATTGCACCATGGGAATTGGGGTTCAAAAGACTCAGAATGAAGAAATCTACACGATGATGTAGGTAACAATCCTAGGACTTTTGAAATCCCACTACCAAACTACAGTAAACCCTCTCTTATTCAAACCAGTATGATTCAAACTTCTGATAATTCGACCTGTTTCAGGCCAAGTTCAAATTTTTCAACAACTTTCCAACTTCCAATAATCAGAACTGAAGTTCGAATTTTCAAAGTTTTCTGCAGCATCTTCCACCTCCTCTGTGCCATCCACTTCGTCAGCCAGCCTCCACATTGCCTCCAACACATTAACCACCTCAAGCACTGAAGACCTTACCTTACAAATC
>JACEEZ010004642.1:718007-780507 GCA_016584305.1 Chionoecetes opilio | reverse complement strand
GGACGTCAGGTAAGAAGAAACTACGGTTTGCCCCACATCTTTGCGAGCATGGAAGATGATATATCATCTTAGGGGCCGCTTTCTTTTGTTCTGAAGCGAATTTGGCTCCGTCCGGTCCAGAATTTTGCCACGGCTTTGTGGCCACGCGCAGACGCGCGAACCCCCAGAATGGGCTGGATTTGGGAGGCAATGAGAGAGGTCATAGCAGTCTTTTTTGCTTTGGTGGAAAAGATGTTACCATGGTCATTCCACTTTGATCCTGTCGCTGCTTGGAGGGCGATATCGTACCCCCACCTCGGGCTCGCTGTTCCCTCGTTTTGTTTTGGGGGACCGGCCCGAGTCGTCCCTGTCAAAGAAAGGGGGCAACTCCCCAGCCAACACCCAGTTGGGCAATCCTCAGGAGGGATCCAACCAGGTCCTTAAAGTTTGCTGACCGGAAACGGGGTGCTGCTGAAGGATACCTCCCCTCGGGCCAGCCGCGAGAGGTGAAGGGGTTTTTCGAGGCCGTGGAGACCGCCGCGTTATCTTTTCCCGAACCCCGAGAAAGGCACTTTTTGTCGTGACCCGGGGTGGCCTTGGTGTCAAAGAGGGCAAGAGGGAACAGGGAGAGCTCATATTGGAGATGGGTGCGAAAGGGCCGATGCGTCGAGTTGGAGGCGAGGGAGCAGGGGAGTGAAGTCTGAGGATCCCGTGACAACACCCGTTCCCCCGATTGAAACTTTGGGTTTCTTTTGCCCCGCGTTTTAATGTTTGGTAGGCTGGGCGAAAGAGGCCTCCCAGGACTTTCTGCGCAGTCCGATCCTTCCCTCTTGTACTTTAAGAGAGCTTCTTGCCCGTCTCCTCGATTTTTCAGTGCGTCCACCCTCTTATCTGGAACAACCTTGCGGGAAAGGAGGGGGTGAGTTGGGCTTTTTCGCGATGAAGGGGTTATGTGGCGAAGAAAACCAGCAACCTCTTGGTCATTCGTGTGTCTTTTCGTGAATTTATGAATTTATATGTGGGAAAAAAGAATTTATTTTATTTACGGTTTATAGTAAATTTCTAAAATTATAGCCAAAGAAATTTTAATTTATTTGCGAAATTTCATTACCGTTTCATAAAAATACGACCCTGAGGGGGGAGTCAGAGAAAAAATTACCCTTTTTTATTAAACAGCGGTAGGCCTTTATGAGAACAGATACGCAGAAAAATTTCATGACTTTTGATGTGAAATTAAAGGCCAAAAATTTTCCTTTTATATTTTTTTTCCCTTTTTTTTCCCCTTATTCTAATTTTCCCTTTTAGTTCAGTAAAAGCGAAAAAATACAACCACGGAGTAATAAATAAAATTTTTTGCACTCTTAATAAGCTTCAATTTTAGTCCAAAAAGAGGTCTTACGAGTCTGGGGTTTCATTCGCAATTTTTAATTGCCAATTTTATTGCCCAAATTGCCAAAATTTCAAATTTCGGAAAACTTAACCCCCTAACGAGTGACCCCCCAAAATACGATTTTCGGGTTCAGCGGACAAAATGCTTAGGATAAGACCTCAAAAAATTCCTTCCCTAATGTGAAACGAAAACGCCCCAAGTGACCCCTAATGTACCTAAATAAAATTTCACAGTGCGTAATGTGAATGAAAAAAAAAATTTCTATAGTTAAAATGTAAAGGGAATACGGTAAACAAAATGGTCTAATTATTGCAGGATGCCCCCAGAATTGATATTCTAATATTTGCTACCAGACATATAGCTTAGATTAATGTTGTGGTTGCCCTTTTTTGCTTTTTTGCTATGGTTTAACTTTGTGGAAATTTGAAGATAAATTGGGGTTTTTTGGTAGGGGCTTTCAAAAGTCCCCAGAACTCTTACCTACACCATCGTGTGCTTTCTCCTTCTGAGTATTTTGAGCCCCATTTCCATGGCGAAATTAAATAATTGGAATTACACGTATACCGAAAATCTCCGTTATTTCACCAAAAAGTTAGTTGGGTTAAAATCAATTAGGTTGGGTTTTAAGGTGGGGTTTTTTGGTTTAGTAACGATGATATAGAGAAAAAACGAATATTACCAATAATATGACAGGGGTGAAGCGTAGCAATGTTTTGCGGGGCGGACCTGGAGGGGAAAGTTGCTTCCCCCCCCACACACACATGTAACAAACATTGATGTCCGCCCAAAACGAGAGCCAGATTAATTCAAAACACATCAAAACTATTCAGGAGGACTAAGTTTCGGCCTCGAAATCGGTGGTTGCCCAATAACATAATTTATACAAGATTTTTAGTTAACACTGTCTGTAAGGTAGCCACCCTCTACCTTGTTGTTATTGTTTGTAATTTTTTGAAGGGCACTTTTGTCGGGATCGCGAGTTTTTTGCCCGGGTTTTTACACCTATGAAATCTATCACAGTCCGCGGGTTTTTTTTTTGATTAGTCTTCTTCAGGAGGTGCGGTGAAGGTTGGGTTTCATACTCTGAAATCACGCAGCGTTCCGTCACCGTGCCTTGTATTCACACTATTTGTCAGGGGTTCCGTCATTTTCCGCAGTTCCTGCTCACCCCTAAACAGACATGGTACCCATCAGAGGTTATGGTTGGAAGAAATTTGCATTAATAGCACTTCTAGGGGATGAAAAAGGGAGTTTGAACCTAAAGACACTGTTTTGGGTACATAAGCCTTGAAAACCCATGCTTTCAGCACGGCACAGTCTCATTACGTTAAATATTCTTCCCAGAAACCGTTAAGTGACAGGCGGGGGGTGTATTGGAGCCTGTGACGGCGGCGAAACCGTTTAGTGTTAACACGTCTATTTGTTTGAATGTAGAAATTCTAAAGGGGGATGTGATGAGATGGGCTGCCTTTGTCACCATGAAATATGGTTTGATTCGGCCTTGAGGCGGACAAAGGGTGGCGCCATGATGGGTCTTGGTCTTGGTGCACCATGTGGAAGACTTTTTTTCCCGTCTACATCTAACCGTTGTCAAGCCTTTTACTAGCACCCCTTTCATACAGTTTCCTTATCCGTAGAGATACAGGGGTGAGGATTGAGGGGTCGAGTGGTACAGCCCTATGCTGTTCTCCTATCCCACCTTGATTACCATTTGTAGGCGGCGCTAAAACAAACTCACACACACACCCCTGCTTGGGGTTGGCCACCCTTCCTGTCTGGGACCAAGATTAGTGGGTGACCTGACGCTGACCTGACTTGTCCTCCGCCGACACAACTGAAAACCAGCCAGGTATCAGTCAGCCACAGGACACACATAGACACACACGCCGAGCCTCTTATCCCCACGTTGTACATTGACTCGCTGTCAAATAAACTACGAAGCCACGACGCCCTTTCTCCATCCTTGTGTGTATAGACAAACTCCCCAAGATACTACACCTTCCTCTCACCGCTCACACTAAAAAAAAAACTTTAACACTCTCTTTGATTCACTATTCCTTTATCAACAATACTCATTCCAGCGAAAATTCCATCACCATTTTCTGCCTCCCTTCTATCATCTCCTTCCAACTGTTGTGTCAACTTGTGTGGCCCGAGTCGAATGCGGGTTAAGGCTACAACTAATTTATGCGGGATGTTTGTCTTTTCCATGGGTGCGGGGATGACTTCTGAGTGGTAATGACCCATGGTGGGTGCGCGGAGGGCGTCGCCGAGTGAAGTATCCCAGGTAAAAGCAGCAGACTGAGATATCAAGACGTTTTTAAAAACCATGGAAGAAAGCAGCGGGGTGTGGATGATGTTATACGTCTGACACGGCCACTTGGCAGCAACAACCGCAATCTTTTGCCCCAGCTCTGGTTTTCTCTTAAAATCCAACCTTTTCTTAGTATTATGCATTACTGTTGATAACACAGTTACTAATTTTTTTTCAGTGGACTACTGCTCAACACAGATCACCCCAAAGACCCCTTTAGTAATACACCACCGGCTGTTCTGCATTCTCTCCCTTTGACCTCTCATGCACTAATGTGGCCGCATTAGACGCGGGGTTGAACTTTGCATTCCTTTTTAAGGGGAAAAAAACTGCGTCTTATGCGCCGGCAAATACGGTATATAATATTATATTATATATATATTATATATATATATATATATATATATATATATAAAATATTTATATATATTATTTATATATATATATATATATATATAATATTATATATATATATATATATATATATATATTATATATATATATTTTAATATATATAATAATATATATATATTTTAATATATATAAAAAAATATATATATATATATATATATATATATTTATTATATACAGGGAGGTCCGTTATACAAGCATTCGTATACGAGAATCCGATGATACGAAAATGTGTAAATTAGGGTCTTTTTCAATATACGAGATCGAAAAATCCAATGATATGACATTCAACACTGGGGTGAGTAAATTAGCAAGTTCAAAATTTGCCGCCCATACCACTCCCGGGCTGGAAAAAGGGGGATTTGGGTTGACCCCAGTGAGGTCCACCCCTACAAGCCGTGACCTGAAGGGTAATTAAGCATTGATGCGGCCTGACATTTAAGGTAATTAGCAGGGTGCGGCCCCAACCTTGGACCGGCAGTCAGGCCCACCCCTAGCAAGGCGTGACCTAAAAGGGTAATTTCAAGCATATGGCGCGGCCTGATTTTAGGGGAAATTAGCAGTTGTGCGGCCCCAACCCTTTGGGACCACTACACTACCTTCTCTTGTATCACGCGGCGTCCCCTACATTACAACGTCTTTTTTTTGCTTGTTATGCATGTTTTATGTTTAATTAAGGGGAATTTATGTTATTTTGTGTGCCTATTTCTCTTTCAGAATGCTTTTTTTTACAGAATAGGTAGTACAGTGTGGTAATATAGACGCTGTGTGTTTGGTTGTGTTTGCTATAGTTTTTTTTTAGCTTGAAAAACATGGGGCCTTTTTTTTTTTTTTTTTTTTTTTTTTTTATATAAAATTTTTATGGTCCTGGAACCAAACCTATATTTAACCATTATTTTTGTGTTTTCGTTATACGAGATTTCGCTTTAACGAGTATGCCAGGTGGACCTAACTGCTCGTATCTTCGGGACCTCCCTGTGTGTGTATATATATATATAATTATATATATATATATATAATATATATAATATAATATATATATATTATATATATATATATATATATATAATATATATAATATATGTAATACCGTCTTTTCTTAAGGCACCTCCATCGTCTCTGCACTGCCTGCTTGATAAATGAGTAACAGTAAACCCTCTCTGATTCTGACCCGTATGATTCAAACTTCAGATAATTCGCCCTGTTTCAGACCCAGAAGGGGAGCTAATTTTCCCCCGAAAACAGGTTAAAAGACAAGTCTGGTAGTTTAATTTGGGTAAAGAGACTTTAGCTGCTGTTGGAATCTGAGCACACTCCAGTAATTCCTCACATTCAAGTATCTTATCAAGATATATTTGACACTCGTGTTCATACTTGGTCACACAATGGTGAATTATTTCTTTATCCCCAGCTTGTCTCTATTCATCATCATCATCTTCCTGTTTAACGTCTGATTTTCCCATAATGTCTTATGAGGTTAGACGGTCAATGATACGCTTCCAATTCGTCGGCGTTTATCTTCTTCAGCTTCTCTTAACTCAACTACATAAACTAAGTAAGCCTCTTCATATTTATCCCATTGATTCTTTAACAGTGCGTGGTGACCCCCGGGAGTGGCGTTGTAGGATGGGCGAGGCGACGTGCCCCCCGACGTATGACCCCTATGATTGATTGATTGATAAGTGATAGGCAACAAAGGGTTACAATTAATGCTTCTAAATCTGAATGGGGGCAGGTAACAAGTGGGGTTCCACAAGGGTCTGTTTGGGGTCCATTATAATTTTTTATTTACATCAACGACTTGGGATAGTGGGATTAGCAGTGATATCAGCAAGTTTGCTGATGATACTAAGGTAGGTAGGATTATTGGATCACAGTCTGATGTAAACATATTGCAGGGTGACTTAGATAAACTTAATGAGTGGGTAGATAGATGGCAGATGGAATTTAATATTGGTAAGTGCAGCATTATGAATGTTGGTAGAAAAAACCCTGGTAATAGATACACCATACGCAATGTATCGCTGAAAAGATCAGAAGGTGAGAAAGATTTGGGAGTGCGGGTGAGCTCAGACCTCCGTCCTAGGAAACAATGTATTGAGGCCAGAAATCGAGCTAATAGAGTATTAGGATTCTTTGCCAGGAGTGTTAAAAGCAGAAGTGTTGAGGTTATTCTAAAGCTTTATTTGGCTCTAGTCAGACCAAACCTTGGCTATGCGGTTCAGTTTTGGTCTCCGTATTATAGAATGGATATAGCCTTGTTAGAATCAGTGCAGAGAAGGATGACCAAAATAATTTGTGGGATGGGTAACTTTAGTTATGAGAAGAGAATGAAGCTATTAAATTTACACTCACTCAAGAGACGCAGAGTAAGGGGCGATCTGATAGAAGTTTTTAAGTGGTTAAAGGGATATAATAAAGGAGATGTAGGAAAAGTTCTTACGGCTATTAACCAGGGTAGAACAAGAAGTAACGGATTCAAGCTGGAAAAGCGTAGATTAAAAAAAGAAATAGGGAAAAACTGGTTCACAAATAGGGTGGTGAATGATTGGAATGGACTCAGTAGACAGGTAGTTAGTGCGGAGTCATTAGGGAGCTTTAAAAGGAGTCTAGATCAATTAATGGATGAGGAAGAGAGGTGGATGTAGGTAGTGTTAAGTAACAGTATAAGTCTGTTTATTTGTAGAGACTTGTTTGGGCTAAGTTAAAATGGTACTTCCAGTTTGTTCACATTTATTTCTAAGTCCAATAAGGAACTTAGATTTATTACAACCAGATATGTAGATAGCCAGCCAGTGACTGTCGGCGGAGCTCGTGAGACGAGCCTCTTGTTAGCGCCGTGTTCCAAGGTGTTCTCCCGTCATTCCCAGGCTTTCGACTGCTCCTCTCTCATGTTACTAGCTGTCGTCGACATTTATAAAAGGCTGATATATATACATTCGTTCTGTGACCTACTTGCTTGAGCTAATAAAGTGCAAGCTGTACTTGGTTCTCACGATGAACCAGGAAAGATATACAGTATCCTCCCGAGTTTCACGCTATCCGAGTTTCGAGCCGAGTCCTAAATTCTTACCATCCCGACTTTCGCACATTATCTCCCCGAGTTTCGCACTACTTCGTACATGTACGGGACACGTCTTCCTACCGTTGGCGTCACGGTCGCTGCCTTAGACCAAGTTGCCAGACCTGCCTCTCGAATACTTTGAATGAATAGCCATACGGCTTATAAGACGCTGCATCTTGGAAGACGCACCCTGATTGTGGAAAGAAATTTCTAAGAAAAAAATATAAAAATACAGATTTTCTACCAGTAAGTGGTAGTAAAATCTACCAATTTTCTCGGTATGCTTCTTGTGACCTCTACCGCTTAGTATCGCTTCGTAGGTCCTCTCCTCCTCCTCTCCTCTCTTCTAGTGTTGGGGGAAGCCACCACCCCAGAAAGCAGGTCATAAACCCCCGGCTAACACCTGGTACCCATTCACTGCTGGGTGGACAGGGGCTCAGGTTTTTTTAAGGAAACAGCCCATCTATTTCCGCTCCGCCCGGGGATGATGCACGGTACGATGAAACAATGAAACACGATGCGTCCACCCGCTCACACTGTACCTTGAAAATTGGGACTCACATGGACGTGGACGACCGCATCAAATCGGTGGGATCGCCGGTGTCGTGGTCGGCATTGGATTGCGACGCGACCACCTAGTGAGGCTGGGAAGCGGCCGCATTTGGTGGATAAATCGCAAGTTTCTCCATCTCCATCGTCCATTCCTCATGGGTAGCCTTCTGCTGCCTGTCAGGGAGCGCCCTTAGTTGTTTTTTATTTTATTTTATTGGGTTTTTTTTCTTTTCTTTTCTCTTTTTTTTGGGGGGGGGGGGGGTTTGGAGGGGGGGGTTGTACACTTTTTTTTCGTTTATTCTTTATTTTTTTAAGTCTTCCAGCTCAGCACAAGCACATCCTTTATCATCGCGCGTTCCCCTGAATGAACCCGAGACGAACCAGCCTGCAGCCCTGAGGCGTAGTGGACGACAGCGCCGGGAACCTGGCAGATTAACTGTACGCTGGGGCTCTACATCTTATGAGTAGGTTAATTAACGATAAAAATATCAAACTTGTTTCACAGCGTCTTAGGTGGGAGGTGTATGGTTGTTAGCGTATAGGGTCGTTATATGCTTGTTTGGCTTGAATGATTATCACAGCCCTCTGGCGTAATCATGAGTGAACTGTGCCAGAGGGACTGTCTGGGTTTTGGGAAAGCCCTTTAGTAGGTTGTGTCAATGAAGTGAGTAAACAGCACGGCTCTGTTCTGCTCACACGGCCTTTCTCTCGCCCTTCACGAAGCTACCAACACGACATCAACTTTCAAATCTTTTGTTTTGTTTATTCAGGATGTCTAAAATGATAGTGATATTTAGTATTTGTGAGAAAGAACTGCTCTAGGTTTTGTGCCACCCCATACGTTGGAAAGAAGGCCTTGTATGAAAAAAAAAGGTACAGCCAAAGCATTGTAAGGTTTCCCACCCAAAAAGGGTTGAGAAGAGTACCAACACCCCTCCGAACTCTACAGGTCAGCTCCCTTTGGAAATCCTCCACTATAACCTGTACAGGGAACCACTGGCAACAGGTAGGCACTTCAAGATTTCTTTTTGCCTTAAGCCAGTCTCATGACCTAAAAAAAATATATAATCCCAAAATTGACCTTTCATATCCTTGCTCAGCCCAATGTGCTCAATACATGCACAATAAGCATTCTGTATGGATACGATCTGGTTTTTAGCAAAACTCAAGCCAAGTAAAGTTGTATTGCTACACCACAAATATTAAAGTACTTTTATGAAACACTAGCCGCAAAGCCGCCCTCCGGGCGGACTTTTTGGCTAGCTCCTGCGGAGGGCTATTGGTGGGCCTTTGGCCCACCAAACACAGACTCTCCAGATAGCCCCTTCTAACTTTCCTGAAATCATGGATGTAGAAATGTATGTATTAACGCCAAACCATTCACATCACCCCCAACCCATTCACTCATCATTACCCATCATCACCCCCCACCCATTCCCCATCACCCCCCATTCACTCACCCATTACCCATCACCACACACCCATTACCCTCCACCTATTCCCTCACCCATCATCCATCACCCCCCACCCATTCACTCACCCATCACCCCACACCCATTACCCCACCCATTCACTCACCCATTACCCATCACGCTACATCAAGGTTTCCTTAATTCTCGCAACCCACTTTTTTTCACAATTCTCGCTAATAGGCTGCTATAATAAAAAAAATTGAAAAGTGATCGGATCATCTGTTAAGTGGGCTTAAAATGTGCCCCTGGTCGAGCTGGTTCCAAAACTGTGCCATATGATGGGATTGTGCCACGGGGGGCGGCACCTATCGCGGACACACACACACACACACACACACACACACAGACACACTTTCGCTTATATTATTATAGATAATTGAAAACCACCAGCAACTTAATAATTGTAGTCAGTGTCAAGGAATCATTCAATATAGGCTCCATTATTTTATTAGCACTGATGTTACAAGTAGAAATAGTAAGAATAATTAATTGTTCATTCATACTTGGTTCTTGACTGCAAGCCAAGACGGGAGCAAAGGCAGAGCAGTACTGCCAAACACCTCTCCTCATAACTATGCCTTTCTGACAGGGGGTTTTTGAGTACATAAGCTAAAGAATGAGTTTTGTGATGAATCAATGCTGATAACTTTAACACAGAATCAGCTTTGGACAAAACCGTACTTTGCTAACAAATACAATCTCTGCTGAGCATTCATTATGTAGGTGTCCCTGCAGCACGCCGGCCCCTGACGGCTCCCAGACCCGGGCCACCACCGGCCGGCCGCACCGCCTCACAGGAGCCGAGCAAGGTGGATGCCATTCATTAGTAAAACCTCCTATTCAATGATCTATCTATACAAGGCAGACTGTATCAAGGCACCGTACTTTGAGTCATGAAAACTTCTGTAACTTAAAAAGGACAAAGACTTGTTCATAATTCTAAAGCTCCTTAAACACGACAGAAATGGAAGGGTGAGCAACGTGACATCAAGGGTGACACTAGCAGGTTAAAACATTACATAAAGTATTATTAGTAGCTAATTAAGTACCTGTTGGGTACATGGCACGTCTGTATGTCCTACGCTGGAGACCTAATCATCATGCAGGTTACTGTCTGCAGAAAGTGAACCCAATCTTATCATTTCAGTACAATCACCAGATAGTCCTCGAGCCTCAAGACTCTACATATTTATATCAAGTCAATAACAAGACTTCTCTCATCATAACTTCTATTATATACATAATTCTGAGACCATCTTTACATATGACAGGCTCTGCCTTGTACTTTATTTACATCTGCATTGCTATTTACAGTGGTCTCCTTATATGCAAGAGTATTATTTACACATCACTTGAGTTGCTGTAGATAAGTATGGTAGAGATATACAAGGAGTAGCCCTGGGAGCCACACCACCGGGCGGCTGTTGTGTATTAACGAGTGCACTCATGAAGACACAAGGTGCAAAATAACCTCAGAATATTTAAACCATAATGTATTTCTAACCAATGGACTAACCAATTTCTAATCATATACAATTGTAAAGGAAAGAAAAAAGGGCAGGTTTCTTTTCTTAATGTATAAAGGATCATCGGTGCATTCTTCTTTTTGTGGCAAAAAGTGCGTGGTTGGCCGGCAGCAATGTCAGACAAAACAAAGTAGTGCATGTGTTGGGACAACTTTCTGATGGGCTATTCCTTTCAAAGGTTATGATGCATAGCTTGCCTCTATAAACTTTCAATTGAAAACAGTACTACAAGTATTACAGTTAAAATAAGAGTATTGAAATATCAGATCATATGATAAACATTCAGAAACATAACAATTATCTTAATAACTAATATATCAATAAATAAAAAAAAGCAGCAATCATTAGGGAACTACACATCTGGTAAGGACAGTGACTGAAGTCCACAGGCACCTCTCAGGTACTTAGTACATAAAGCTGCAACAATGTCCTGGTCAAAGAATGTCCTGTCACTGACGGCACCTGTGCCACAGTGCAAGTCAGATGGCCTCCAGCCGCTCAGGGCGAGTCTTGCACCAGACGTGCCACCACTGTGTGCTCCCTCAGGATGCCACGGTGCTGGTGCCGCTCAGCAGTCTCAAGGAGCACACTACAGAGGCAACTACCCTTCTGACTGATTCATGTTTGTGTGCCCTACAGGTTGTCAACTCATATGACATGTTCTACATTGCATGCTGTAGTAAGAAACAGTGACCTGTGATGATGTTGTGGGACCCAGCTGAGAGGCAGTGCCTGTGGAGCTGGTCTCCTGTACAGAGAATCCTATTTGCCTCTCTCTTTTCAAAGCTGTGTAGAGCTGTTTTTTCCCCTCAGCTTTAATTAGCAGCAGTTGTGGTACGCATATAAAAGGAGGGAGTAGGTAGTGACGGTAATCAATTTACACAAAGGAAAGGAGTACAGAGGGGGAGAGATAACACAAAAACTAGCCAGGGTTTGGTTGGCATTGATCCAAACATGGATCACTTCTGAACCATAAACAAATATACTGGAATTTACAACTGATAAAAACATTTACTCAATGTTCAGCTTGAATTTCATTAACTGAGGCAGAGAGGCGGAAGTCCCTGCCAAACAGGTGGCACTTTTTTTGTGAAAAATGATGATGGAAAAATCAATGATAATAACAAGAATAAGAATAATGTCAGCAGGTGTGAGGGTGTTCATCTTTCCCGTGGTGGCGACTGCCTGAGTGGTCGCCTTCACACCTTAGATGGGTCGTGTGAAGTTAGCCGGGAAGAGACCCTTCTCGTCGGTGCCTTCCTTGAAGCCAGTGAGCCATCCCTCCTCCTGCAATAGAGTGATAACAGTTTGCTAGTTATATGTGTGACAACTTAAGACTTGTAAAGTGCTTATAACCAAGTACCATTAAGAATAGATGAAAAGTATTCGACGACGACCTACACTGCGTTCGAAGCTGATGGTCAATTACTCCAGTTTACTGGGAGACCTTTTGGTTTGACCAATGCTGTTTCTGCTTTCCAACGTACTATAAATAACTTAATTTCAGATAATGGGTTGACTGATACTTTCGGTTACATCGACGACCTCATTATCGGGGGAAGAGCTCTAGAAAACCATGACAAGAACCCGAGGCGTTTCTAAGCAGTTGCCGATAAGAACAACCTCACCCTTAGTGAAAGTAAGTGTGTAAGTAATGTATCAAATGTCTGAAATAAACTACTTAGGGTATTTTATATCCAATGGAACCCCGGGCCCCGACCCAGGGCGCCCTATGGAAATACACACTGATGCCTCCGCTACCTCCTCGGCTGCTCAGTACTGTCTCACCTCACCAAGGTAGACCCGTCACATTTTTTTCCAGAAAATTCAGCTTCCGAACGACGACAACCTGCGGTGGAAAGGGAAGCCGCGGCGATAGTGGACGACTATTTCTCACAGGAAGGAAATTCAAAATAATAACTGACCAGCAGGCGGTTTCCTACATGCTTCACTCTGACCACTCCTCCAAAACTAAGAACGACAAGATATTACGGTGGCGCCAAGAACTTGCTGGATACACGCACGACATCTTGTATCGCCCCGGTAAGGACAACCAACCTGCGGATGCTTTGTCTCTAGTTTGGAGAAAGTTCATGATGTTCTTTGCCATCCAGGAGTCACCCATATGCACCATTTTGTAAAATCTAAGAATCTGCCCAATTCTCTCGATGTGAAGAAGTTGTGCCACCAGTGATGCACCGGCTGACAATTCAAGCCGTCTGTTGCCCGCCTAATTCATGCTCTAAGCCCTCTTAATAGAACATGTTGATTTCATTGGAACTAAGCTTTCCTTCTCCCGTAACAAGCATCTCTTGGTCATGATTGATGAACATTCAAGGTTCCCTTTTGCTTACCCGTGCCCTGACATGTCGGCCCAAACTGTTATTAATGGTTTCCTTAAGTTATTCCCTTTGTTAGGATGTCTCTCATCTGTTCATTCTGACCGGGCAGCTCAGTTCATGTCTCGAGATGTATCTGATTTCTTGTTGAATCCTGGTGTCGTAATGAACCATTTCACTCCCTACCACCCACAGGGTAATGCCAAGGTGAGAGAGAAAACGGAATTATCCTGAAGGCCGTTAGCTCTTCATTTTCGTAAACTTCCTGGAGCACAATGGGAACTGGTCCTTGGTGGTGTTCTACATGCCATCAGATCTCTCCTCTGCACGGCTACGAACCAGACTCCTCACAAAAAACTGTTCTTCTCCAGGAAATCATCCAACGGTCATTCCCTCCCTACTTGGCTATCCCAACCAGGTCCTGTGCTAATCAGAAAGTTTGTCAGTAGTTATGAATCTGATCCTGGGGTAGGTTGTTATAGAGACAAAGACACAACAGGTGGAAAGGAACACCTGTGCTGATACTGTCTTCAATGCTTGCCTAGCTACCTCTGCTCACCTGTTCCTCGGGGTCTTCGTACTCTATCACGTTGATGGTCTCGCCCACCTCAAAGCTGATCTCGTCCACGTCCTCCCGAGTGTACTTGTAGGTGGCGCGCACTCGGTACAGCACGCCCGGCGGCATCCCTTCTGTGGTGGCACCTGCAGCACAGCACAACATCACTAAACCGCAGCAGAACACAACACTCGCTAACACCTTCTCTATGCCTCACCTCCTCACAGCAATGAGGTGTGTGCACTTGACAAAATTATATGTTTACCCTTGTGGCCTAATATGAGCTTGTGTTAAGGGTTGGTGCATCTGATGGGCTGGTGGCTACAGACTTCAATCAACAACATGGATCACCAGTGGCAGGAGCCGTGTTTCTTACAGTTATTACACCTGAGGGTATATATATATTTTTTTCACATAAATGAGGGTAAATATATATTTTTTTCACATAAATATCTTAAAATTGATTGATTACCAAATAATGATAAAATATATTGTGATAAGCATCAAAACTTAATAAAAATGATAAGCAGCTTAACACACCACACAAGCAAACGATTGAATTGTTCCCTCATGAAAGCAATGAAGGAATCAAGGAAGACGTCAAAACATTCCTGGGAAGGGAGATCTCATGCTTAGGCATAGACCACTGTATACCTGGACTGCACACGCGACAAATGTTTTGAATTGCGGGGCTGCATAGGGGCCTGCGGGGCGCCCGACAAAGAGATATAGTGGTCTATGGACTATCATATAGACTGGTTTATCAGTATATATGATATACTGTAATCTTCGTAAATGTTTGTTCTATAATATTATCAAATAAAAAACGGTAAAACACACTAAAGAAATGCCATTACGAGACTATGAAGAAATATGCATGAACTTAATATTCACTTAACTCTTCGCCATTTAAAACTTTGCGAGTCAACTTTTATCATGAAGGGTATCAATAGAAGCGCTATTTTATTAGCTTTCCATTGATGCATTTCGTTATCTAATAAATTAATTAGAACCATGCATAAATTAGCGTTAACTAAATAAATAAAATCATCAATCGGGTAATTTTCCCGATTGATTAAATTATTTATTTACTTATATATTTTGTTTTCTGATAAATGAATTAGTACCGTGTATAAATTAGCATTGACTAAATAAATAACCTCATCAATCGGGAAAATTACCCGATTGATGATTTTATTTATTTAGTTAACGCTAATTTATGCATGGTTCTAATTCATTTATTAGATAACGAAATATAGCAATGGAAAACTAATAAAATTGCGCTTCTATTGATACCCTTCATGATAAAAGTTGACTCACAAAGTTTTAAATGGCGAAGAGTTAAGTGAATATTAAGTTCATGCATATTTCTTCAGAGTCTCGTAATGGCATTTCTTTAGCGTGTTTCACTGTTTTTTATTTGATAATATTATAGAACAAACATTTACGAAGATTACAGTATATCATATATACTGATCAACCAGTCTATATGATCCGTATATGTATATATGAATCTGAGCGGCCCTCCGACTTCAGCCCCTTGTGCGACAGGCCGATATTCCGTGCGCAGTCCAGGTATACAGTGGTCTATGCCCAAGCGTATGGGGTTGTGGTCGGGAGATGAAATATCTGGCGTGAATGGCACTAAACTGCTTGTGAGTGACTGTACTGAGGTGGGGTGGTGGAGGGAGTATGGGGTAATTGATAATACAAAGCTCTCTATATTTCACCTATAAAGCACTCTGATGGCTCTTTATGTGTATAAACTTGTATCAGAAGGCTCTTGTGAGGAATATACACCACAAAATAAGGCGTACATAGAGTAAATAACAAAGTAAATGAAAAGTAAAAGCATACAGCGTAGTTAGGCAGATGGTGGTGTGTGGTATCGAGAGCTGACATCTCTGACATCGGCCTACAATGCTGCCTACATGTGACACAGTTTGTGGACTTCTACAAATGTTGGCATGGTTTTTGTATGCGCTTGAAAATCGCTCTTCCGGGCGGCTTGCCGCAGTCGCTCAGGAGAGCCTTCCGGTAGGCATGCCACAGTCGCTCAGGAGAGCCTTCCGGTAGGCATGCCGCAGTCGCTCAGGAGAGCCTTCCGGTAGGCATGCCACAGTCGCTCAGGAGAGCCTTCCGGTAGGCATGCCACAGTCGCTCAGGAGAGCCTTCCGGTAGGCATGCCACAGTCGCTCAGGAGAGCCTTCCGGTAGGCATGCCACAGTCGCTCAGGAGAGCCTTCCGGTAGGCATGCCGCAGTCGCTCAGGAGAGCCTTCCGGTAGGCATGCCGCAGTCGCTCAGGAGAGCCTTCCGGTAGGCATGCCACAGTCGCTCAGGAGAGCCTTCCGGTAGGCATGCCACAGTCGCTCAGGAGAGCCTTCCGGTAGGCATGCCGCAGTCGCTCAGGAGAGCCTTCCGGTAGGCATGCCAGTCGCTCAGGAGAGCCTTCCGGTAGGCATGCCACAGTCGCTCAGGAGAGCCTTCCGGGAGGCATGCCACAGTCGCTCAGGAGAGCCTTCCGGTAGGCATGACAGTCGCTCAGGAGCCTTCCGGTAGGCATGCCACAGTCGTCAGGAGAGCCTTCCGGTAGGCATGCCAGTCGCTCAGGAGAGCCTTCCGGTAGGCATGCCGCAGTCGCTCAGGAGAGCCTTCCGGTAGGCATGCCACAGTCGCTCAGGAGAGCCTTCCGGTAGGCATGCCGCAGTCGCTCAGGAGAGCCTTCCGGTAGGCATGCCGCAGTCGCTCAGGAGAGCCTTCCGGTAGGCATGCCGCAGTCGCTCAGGAGAGCCTTCCGGTAGGCATGCCACAGTCGCTCAGGAGAGCCTTCCGGTAGGCATGCTGCAGCCCACGGGTTAATATTTAATTTCCTGCTGCTATAACTTCTGTCTGCTGCATCAAATACAGTGTCATCAGCAAGTTATTCTTCAACAATACTGAACACAGCCCTGGCAGGTGTCACTCTGGGGATTTGTAAGGCAAGGTCTTCAGTGCTTGAAGTGCTTAATGTGGCAGAGGCGATGTGGAGGCTGGCTGACGAAGTGGATGGCACAGAGGAGGTGGAAGATGCTGCAGAAAACTCTTGAAAATTCGAACTTCAGTTCTGATCATGGAAAGTAGGAAAGTTGTTGAAAAATTTGAACTTGGCCTGAAACAGGTCGAATTATCAGAAGTTTGAATCATACTGGTTAGAATAAGAGAGGGTTTACTATAATATATAATATATATATATATATATATATATATATAATATATATATATATATCTATTTTATTTATTTTAGAATATATTTTTTAAAATTATATAGATATATTATATATTTTATATATAATATATTTTTATAATATTCTTTACTATAAAATAATATAAAATATAAAATTATATATTTATATATATTATATTTTTAATATCTTTTATAATTAATTTTGTTTTTGGTATTTAAATATTTAATTTTGTTAAACCCCCTTAATTAAATAATATATATATATATATATAATAATATAATATATAATATATATATAATTATAAATATATTTATTATATATATATATATAATTATATATATTTTATATTATATATATTATATATATTTTTTAATATATATATTTATATTATATTATTTTAATAATAAAAAAATTAACAAATATTTATAATATTTCTAAAACCCAAAAAAAAATTTCGTTTTATGGACCGGCCCATTTTCAGCGGGAACTTTGGGGGGCCCCTTTAAAACCAAGGGCTACTGAAACAGTGGTTTTTTTGGTCAGTCCTTAGGGAAGGGGGAAAAAAAAAAAAATAAAGAAATAAAATAATTTAATTAATATAAAATTCATTATACTTTTAAAAATATAAAAAGATTTTCATTTTATAATTATTAAAACAAAATTTTTCCCACAAATGGGGGCCCCCCCCGGGCCTACTTTCCTTTTTGGTCAAAGCCCAGGGAAAAAAAAAAGGAAAGGATAAGGCCGCCCCATAAAGAAGGCCCAAAAACAATGAGGGGGGTTCATGTTTAAAAATGATTTAAATTTTTAAAATTGTTTCTGTAAAAGATCCTTTGCCCCCCAAATGGGGGAACCCCAGGGAAGCCCAAGGGGGGGGGGCCAAAAAAGCTGACCCAAAAAAAAAATCCTTGGGCCTAAAGTCCAGCCTTTTTACCCAAAAACGCAAAAACACAAAAAAAAAAACAAAACCACCCACGCACAAAGAAAACCCTTTCCCAAACACCACACCAAACCCCAACCAACCAACACACCACCAAAAAAAACCCACCACCCCCAAACCAACACACAACAAAAACAACACAACCACAAACAGAACAAACAACAACTAAAAAAAAACCCAAAACCCAAAAAAACCCACAACACAACAAACCCCACACCAACACACCCCACCCCACCCACACCACACACACAAAAACACACACACACCCCCCCACAAAACACACAACACACACACACACACCACACCCACACACACACACACCCCACACCCCCACCCACACACAAAACCCACCACACACCCCCCACAAAACACACCCCACACACACAACACACACCCCCAACACAAACACACACACACCCCAAAACCCACCACACACACACCCCAAAAACCACACACAAACACACAAACCACACACAAACACACAAAACACACCCCACACACACACACACACACACACACACAACACACACAAACACACACACACCCCACACCCCACACCACACACACACACACACACCCACACAAAACACACACCACACACCACAAAAAAAACCAAACAAACAAAAAACACAAACACCAAACACACCAAACCCAACCCCAACAACCCCACCACACCCCAAAAAAACCCCACCCCCCCACACCACCCCACCACCCCCCAACCCACCACCCCCAACACACAAAAAACACACACAAACAACCACACAACAACCCCCACCACCCAAACACCCCCAAACACCCACAACACACACCCACACCCCACACCACCCAAAACCACCCAACACACGGAAAAGGAAAGGGGGAGGGGCCTTTTGGGCCCCCGTAAGGCATTCCCGGGGGCACCCAAACTGCCACAGCAAAGGCCCTAAGTGGAAAAAGGAAAACCCATGGGTGGGGGGCCGGCCAAAAAGGTACCCCCAATTTTTGCTGCCCCCCCACCCCCCCACCCCCCACCCGCCACCACACCCCCCCCCAACCCCCCCGGGCCACCAAAACCTTCAAAAAGATACACAGGCAGTGTTAACCCAAGGCAACCAAACTTTTCCTTTGGGGAGGAACCCCAAACCCCCCCCTTTAACCGCCCCCAAAACCACCCACCAGCACAAAACCACCACACCCCAAAACCCCAAACACTTATAAAATATATTTGATTCTTAATTTCCCCCTTGTGGATTTTTATTAAAATTATAATTATATTTATTTGTTATTTAAAAATAATTAAAATTTATATCCCCCTTAACAAGTAGGTTTGGGAAATTTTTTTAAACCAAAAATTAACCCCCCTTTTCCCTTAATACCCCTTTTCCCATGATTTATAAAATTACAAGGGCATTTAACCAAAAAACCAAAAGTTTAACTTAAAATTAAATTTTATATTAATCTATATTAAAAAAAAAAAAAAAAAAAAAAAAAACATAATTTTTATATATATAATATTTTATATATTTTTTATAAATATATATAGATGATATATATTATTATATTAAAGATATTTTTATAGATTTTATTTTTTTATATTTTAAATGAAAATTTTTATATATATTTTTAATAAGAAATTAAAATATATATATATTTATTATATTATATATATATATAGTTTTATAATATTATCATAAATTTTATCTTTTAAAAATATATAAAATATCAATATTTTTATATATAGTTTTATATAGTTTTATTATATCTTTTTTAAAAAATTTTTTAAATAAAAGGGGTTTTATATATATTTTATATATATATATTTTTATTTTATATTATTATATATAATTTATTTTTTTAAAATAAAATTATTTATTTTATATATAAAATATAGTATTTATGGTTATTATATTTATATTTATATATATATTTTTATAAAATATTTTATTTTATATTTTTTATTATTATTTATATATTTTATTATAATTTTGGAATATTTTATATATATTATATATTTTTTTTATATTAATTATTTTATATATTTTATAAAAATATTAAAAATATATATATTTTTATTTTAAAAATAAAATTTTAAAATATATTTTTATATAAAAATATATATATATTTTTTATTTATTTTGTTATTTTTTAATATATTAATTATATATTTTTATATAAAATTATTATATTTTTTAATTTGTTATATTTATTTTATCCTTTATAAAAATATTTTAAAATTTTATATTTTAAAATATCTTTTTACCCTTTTAAAATTTATTATTTTTAAATTATTAAATATATATTTTAAAAATTTTTTTTTTTTTTTCTTCTTTATTATAAAAATATATATTTTATTATTAAAAAATATTTTTATTAATATAATATAATTTTTCTAATATTTATATTATATTTATAATATTATTTAATATTTATTTGATAATTTTTTTTAAAAATATATTTTATATTTTAAAATTTTGTTAATATATATTAAATAAATTTATATATATTTTAGATTTTATTATTTTAAAATTATATTATAAATATATTTTAAATATGTTTTAATATTATATTCTATGATTATATTTATTATATTATATCATTTATTATAGTTTTAATCTATATTTCGATTTAAATTATTATATTTATTCTCCTAATTTGTATATATTATTTATATATATTTAAAATTTATATTATTATATATTTTTATTTAAATATTTAATTATTTATATATAGTTTTTATATATTATATATAAAATTTTATATAAAATTTATATATATATATAAAAATTATTTATATATATTAAAAATATATAATAAAATTATATATATTTTTATTTTTATTTTATAATATTTATTTATTATATTTATGAGAATTTTATTTTATATATATATAATATTATATATATATATTATTATTTATATATATTATATAAATATTATTATTTCTATAAAAAAAATTTATATTTATTTTTAAAATTATTTATCTCTTATATAATTTTTTATATTAAAAATTTATTAAAATATTTTAAATAAAATTTTAAAAATTTTTATATTTATATATTTATATATATATATTTATATATTTTATATTTCCAAATTTAAAATTATTAAAATATTTAATATATATTTAATATATTATATAAAAATATATATTTTTAAAATTATATATATTATATATTATTATTGTTTTAATTATATATAAATTTTCTTTTATATTTTATAATTATTAGTTAAAATTTTATAATATTAATAAATCTTATATTATTATTATTTTATTAATATATATTTATATTTAATTTTAAAATTTTTATATATATTTTAAAATTATTTATAAATTTAAATATTTTTAATGATTTTTATTATATTATTTATTATATATATTTATAAAATTTATTATTCTTATTTTTTATATTTATATTTTTATATAAAAATTTAATATAAAAAAAAATAATTTTTATAAAATATTTTATTTTTAATTATTTATTATATATATTTTAAAAATCTATACAAAATGTTTAATTATTATTATATATTTAAAATTATATTATATTTATAGATATATTATTTATATATAAAATTTTATATATTATATATATATTTAAAAATTTATTTTATATTATTTAAAAGGTATAATTTTTATATATATTATATATTATTATATATTTATTTTTATATATATAATTATTATATATATATATATTATATATTTAATTTTTTTTTTTTTTAAAATATATATCCCTTATTATATATATATAAAATTTATATTCTAAAATCTTTTATTATTATTTATTATATTTTATATTATATATTTTTAAATATTATTATATTTTGATTATTTTATTATTCTTATTATTTATTTTTATTATTATATATTATTATATCTTAAAATATATTATTATTTTTTTATATATATATTATTATTATATATTATTTTATTATCATTATTTATTTTATTTTTAAATTTTAATAATTTTTATTATTATATTTTTATTTTAATTTATATTTTAATTTTATTTTTATATTTATTTTTTATTATATTTTTTAATATTAATTATTATATTAAAATTTTATAATATATATTTTTATTTAAAATTTATATAAAATTTTTATTATATTATTATTTTCTATATTATTTTAAAATATTATATTTATATATATTATATATTTTATTTATATATATATTTTATATTATTTTTTTAATTATATATTCTATATATATTTTTATTATTTTTATTATATTATATATAATTTTAAAATACCCCCTATTTATAAAATTTAATAATATATTATATATATTTTATATTATTAATTTATATTTTTATATAAAATATTTATCTATATCTATTAAAACTTATTATTATATTTATATTATTTATATATATATATATTTTATATATTTTATATAATATTAATATATTTTAATATCTATTTTTTATTTATTAAATTTATATTAAATTTTTGATTTTTATATAAAATATTTTATATATTATTTATATATTTTATATATATATATTTAAAAATCTTATTATATCTATATTTTATATTTTATATTATTATATTATATATTTTAATTTTTTATATATTTTAATTATTTTATATTATATTATTATTTAAAATATATATAATATATATTATATATATATATTTTTGTTATTATATAAATATATTTTTATATTTTTTAATATTTTAATTATTTAATTTTATATATAATTCTATCTATATATATATATATATATTTTAAAATATATATAAAATATATAAATTAATATAATATATATATATATATTTATATTTTTAAAATGGTATTTCTATAATATCTATTATTATTTTATATTATATAATAGCTTATATTTTTTAAAATTATTATATTTTATAATATTTTATATATATATATATTATTATATATTAATAAAAATATTATTTTATATATTATTATTTCTATTATTTTAATATTTTTAAAATTATTTTATTATATATATTTTTATATATTATTTATTATTAATTTTAATTTTAATTATTCTTATATTATATATTTAAAATATATCTATTTTTTAATAATTATATATATTTTAATTTTTATATATTATATATATAAAATTATAATATATATTATATATTTTTTATATTTTAATATATTTATTATAAAATATAATATTTTATATTTTATTATATTTTATATAATTTATATGGTTATATATTTATATTTTTTAAATTATATATTATTTATATATTATAAAATTTTATTTTATTTTATTTTATATATTTTTATTTTATATCTTTTTATTATTATTTATTTATTATATACTATTTTATATATTTATATATATTTTTGTTTTATATAAATATATTTTTATATATTTTTATATTTTATTTATCTATAAAATTTTTATAAAAAAAATAATTTTATATTTTATTATTTTAATTATAATTATATCAAAATTTTATTATATTATATTTATATTTAATTTAAAAATTTTATATATTTATATATTATATAAAAATATATATTTATTTATTATATTTATTTTTATATATTTATATTTAATTATCTTATATTTTATTATATTTATATATTTTATATATTATTTATATTTTATATATATATAAAAATTTTTAATTATTTTGCTATTTTTATTAATATTTATAATTTTTATATTTTAAAAAATTTATATTTTTATATTTAATTTTATTATATATATTATTAAATTATTTATATTAAATATCTCTATAATTTTTAATTTATATATATATATTTTATATTTTAAAATTTTAGTTTTTTAAAATTTTTATTTAAAAATTTTATTTATATTTTCTATTATTATTTATTTATATAATTTTTTTTTATATTATTATTATATATTATTATATATATTTTAAAATTAATTATATTATTTTAAAATTTTTATATATAAAATATATTTATATTATAAACTAAAGAAAAAACTGAGTGAATAAAATCTACTATGTAAATTCTAAAATGAAAATGGGGGATGGCAGGGAATGTATTACAGTGATCATTAGAAGGGGAACGTCAAGGGGGAGGGGAAAAACCCCCCCAATGAAGGGGAATGGAGACCCCCGTGGGTAATATCATTTACCCTGGGGGTTCATCAGGTTTTGGGTTTAAACCCACCCTGCTATTTGTTGGGGTTCCCTAAAACCGTTTTTGCGTACTTCGGTTTGGGAGTTATTTTTGGGAAATTTTTGTATTTTAGCGGGACCTGTTCTAATTTTTTAAAAATTTGGGAAGATGTGAAAGAAAATTCAGGTGAAAAAACAGGCTGGGCTTTAGCTGGTTCTATTATGACTGGAGGAGGTTGGCAGCTCAGACACTTGAAGGCTGAGGAATAATTCTGTCCTGAGCAGTGTTTGTGGCCAGTGGATTCATAAGAGATGTAGTGCATTGAGGTGGGTTATCGTGTGTGTGTGTGGTGGGGGTGGGGGGGGGGGGGATTGATCTTACTAGAAAGTCCATGGAGAGTGCAGATAAATGTTGTAATCCGAGATATAAGATTTCTGGAGTGGGTGGAGGAGCCAGCTCGATCACAAGGCTTAGGAGTGGTTTGAGGAATTCAAAGAGCTATTATTCCTTACAAACGCCCACTAATAATGTGTGTGTGTATTCATCTAGTTGTATTTTACAGGGCCTGAGCAATGCTCGTTTGGCCCCGTCTCCATATCAACATTTATTTTATCATTCATCCTTAGTGCTTAGTGTTGGCCGAAGCCAGCACCCCGGGAGACGGGTCACAAACCCCCGGCTAACACCCGGTACCCATTCACTGCTGGGTGGACAGGGGCTCGGGTTTTAAGAAGACCGCCCGTCTGTCTTCGCTCCACCCGGGGATCGAACCCGGGACTTCTTGGTTGTGAGCCGAGCGTGCTAACCCTTACACTACGGAGTCCCCGGAGTGTGTGTGTGTGTGTGTGTGTGTGTGTGTGTGTGTGTGTGTGTGTGTGTGTGTGTGTGTGTGTGTGTGTGTGTGTGTGTGCGTGCGTGCGTGCATGCGTGCGTGCGTGTGTGTATGTACTGGCATAACTGACATGAAGAGTCATGGTCACACTGTCCCATCTCCATCTCTATTCTTATCCAGCATGGTTTCATATTCAAGACTATTCCCTGCCTGGACCACGGCTGCATGGAGCTTAGTCAAAGTTTCTATGCTACTGTACCAAAAAATGTAAATTTTTTATATATCTCTTGCAAGAGTATTTTTCATGTCCTCTTGTTCAATGTTACAAAAAATTAGTCAATCACCACCAGCTAAGCTGCTGCGTTGGGTGTGGGGCAGCGGGGCCAGGCAGGGGTGGGCAGGGTGTGTTAGAGCTCTACATTCATGACAGGAAGCAAACAGCGAGGCTGATGCTGCTAAACATGAAATATATCCACTGCAGATTTTGATGAATTAAAATATTTATTAATGTTGTAGCCTATGAATGCCTCTCTCTTTAACAGAACACCACAATGCTTCAACCCTTGTCCCTGTACTATCAGAAGTAATCCCATGTACTACCTATAAACACACAAATCAAACAGTGATAGCCACTGATCTGCTTAATGAAACTCTCATGAGTGTTAGACACCTACTCAAACTAGACTGACCAACCCCCTTTATAAGTCTGCTGCTCCCCGCTGCACTGGCAGTACGTGGCGTCTTGTTACCAGTTAATCCTGCCCCGGCTCAGTCCCCAAAGATGCAAAACTAAATAAATATATTACAAAAATATCATCCTGACAGACATTTTTGTATTAGTTGCAAAGCAAAAATACATATTTGGGATAGAAAAGGTTATCAGCATGTTTGTAAGATCATCAACATTATTAGCAGCATTAGTAGGGACAGATCCATGCAGCTTCTCTTAAGACAATTTAGTCTTCTCATGCAAACTCACGAGCACAAATCTGGAGCGATGAGTCCAAAACAACCTCCTTGACAGCTGTTATCTGCTACACAGTGCATCCCCTTATTCACACACACACACGCACACACACACACACACACACACATTCCAAACAAGCCTACAGCAGCTTCAGCCTTCTTTCCGTTCTTTTCTACAGTGATGACTAAACACCTGCACAATGACATCAGTAACGGTTGGGACAATTGCATACATTCAAGACTAACACTGACATTAGTGTCTGGGAATGATCCTTAGAGAGCCAGACAATTCTGTACTAGGTGTATGTTCTTCTCTCCTAAACTTCTCAAAGTCCCGTTGAGAATTGCAGGTTCTTGGTATCGGAGACTAGAGCTACACCGCTGGCCATGGTATTGGTATAGTAATGCCGGAGGGGTAGCTAAGAAGATCGACCACGTCCTCGTTAGTACTCGTTGGAGAATTCTCCAGAACTGCAGGGTTTACCGGGGTGCTGAGTTCTTTGGAACAGATCACAGACTTGTTGTTGCTACACTTAAGCTTCATGTCAAGTTCTGAAGAATCTCGAGGTAACCATACCGTGTTTCATCTTGAGAAACTGAAGGACTTGACATGTGCCCATGAGTATGCAGTGGCAGTCTCAAATCGGTTTGATGTACTCGGTGCTCTCGGGGACCCTGTAGAACTGTGGGATACCTTCAAACATGAAACTCTACAGGCTGCCAAGGAGTGTATTGGGGAGCGCCCGATGTTAATGAGTAGTTTTGTCTCGACGGAGACGCTGGAGAAAATTGAGGAGTCGCGCTGCCAGGCTGGCTGGGAACCAGGACCAGCACAGGGCTCTGTCACGCCGGACTAGAACCCTCCTGGGGAGAGACAAGGAGAAGTATGTCAGGAGTCTCGCTGAGGATGTCGAGAGCCATTTGAACACTAGTGATCTCCGACCCAACTACCGAGCCCTGAAGAAGCTCCGTTCCAAGTCTCCATCTCGGGCGAGTGCTATTCAAGTAGCAAATGGGCGCCTCGTGTCGGATATGGAGGGGCAGATGGCTCATTGGGCTGAGCACTTTGGGCAGTTGTTCACGGTGGACCCTCCAACTTCACACCACTGGGTTACAGGCAGTGGATGCCGATCCTCCCATTGACGTAACTGCACCCTCTCTTGACAAAGTCAGAGAGGCTGTAGCAGAATTGAGGGGTGGAAAGGCAGCTGGTGTTTGTAATATCAGTGCGGAGCTCCTCAAAGCTGGGGGTGAGGCCATGATCCGCGGGTTGCATGCTGTCCTGACTGTCGTGTGGCAATCAGGTACCATTCCTCCTGACTAGAAAAGGGGGCTGCTCGTCCCTATCTGGAAAGGGAAAGGGGACCGTCAGGACTGCAACCGCGGTATTACACTGCTCAGCGTACCAGGCAAGGTGCTTGCCCATCTATTGCTGACACGGATCCACAATTCCACATTCATCTGCTGAAGCATCAGAGACCTCAGCAGTCTGGGTTCACGCTTAGTAAGTCAAAACGGACCGTATCCTAGCGCTTCGTGTCCTGGTGGAACGCCGACGTGAGTTTCGACAGGGGATGCTTGCAGCCTATGTTGATCTCAAGAAGGTGTTTGACTCTGTGCATCGTGAGTCACTCTGGGATCTTCTGTGACTTCGCGGGATTCCTGCAAGGACTATTGGTTTGATGACTGGTCTGTACTCTGGGGCTGAGAGTGCTGTGAAGTGTGGGGGAGGTGTATTCAGCTTCTTTCCTGTGAATACACAGGGTGGCAAGGTTGGTAGAGACGTGAGCTTGCAATGTGCAGCGTCCCTGTGCATTCGGTCAGCGGTTCGAGTCCGCCTAGTTCGTGCTGACGTGGCGGCGCTTTGTATAGTCAATAACCTTGTAGTTGGTACTTGCCAAGTATCTAGATAGGATGAAAATCTTATCTTATCTTCCTGTGAATACAGGAGTGAGGCAAGGGTGCGTCCTTGCCCCATCACTTTTCAACACTTGTATGGACTGGGTATTGGGCAGTTGTAGATCAAAGTGATTGTGGAGCTTCTCTCGGCAACACCAAGTTCACTGATCTTGTTTTTGCCGATGATGCAGTAATCTTTGCTGAGTCGCTGGAGGTCCTGGTGATGGCTCTCGAGGCGCTGCACGAGGAGACAAAGCCTTTGGGTCTTGAGGTCTCCTGGCTTAAGACCAAGGTCCAGGTGTTTGGAGGCTTACTAAATGAAACAGTAGTCTGTTCATGCGTGCGGCGAGGACATTGAGATCTTGGAAAGTTTTACATACCTTGGTAGTGCAGTCCAGAAAGACGGTGGGTCATGTCAAGAAGGCTTATGGCAGATTGGCATAGCCCACCATGTTATGGACTCTCTCAGCACGAGTATTTGGCATTGTCGGTACCTGTGCAGAAGGAAAAAGATCCGGATCTTCATGTCGCTTCTGATCCCTGTCTTACTCTATGGTTGTGAGACATGGACACAAAATAGCGACTTGAAGAGGCGAATCGATGCCTTTGGTAACGAGTGTCTTAGAAGAATCATGGGGTATCGCTAGGATGATTACGTGTCAAATCAGCTATTGCACCGTGAGACTAAATCGAGGCCTATTACCTGCATAGTCTGTCAGCGCCAACTTGGGCTATATGGGCATGTGGCACGCTACCCTGAAACTAATCCTTCCCACCGAGTTGTATCTGTAAGAGACAATCTGGCGTGGAAGAGGCCAAGGGGGCGCCCACAAGGCTCGTGGCTCTTGTCGAGAGTTGTTTGGTATGAGAAGGGAGCCTGCATGGGGACTTGCGTGTGGTGACCCCCGGGAGTGGCGTCGTAGGGTGGGCGAGGCGACGCGCCCCCCGGCGTATGCCCCCAATGATTGATTGACGATACTCAACCCAGTCTATCTAGAGCTCTCGGGTGCAGCTGGTCGAGTCCGCGGTGTTGTCCTATCACCCCGCTACTACCTCAGCCAGGTCGCCACCCTGGCATGGGCCACTGAGGGCGGCAAAAAAAGGTCCTCTATTTGCCTTTTCTTCCAAAAAATACTTATTTACATTATAAATAACTTCTTTTGCTTGGCTGTGCAGAACACGAGTGTGATGTGGGGGACCTTCCATGGCGGGCGAATGATCATGAATGAATGACCGGGTGGGCGCCGTGTCAAGGACACTCGGTCGGCAACGTCGCACGAGCTTCGTTGCCAAGTGTAATGGAAGGTATACGGAGTCGTTGTTTTACCCTCAAATCGCAAGCCATTCAAAAATTGTTGACGTAACAGCTAACAGTATGAGAGAGGTCGTCATCAGCCTGTCAATGGTAAACGTGACATCAATGCGGGAATCCCACAACTGCACCCGAGAGCTCAAGATAGGCTGGGTTGAGTACATTCACCTGTCTGAGCTGAACAACCCCTTTGAGTCTGCAGGTCCATCACCTTTACTGTATAAACCGAGAGACTTGAGACTTGTTATGCATTATATTTCAAATAGAATATTGTGTGGCTGATCTGTGAGAGAAGTGTGGAGACAGGATGAACCTTGGGTCACTTCGGCATAAAAGGGTGACAATTTACTCATTAGTTTACGGACTAAACATAAAAGTTTATAAGCTTTATACAACGGGTGTGAACTGCCATGCTATGGTTTGCCAGGTTCCAGCATTTCCTATTACTTCTCAAGACTGTGACATTCTTGCATGAAAGTCCTTGAGGAGCAATCATCCTGCAGGGGCGCTGCAGGGCCTCCTAAAGCCCTAAAGGCTTCTCACGCACCATTGTTGCCTCTCTCAGGTGTCATGGCAAATGCACACATGCACGCACAGATGCACACACAGACATGCATGCATACTTATACTACTATGCACACATATGCACAGGCATATGCACACACACACACACACACACACAGTCCACATGGTACAGAAGTAAGATCTCAGTGTGTGTTGTCTTGATGTGCGCAGGTTTGAGCCCTGATCACAGTTCGAGATTTTTCCCTGGAGACGCGGCCAGTTATTGTCCCCCTTGAGCAAGGGAATCGGGTGTTCGTGGTGTGTGGGGTTCCAGCTTTACCTAAAGGTTGGTCCCTATGAGCTCTAAGCTCTTCTGGGAGGGTAACAAGCTGATCCAGGTAGGGGGCAAATCACACATACATACATATATACATACATACATACATACATACATACATACACACACACACACACACACACACACACACACAGGCAGCATCTGCTGCCTGTATTCTGAACTTGCAGAACAAGCCTAACAAGTGGCCACTAAGGTATTAGCACAAGCTCTCTGAAGAGCAGGCCTGGCCTGGCACCTCAGGGCGGCCTGCACCCTGGCTCCCTGCCTCAGGGCCGAGACACTCACCTTGGGGCACCTTGGTGGACAGCACCTCGCCGTTGGTGCGGGCCGGCGCAGACACATTGCCGTTCACCTTCTTGTCCTCAAACTCTATCTCCTCATAGGGCCGGCCGGTCTCCTCCTTGTGGTGGGCCACGGGGGCCGAGATGGTGGGCCGGCTGTGGGCGGGCACAAGATCAGTCCTCAATGCATTAATATCCTGAAGGGAAATATTTTACTGTGTGCAGTTGTTCAAAGTCTGACTTGCTGGTAATTCTCTCAGAAAATATTATCTTTATCACCAAATCAAATTTTTTTGCAGAATAGTTTAAAGAAAATCATAAGTCACCTGTTGTTATGAAGCCATTATTAGGTAGTCTGTTATTCAAGGCAAGTACTACAAAACTATGGATAAGTACTGGCTTAGATTAAATAACCAAAATATCACAATTCAGAGTCATCTTGTTATGCAGCAAAAGTGTAGGACCCGTCCCTCCTCAAGCCTCAGCACAAAGGTAAGCAGTGAGAACAAGTGTTGCCAGGAAGGTGAGTGGGCGAGCTGCTGCCAACACTAACCCACCAACCCACCCAGACACTAAGCAGTGGCACCACTGAGTCAGGGGAAGGAGTCTCGCTTTGGCATGCACCTCATGGTTCTCGTATGTTAGAGTGTTGCTTGGGTCAAAAGTTGTCACTGATTCATTGGCCAAGGCACTGAGCACTCGTACCATCACGTGGCAGTGTGTGAATCACTCGTGTACATGTTGTGTGGGTCGCAAAGATGAATTTATCTAAGAGTTAATGTAGTTTTCTGAAATCACACAAACGGTAAAATTACTACTTTCACAATTATGCTATTGGCGTCTTAAGTGGTATTGAAAGAATGTAATATATACCCGATAAAATTTAGTCATCTGCATGTAATTTGCTGATCAGTAATCATCCCATTTAACTGATATAACAGTATAACATGGTAAGACTTTGGGTAAATGCTTTTATAAGTTGCTCCCAGAGTAATAAGTGACAAGTTTTCCTGCATGTAAACACAGCACACTACCCTGCCATGGCGTGGACAGGACGCGGCCGCACGTCTAGCGCGTGTGTGGCAGCCGTGTACCAAATGGAAATGCTGGACAACAACATTATTTGTGGCTTTCTTGACTGTTTTTCTAAGCAGCATATATAATGTTACCCTTGTCTATACTATCTAATGTCTAAGCATCCATGAATGCAATCATTTCACTCAAATCCTCTTCAACACTTTCATAGAAATCACCGGACTGACAGAAGCAGTATATGAAACCCCTTAGTTGTTAGTGAAATCCTGATATGCAGTTCGACAAAGCTTTAGTTTTGGTGGAACAAAAACACTTATTGAGCCTCATCACATCTGCAGTTCATGTATTTGGGTGATTCACAGACTGGCGGCCGAGGGCACTAATGCTTTGTGCACTGGCTAAAAGACTTAACACTGGCTCTCATAAACTTGAGATTGTGCATTTAGTATACTAATACAGGTAAATGTTTGTTCAACACCTTGCTGGCACCACCTGCCATTAGTATACCTGAGGGCCCAGTCTGCACCAAAGCAACACTGCAACACTGAGGTGAGGGGTCTATGAGGCTGTTGTCACACACACGTCTTCCCGATGACAGTGCGTTGAGACTTCAGGGTTACAAAGTGGTGTGGAATCACCTACTCAGCTTTATATAGTTGCACTTCAGTTATCCCTAAGATATTTACACTTAAGGCTCGAGTATAGTCTTGGGAACAGTTTTTGTTAAGGTTTTGCTTTGCTTGTATTTTTTTTAGGGTGAAAAAAAAAAAAAAAAAAGTGGGGGGGGGACAATAAATCTTCTAGAACCAATGAAGTATAAAATGGTGGCATCTAACTATACAACCATAGCTCCCTTGTGGTGAGAAAGGGTCATTACTCTTGACTAACCAGCCTTCTTACACGATGATAACCAGCCAGATCACCCAAAGGATTCCCATACACGTGGCTTCTTGTCAGTTTTGATGCAGGCGAGACGCTTGCATGCAATGACCACTGTGCTGAAGACAACACCAGCGCATCATCACAGCCGTCTTTTTGATTAATCATGGCCAATTGATTGATTGATTTAATGCCAAAAAGGTGAATGTGCCAGCCATCAGAGGTCATATGGCACTATGGCAAAGCATAAAAAGGGTCAGGGTTATAGAAAAATAGTGAAATGGTGAAGGAAGGGGAAAGAACGGAATGTTACAGCAGGATGGTTAGATCAGATGCAGGATGTGGAATTGTTGGAGGAAGGAGGTTAAATTTTCCAGGGAGAAGGAGGGGGATTCCGGGAGAATGTCCGCAAGACAGGGAGGTCGGGAAAGGGTGGACAAATGAGGGAAGGAACTGGAACGGGCAGGAGTAAGATCATGGCCAAGTCGCAGATGCCTAGCCTTGCATTGTGACTAAGCTTTGACCACACAGGAAGACAACAGTGGTGATGCGACAATCTTGACTATAGTCTATTTTTTTTATTATGGTCAAAATGCAGTAAGGAAGCCACGCCCCCTGCCTCCCCTGCTATGCTACGGGGCAGCTGATTGGTGCATTCCTCGTATCATCACTACCAATCACAATATCTTCACTACTTAACAGCGGCGTGACCACTGCACAGAGCAATCTTCACTACAGAGGGTGACAAAATCAAAAATCCCTCTGTAGTGAAGATTGCTCTGTGCAGTGGTCACGCCGCTGTTAAGTAGTGAAGATATTGTGATTGGTAGTGATGATACGAGGAATGCACCAATCAGCTGCCCCATAGAATAGAAGGGGAGGCAGGGGGCATGGCTTCCTTACTGCATTTTGACCATAATAAAAATAATAGACTATATGTACACAACGGCTATCCTTGCATGCAAACTTTTGGATGAGAACAGACATAAGATGGACACGTGTAGGGGCTGCCTTGGGATGAAGGACACGAGAAGGAGAAAAGAGATAAGATTGATTTTCTACCAAAAAAGAGCAAAAGAAACTGAAGAAAAAATCAGCACAGGAGCAAAAAAGGAAGAGAGGGGAGTCCCCGCTGCAAGGCTGAGGGTTTAGCAGCATGACTGGCTACCAATACTAGCACAGGAAATAGCCCCATACCAAGTCACCATAATCCCCTTTTCTTATGATTGCATTATCTTGAAGAGGCCTGAGGGGGAGAAAGCCGAGAGCAGTCGGGCAAGGCCTAAAAATATTTTCTTATGGATATATAAACACCAACTAAAACTTTCCCACTAGATCCCAGCGGCCGTCGCCCCGTCACCACAACACCGGCCTGTGGTGGCCTGGCTGATTCTCTTCCCACACTAAGGAGTTGTTTTCTCAGGTTTATGGAGGAACAACATATCTTATTATTAACAGATGACTAGTGCTTTCAAATTATTAAACTTAATTTTGTAAAACATCAACATGAGTAATTAAGAACCCACTTTCCATGGTCAAATAAATCCTATTACTGATTGAATGCAAGCAGAAGTTATATGATACGCAGGCCACGGCGGGAATATTCTGAGTGCCATTTTTTTTCTTCTATTGTCAACATTTATAAAAGTGGTCCAGTCAAAGGTGGTTAGTACACATTTCCAAAAGGTTGATCTAAAACCCACCTCTACTGCTGACGTGGCAACTCCTTTGCAGGACTCGCACAGAAACTTTGCTTCCATGATTCATGCTTTCTTTTCCTAAGATAAGTTTGCAATGTGCAGCAATGTTGCAACTCAGCTATTTACTATGTTCACTAGAGTCAAAAAATTATATCCCATCACTTAACCCCTTCACGCCCAGATTTTTCCTTTGCTATATAAAATTGTCTGTTGTCGAGCCATAAAATTACGAAAAGTAACTGAATATACCAAATTAGTTGGTCGACAAAGATACTAAACAAGTCATATCTATAAAATATTGCTTATATTCACTAAAAATCATCTAATGGTGCCCAAATTACAATGGAAATTACGTTCTGGGTCTGAAGGGGTTAACAGACCTGTAGGCTATATGATGACAAACAGTGAAAATGTAACTTTTTGTAACTTCTATTTCTTTTCTCTTTGGCAAATCTTGAGACACTGTGGCCAAAACTTTACTCAAACCTTATTTCAGTAAAAGAGGGAAGTGGTCTTAGGAGTGGTCGGTGATGCTAAGTTAACCCCTTGAGACCCAGAACGTAATTTTCATTGTCATTTGCGTACCATTAGATGATTTTTAGTGAATATAAGCAATATTTTATAGATATGACCTGCTTAGTATCCTTGTCCACTAACTAATTTGGTATATTAAGCTACTTTTCGTAATTTTATGGCTCAACAAGACGATTTTATATAGCAAAGGAAAGATCTGGGCATGAAGGGGTTAAGACCCTCCACTGTGTAGATGCAATAAAGTGTTTCATTACATCAGAGTGCATATTTTGCTCCTGAGTAGAAATAAAAGTTCACCCTGAGTATTACTGGTGGGTGTTATCTTTCCTCTTCTCATTCCATCATGCAATATCACGGCCTCAACACAGCCACCACGTTATATTCTGTACAACTGATTTGTTTATCCCAGCGCTGCATTGGAACATGGCCCGTCAAGAAGAGCATCCGGTGCCTAAAACTTACGCCGCAGATTTAAATGATGAACGCCGACAAAAGGCAGCGCATCATTGACCGTCTAACCTCTTAAGACATTGTGGGAATATCCGACGTTAAAAAGAAAGACGAGACGACTTTGCATTAGAAAAGATTGTGGCACAACTTTACAAAGCTATTCTATGAAGCAGGGAGTCTTGTGCAGCACCTCATTGTGTCCCTTCAGTAGTTCTTGGAAATCTGATCTAGTTCTAATACCCTCCACCTTGCAGAGAGTGAAGACCAGGACAGGAGCCATCAAGAAGCTGTACCCTGAAGCCTCTTTGGGCTGAGAGATGAGTGGGGAGGCACAGGAGGCAGAGGCAGGGAGCAGACAGTACAAGATACAAGGAGACACCACAGGCAGGAAGACAGGTACAGTAAGGTGTCAGTCTATTCATTCTTGTTGGAGTCTGTTCTATACTTCGCTGGCGATTAAATTACTTTCCTCTTATCCTGATTCCCCGAGTGGTCCCTTCACAAAGCTAAGAGTGAGACCTGCATTCCCTTCAAGTGTGTGGTGATGTTACCAGTCATTGTGCACTGCAGTGATTCAGAAGCAGCTCACTCCTTATGGCTGCTTTGTTGCCGCCTTACTGGCCTCTGCCTTCCTAGGCAGCCTCAACGTGAGACTTATTAGCCATGATCAGTGAGCTGCAATACACCACAGCCACCTTGACTGAGCTAAACATCCACATCACCTTGCCTTGTCTAGGTAACGAATGTCATCTTCCTTTGTTACAACACTGTGTGCACTCCAAAGGAAGCTTGTTCGCCATTCATGTAATGTGGCCTCAATGATGCTTAGTAGGTTTGCACATCAACAGAGCAACCTCACATCACCACAGTCTGCAATGCTTCACAGCTGTGCTTCTCATACCTTCTCCCCATCTAGATACAGACTCAGTGGCATACTGAGATGCATACTGAGTGGCAATTCACCACCTTCGTAACAGAGCATGAAGGTCATGATTGTTTTGTGAAATCATGACTATCAATTCAATCCACATATACCAATTTCTGCAATATTTCTTTTCCAACATTTTGAATGACCCGTCACAAAGGATAACCTCCAGATGACCTTCTTTCATAAAAGGAATCCTTATAATCTACTTATATCTTTAATCCAAATCTTTTCCTTAACTTATAGTCCTATGCCCAGCCCTCCAACTTCACAAACTTCTGACTCTGTTTTTCATTCTCTGTCATTTACTGTATATTTACAATCAGTCCAACCCTCCTACCACGAGCCTCCCCGGCCCACCAAACCCGGCAAAGCAGCCCCAAACTGACTGGCATTTACTTGTCACTCTCAGGCTGGGAGTCGCTAGCAGGCAGGTCGGGAACATCAGTGCCGGGGGACTCAACAGGCGGTGGCGTCGGCTGGTCAGAGTCCACGATGGGTTTATAAGTTTCCTGAACCTCCGAGGTGACTGAGGCATCTGCAGCCTTGCCTGGGGTGGTAATGTCAAGTGTGCCCTCACTGCCCTCCAACACCTCATGGGAGTTGCTGCCCGTCTCTTTGGGGGCGGCGTCATACCACCTGTGAACCAGCGTCAACAACTTGCTCACTCCGCCTCATGGCACACACAGGGGGCTCCGGGAAGGGTGGGGCGGAGATGTCTGGGTGTGTGCATGCCCATCCACACGCACACACACACACACACACACACACACACACACACACACACACACAGCACATAAGCTGCATAAGACTAGTGCAAGCGCCTCTCAGTGGTGCAGACAGAGTGCACAGTTGGCCATTCTAAGATTCAGTTTGACATTTACAGTGCCTTCTAAGACACAGCTAATGTCCTCGGCCCAGGTGCCCAGCTCCCAAAAACTGCATTGCTCTACTACTAAAACCTATCCTGTAAGTGTGAATGTAGCAGCCCTAGCAAGAACAGACCTGAACCATCCCCATTGACCCCGCTTAGAACTTTAAAACACAGTGGATTTCTTTGTGTTTTCTTAAGACCTATAACACTAATCATATTAAAATATAAATTACAAACGGAAACTCAAACGGAAAATAATATCTTCTCAGCCTTCAACAACCAAGCTTTTCCAGCTTGAATCCATCTCACGTTGTGTGTTCCAATACTGTGGCCCTCATGGCTAAGTGGGCGGCTCTATGCAACACCACAGCTGATGGTATTTACCCTTAGAGCACATCCCACACCACATTGCATTCCACATTCACTTTGTGGTTAGAAGCTCTTGTGACGGTTGACACTTTGGAATAACACTGCAGTCACGCTTGATTCCTTATCCTTAATCCTTAATAATAAGCAATCCTGAAGTGGTGAGTTTAAGGTCCTGAGTTAAGAACATAAGGAAGCTACAAGAGGCTGTGAGACCTACACGAGGTAGTTCCTGCGAGTTCAAGTTCCTCTGGGGAAGTTCATTCTTTCTGATATTGTTGAGGCGGTGGCAGTGGTTAATGCTTCAAAGTGACGAGCTCGAGGCTTAGAGTCCCATCGAGAGCAACTCTTTCAGTAATTAATGAGTGTCTGAAGACTGACCACAGGCTGCCCATCACCCCACCTTCCAGGGTGGGTGATCAGAAGACACCGGGAGTTGGAATGAGTCTCTAATCATCACAGGCGTCACTCTAAAGCCCTGCCTGTGCCACCACGTGCTTGGCCAGCCATCACAGCCCTCAGAAGCCTACAGACACTATAGGCAAGACAGAACAAATAAATGCACAAAGCTTTATCTTGGAGGCGACACCTCTTCAAGTTGGCTTGCACCTCTATGATGACTTTGCTCTGTACTAACTCCTATGGCTCTGTACTAACTCCTATGGCTCTGTACTAACTCCTATGGCTCTGTACTAACTCCTATGGCTCTGTACTAACTCCTATGGCTCTGTACTAACTCCTATGGCTCTGTAATAACTCCTATGGCTCTGTAATAACTCCTATGGCTCTGTACTAACTCCTATGGCTCTGTACTAACTCCTATGGCTCTGTACTAACTCCTATGGCTCTGTACTAACTCCTATGGCTCTGTGTCACTCTGTCACATCAGGCGGGGGCAAAGCTGCCTTCTGGTCTTTGCAGGAAAACACTCACAAACTCAATCAGTCATGGGTGAAGGGGAATGATTTCTGGAAAACTTTGAGATTGAAGATGTTGAGCACACAAAAGGTAAAGTGGTGAAAATATTATTCTGGAAATCTGGGAGAGAAAACATGCATTTAGTGAGTCATAACATAATGGAAGTCAAGGCCAGGAAGGCCTGAGAGGATGCAGACATGCTGAGGATGACTGAGAAGTGTTGGCAGGAAGTGGTTACAAAACAAAGGTCTTCCACGAACAGTTCCTTTTAAGTGACTTGGTCAACAGAACACACGACAACGTTCTCTTAGGTTAATTAACTTGCCCTTAATTATTTTTCAGACTTCTTTATGTTATCACCAATTATGCCTGAATAACACAGATCTGTGTGTGTGTGTGTGTGTGTGTGTGTGTGTGTGTATTTACCTAGTTGTGTTTTACAGGGCCTGAGCTACACTGGTGTGGTCCCGTCTCTGTATCTACAGTTATCCAGTCTTTCTTTCAATTGGTGCACATTATGTGCCGATATCACCTCTTCGTTTAGGAGTGTCCTCATTAGGTGTGTGTTCGTGTGTTACAGACAATCATTGAGATGTATACATATAATGCACCCATATAAAAAGAAGCATGTGAAAAAGTTTTAGAGGCTACAGAGAATGGCAACAAAGATGGTACCAGAGCTAGAAGAACTTTCTTGTGAGGAAAGATTGAAGGAAATAAAGTTACCAACACTCGAGCAGAGAAGAGAAAGAGGAGACTTAATAACAATTTTTAAGCTGATAACAAAGATGGAAGAAACAGACAATGAGAGACTACTGACTCGGAAACAAAGAGAAGGTCGCTACACAAGAGGACATACAAAACAACTAGGAAAAGGGAGATGCCTGAACAACATAAAGAAGTACAGCTTCCCTCATAGAAATGTAGAAGTTTGGAATGGACTAAACGAGGAGGTGATATCGGCACATAATGTGCACCAATTGAAAGAAAGACTGGATAAATGTAGATACGGAGACGGGACCACACGAGTGTAGCTCAGGCCCTGTAAAACACTACTAGGTAAACATTACTAGGTAAATACACACACACAAGTTTTGTACATCTGAAATTTAACTCCATAAAGTCTTTTAAATGAGAATGAGCTCTAAATAATAATTAGCATCAAACTGGTGAGTCTTATTGGTCAATCAACGTTTAGAAACAAACCCTTGTACTATTAGCAAAAACTCAAACAATTAAATAATGATCAATCAAAAGGTTTAGTATTATTTAGAGACTATGACAAAAGTGAACTAGTATCTATGGCTTCAGGGATACACCACACGATGGCTGCATTGCCCTTCATCACTGTGATCAGAGGGGCACATGGGGCAGGGCACAGCTGTGTTCATCACGCAGCTTGCTAAAGCAGATGATGGATCAGAAAGTGATTGCTTTTGGCCAGCAGTCAGTCACCTGCCACAGCTACACTACTACACTACTGCCACAGCTACCCTCAACAACACTACCGTCGCCGCTGCACTGGTGTCGCCAGGCGCCATATATTACGAGTTTTAGTTAGCATCACTACAGACTTGTATGTGCCACTGAAGACATGCAGTGTGATGTACATAATGTAAACTACTGTGCACGTCTCTTCAGTGGCACATACAAGTCTGTAGTGATGCTAAAATTTGTAATATATGGCGCCTGGCGACATTAGTGCAGTGGCGACTATAGTGTTATTGACGGTAGCTGTCAGCCAAAATTATACTTTCCTCAATCCAGTGTCTGTCCTAGTGTGCTGTGCAACCAACACTGCTGTGCCTGCCCCTCAGCCCTGGGCATGGGGGTGTCAGGCATGCTGGGTCACGGGGCCGAGGCAACACTCACATGGCAGGGTTGGTGGTCTGGGGCGAGGAAGCCTCCACGGCAGACAGCGGGCGCGGCGACGCCGTCCGCTTTACCTTGTAGGTTCCCTTGACACACTCCTTGGCCAGCTTGTCTGCTATGGCCTCAACCTCTTGGGCAACCTGCACGGGGACATCAGTGTTACACTCCACATTACCAAGGTAATTAAAACTGCAATAAAGGCAGTTCACAGGAACTGTTGCACAAGTCTTGCATCAATGCAATATCAATGCATCATCAATAGCATCATCAATAGCATCCTTGTGTACCCTGTTGACACTCCCTACAAGTACACATGGCAACTAAGGTCATCATACACACACACACACGCACTCTTCTAAACTCTTACCTAAACTCGGACCCAAACTCATCTACAGTATGTTCATGGAAAGTTAAAGGTTGAGGACGGAATAAACAGATTAAAAGAAAATGGGGTTATAACAACAATCCAGATTCCCAGACTGAAGTAATGAATGAATGTTTTCAGACAGATTCCCAGACTGAAGTAATGAATGAATGTTTTCAGACAGTTTATACCAGAAAGAGTGATTTCGGTGATGAGGAAGACAGACCGAGAAACACTGTGCTGGATGAAGTACAAGTGGCCATGCAAGAAATGAGGAAATTGTTGAAAAATCAGGATTTCAGAAAAGCACCGGGTCCAGATGGAGTGTCAGGTTGGATAAATAATCAGACAGTGTAGTGAGGACATGGCGGGTAAAATGCATGATATCATTGTGACCTCACTAGCAGAAGGTAAAGTACCCCAAGATGGAAAGAGTAAATGTAGTCCTAATAATTCATAAGGGAGGGAACAAAGAAGAACCACTGAATATCACAAACCAGTCTTGTTGCAAAAATTTGTGGGAGTTTTGTGAGTAACAGATGGATGAAATACCTTGAAGATACAAGTACTATAACAGATCGACAATTTGGTTTTAGGAAAGACAGATCTTGCACTACAAACCTACTAAGCTTCTGCTCAAGAGTGATTGATGAAACACAGGAGAGAGACGGATGAGTCGATTGTCTTGCTGAACTTGAAAAAAGCTTTTGACAAGGTACCACACTAGAGGCTTTTATGGAAAATTGAACACTAAGGTGGTGTGAAAAGTGCTCTGCTGAAACGGATAAAAGATTTCTTGAAGGACAGTGAGATGAGAACAGTCATAAAGGATCAACCATCAGAGTGGTGCAGCGTCATAGGTGGAGTTGCCTCAAGGGTCAGTGCCGGCACCAGGGATGTTCAGGCTCTATATATATGATAGGGTGGAAGGAATTGATAGCTATTTACGTTTATTCATGAATGATGCCAAGTTGCTGAGAAAAGTGAAAGACGAATAAAGTAAAGATGGAGGCATACGCTATGCTGCGCGTGGCCTCAGTGCTCATCTCCGTGGCATTAGCCTTTGAGCCTGTGGTGGGTGAGGACCCATCACCCCGGGACACAGGGCTAGTGTGACATCGGGCTACCACAATACTCCCAGATGAGGAGGTTGAGGAAGATTGTAATCGGCTACAGACAGACATTGAAAATATATCAGGAGTTGGGAAAAGGAGTTTAATGCAGGGAAATGTTGTAAGGTGAGGGATTTTGGTAAGAGTACAAGGAGGCAAACGGGGAATTACCAAATGGGAAATGAGTACGTTAGAAAAACAAAAGAAGAAAAAGGTCTTGAAGTAACTCACTGGCAACCTTAGGTACACCCGAGCCACATGAGGCCACTGAAGAGAATTATAACTATTAAAGAATATAAGCCTGGCGTTTTCTTCCTTGGATGAGATGATAAAAAAGCTGATTGTGTCAATGATTCGACCAAGATTGAAATATGCAGCAGTGGTTTGATCACCTCATAGAAATTAGATTTATCATACGAGGAAAGACTGTCAGAATAAGATCTTCCAACCCTGGAGAAAAGAAGTGGATAAGGAAATCTGATTACTGTGTTCGGCGTTTCCAAGGGACTGGAACGTTTTGATAGAGATTTATTTGTTTTTGTGGGACGAGAGATACGAGAGGTCATGGGAAGCAGTTGAAGAGCACCACATGCAAGAGATATCAATAAGTACAGACTAGCTTCCCATACAGATCCATTGCACTGTGGAATAACCTGGCTAAGGAGGTAGTACATGCCAAGAATATTCACCACTTCAAAGCCAAGCTGGATAATAGTAGATTTGGAGACGGGACAGTACGGGCATAGATCTTTGCCTGTATGTTACAACTACAGCTAAGTATTAATTATCCGACCTTGGGGGGACCGAAGGTAGGTCGGATAATTGGAATAGTCGGATGTTCGGATATCACAGTAACCATAAACGTAAGGACAAAATGGTATAGAACATAAAAGATGCAGCTCTTGAAGGCCGATCCAGTGGTATACGCGAAAGTAAAATTCATGCATAAATAAAGCCACAAATCAATGTTTCCTAAAAAACTATAAAAAAAACAAAGTAAAATAATTGGCCAAAACGACACAATGTGGTGGTGAAAAAAGTCGGTTGTTTGGACAAGTCGGATGTTTGGAGGTCGGATGTTGGGAATTTGGCTGTAGGTAAATACACACGCACACGCACACGCACACGCACACGCACACGCACACGCACACGCACACTCACACTCACAGACACACACAGATAGATACGTATATAGATAATTATTGACCACAGCATTATAAATCACACATTATATCATTAATAAATACATAGACAAAACACATAATATCTAAAAATGAAACTTTCCACAAATTTGAGTAACAAACTGTAGTCCAAAAAAAAAAAAAAAAAAGGAACACACCCACACACACACACACCTTGCTGAACTCTGCCATGACGGTGGCCTCGGCGGCATACAGGGTCTGCAGGTGGGAGGCGATGTTGGGGATCCGCTGGTCGTAGAGGGCCGGCAGCTCCTCGTACAGCTCCTGCAACACACGGGTCAGTCAACTCGCATAACAATAACAATACATGGGTTGCCTACACTTCCCTTCATGAATATTAACCCCTTCAGTCCCAGAACGTAATTTCCTTTGTAATTTGGGTACTATTAGAGGATTTTTAGTGAATATAAGCAAGATTTAATAGATATGACCTGTTTAGTATCCTTGTCCACTAACTAATGTGGTATATTAAGCTACTTTTTCGTAATTTTATGGCCAAAAACAAACAATTTTATATAGCAAAGGAAAGATCTGCACGTGAAGGGGTTAAGGATAATTTCTCACAGACTTGTAATCACCAAAAGTATTTAGTGTGTGTATTGCTCTAGTCTTGATTTGCCACTGTTGAGACTGTGAGGCATGATGGCAAGGCTGCCTTGGTCACAACTGTGTGGCAGAATGGCATCCGTACCAAGGCATTAATATTAACTTACACAGCGCGCCAAAGCATTGTTCGCGACATCATAACACAGCGCTTCCATACGGGAATTCAGAAAATGTACTCTACGGCAGCCTACTGACTTCCGAGAGAGATATCTTACATATGGCAGCTTGTTTAAGGCACGGGCAGTCCATCAAGACCGTTGAGGAATGTTCAGATGCCACTTGTCAATTATAGACGAAGCATTTTTAAAAGTATCGCCTCACTGCCCGCGAGTAATATGAACAGATGCGCATTGGTATAAATATAATTATTTGCATAATGAGTGGCAAGAAAGACCCAACAAAGGAGCAAATTAAAGTTATTGTATCTCTACACAAGGCAGAGAGGCCAGTGGAAGAAATATCAAGGATTGTGGATGTTACGAGGAAATGTGTGATGAAGTGGGTGGAATGTTTCACGGTGGGTTGGCGGTGTCGCGGCAGCTGCGACACCAGAACATTATAAGTGGCCAGGGCGAGGATGTAAAAGTCATATCGCAATATTTTTCTTGCTCTTAATTGAGGATGGGCATCCACTTGACGTTTCATGACATTTAGGGTGCTTGCTGAGGTTTTACATCCTCGCCCTGGCCACTTATAATGTTCTGGTGTCGCGGCTGCCGCGACACCGCCAACCCACCGTGAAACATTCCACCCACTTCATCACACATTTCCTCGTAACATCCACAATCCTTGATATTTCTTCCACTGGCCTCTCTGCCTTGTGTGCCTTGTGTAGAGATACAATAACTTTAATTTGCTCCTTTGTTGGGTCTTTCTTGCCACTCATTATGCAAATAATTATATTTATACCAATGCGCATCTGTTCATATTACTCGCGGGCAGTGAGGCGATACTTTTAAAAATGCTTCGTCTATAATTGACAAGTGGCATCTGAACATTCCTCAACGGTCTTGATGGACTGCCCGTGCCTTAAACAAGCTGCCATATGTAAGATATCTCTCTCGGAAGTCAGTAGGCTGCCGTAGAGTACATTTTCTGAATTCCCGTATGGAAGCGCTGTGTTATGATGTCGCGAACAATGCTTTGGCGCGCTGTGTACATCACTTGTACAAGAACTAGAAACTTGCACTACTTTGGAAATGTACCTTGACTGTTTCTCCTTGCTCGTCAAGGAAATTAAAAATAATTATAGAAAAATAACATAACATATTTTGGCTTTATACATCAAGTCATCATCATCATCGATACAGCCTTGCCCCCCCCTGTCAGCACCCTATGCATGACACAACACCAGGCCGATAGCCCCAGCCACACCACACAACACCAGGCCGAGTCCTCCCCCCCCCCCCCAGCCACACCACACCACACCAGGCCGAGTCCCCCCCCCCAGCCACACCAGGCCGATAGTCCCCCCTCCCTCCTCCAGCAACACCACACCAGGCTGATAGTCCCCCCCACCATGCTGACAGTCCCCCCCCCCCAGCCACACCCCACCATGCTGACAGTCCCCCCCCCCAGTCACACCCCACCATGCTGACAGTCCCCCCCTCTCCCCCCCCAGCCACACCCCACCATGCTGACAGCCCCCCAGCCACACCCTCACCTTGTTGAGGACTTCATAGGTGGAGCGCGCAGACTCCAAGGCATCGCTGCTCCGGGCAATCTTGTAGTCGTCGCGCCGGTTGGCCCGCTGCAAGTTCTCCAGTTGGTGCCGCTGACTGTCGTAATCCACAAGCTTACGGCCGCGCTTGTCAATCTTTTTCTGTACAAAAAAAGGAAACAATAATGATACAAATGTTTCCATGTATGGAGTGTAAAATGGACAGTCAGTGCTAACGCCTGATGCGGGACACTGACAACTGCCGCCACTTATCCAGTCCCCATATTTTAAGTTTGTCATATCCAGGAGGCAAATAAAATAAAGTGATATACCGTACTGTACGTACTGTACATATCAAATAAAAACACCAAGGCCCACAGTAGGCATGTGCACTTTAGCAACACTGAAATACTGAAGCATGTGTTTACAAGGAACAGCCCAACATAACTTCATCTATGTTGGTGCCTCCCTAGGATTCCTAAGATGTTTGTCAGAAGGAAGCATTATCATTTTGAATAATTGTATATATATATATATATATATATATATATATAGTTGGTATTCTTAGGTAGATACATCTTGACATTTCAGGGTGACAAAGACACTCGTCATTCTTGGGGTTGTTTATGCGCAACGTTTCGCCAAAAGACACTTGGCATCATCAGGCTAGGCATGGTGAGAGTGTAGCTCACGTGACGATCTGTGTAAGGGAGGGCAGGTATACACAGATCGTCACGTGAGCTACACTCTCACCATGCCTAGCCTGATGATGCCAAGTGTATTTTGGCGAAACGTTGCGCATAAACAACCCCAAGAATGACGAGTCTTTGTCACCCTGAAATGTCGATATATATATATATATATATATATATATATTAAGAAAGAGAGAGAGAGCATACCGTAGATAACACTAAAGTCGCCAGGACAACGTTATTTTCGATTTACAGACGTGTGGTGGTGTTAATACTTACATTTCTACATCCATGATTTCAGGAAGCAGGTTAGCAGGTTAGCAGGGGCTATCTGGAGAGTGTGTGTCATTTTGTGTTCATCTGTGTCATATTATGGTTATGCTATAAATGAACAAATTACCAAAATATCAATCGAGTGGCGACCTACACCAAGATCGCCAGCTATGTGTCTATGCTCTGAGTGTCCTCCCGCCGTCGTCGTCGCCCGAAAAAAAAACGAGTAGTGAAATTTGAAACAGTAAAAACTTTCAGATACAAAGCATAAAACAACACTGAAACAGGGTAGATTATAGTCATGATATAAACTACTGTGTATCATCTTCAGTGGCACATACAAATCAGTAGTGATGCTATAATTCGTAATATATGGCGTCTGGCGACATTATTGCAGGTGGCGACTATACTGTTATCTACGGTAGGCTGAGCGGCGCGGCGAAAGGATTCAACATGGTGTCCGTAAATGGATTGACGCTAGCCTTTGTAATCTAGGTAACCTCTGCACTACTACACCGACGGGTCAGCTGGTACTGATGGCACTGCAGGAGCTGCCTTTGTCCCGGGGCCGTCACTTCAGGCGAGTGCATTGGAGGACATAGGGGGGCGGCATGAGCCTCTAATCACAGGCGTCACTATAAAAATCCTGCCTGCGCCACCACGGGCGAGGGCCAACCATCACAGCCCTCAAGTGTGCCTCCAGAGCCTACCATCCCAGCCTTAGAAGTCACTGCCTACAGGCGCTATAGGCCAAGATGTTATAAAAAAAAAAAAAAAAAAGGTCTCTTCCATTTGTGCCCAAGTTCCAGGAACCAGTTCTTTCAGTTCAGGGTTGGGTTCAGTTCCTGGTTCTGGGTTCGCGTGTCACAAATGGAAAGCAAAAACCCCATTTTTTTGTTTATAAACAAACTCAGCTGGCGAGGCAATAGGAAGGGGCGTTTTCTCCTGTCTTGTGTAGGGCTGTGCTCGCATTATACGATGATTCTGATGATAAACAGAAATAAATGATGTACCAGCAACATCCACTGCTGGCATCTTTGGCATAAATTACGTGTTACGGTACCGAATTCAGTATAATAGCGATAGTTTAATAGCGCCTAGTCAGTGGGTGGGCACTGGTGGAGGAAAGCGGTCCCGTGAGAGAGAGAGAGAGAGAGAGAGAGAGAGAGAGAGAGAGAGAGACTACAAGCCCGGCGTGCTAACACTACACCTCGTCTGCTTAAAACACAAACAAAAAACATTTGGTGGTAACTCAGCTGTGATGTGAAGGGATCATATCAAGATTAAGATCGCGGGACCGCTTTCCTCCACCAGTGCCCCTTGTAGGCCTGTCTGACATCCTCTCCGACTCGTGCATGCGGAAAACCCTTCACGATAAGATGAAAAAGGGCCCAAGGCGGCCATTGTTTGTTATGAACTGAAAACTCTACTGTCTACGACCTCTCAATGTGGGTAGAGAAAGTTCAAGGGTTTTGTTGAGTCACACCGCGCGTTGCCTCGGACCCAGGTTTTCGTGCGCAAATGGAACGCCCGAGTTCTTGGGTTCCGTGAACTGGTTCCTGAAATGTCGCAAATGGAAGAGGCCTAAAAAACTCGCTCCTGCCACCTATCTGATTACACCACTGTTTTTCAGGCTGCTCTTGTGGCTCTCCTGATCGCACTACAACACGCCTGCGATGTTAAACCCCGCTCCGGCCGTATCTTCTCCGACTCTCTCTAAGCGCTCTACCTCATGTCTCACCATAAGATATATCCAACTGATCTCCTCAATAGGCCCATAGACGCAGAGGCCAGAGGTCCCATGTACTGATAGGTTTAATTTTTTTGTTTTCTCGTGCGGGCAACATGGGTGACTTAATCTTTTCGTACATCGTTTTTTTCATTTACTCCACATAAGAGCCCCTCTCAGTAATGAAGTTACTTTCATAGATAGTATCATGAATTACTCACATACATATCCCATATACTTTAATCTCCATGTTAATCACAATCTTTGTATATATGAATGAATATCTGTAGTACTCGTTTATGTCTTATAGTACATGATTATTAACCCTTAACAAGCTAAGGGTATGCTTTATACACCTAAGCCCTGGGCGAAGGGTATGGTCATTTTGACGACCCTTGCAAAAATCGATAAAAACTACATCAGCGTGTAGGGAATGTTGTAGCGCACCCGGCCATATATATTTGACCCCCAAAAATATGTCTGGGGGGGTGGGGGGGCGGTTCGTAGTTGAAAAATGTGGCGCGAACTGCATCGTATGGCTAGATTGGTGTCGCGCGGCGAGATTTCCCGGGCGAATATCCGCCCGTATACGCTATGGGTTAGAGCGTAATATCGCGTATATCTCGTATATCTCGCATGCGCTCGCATATCTCGAGTTGCCATGTTGTACTACACACACACCAATTTGTAGCCGCCTGGGTTAAAGCCCGCGGTTTTGGTATGCCTTTAAAAAACCCCGCTCTTAAGAGGCCACCCGCAGCCCATGGGTTAAGAACGTGATAAGTATGAGGTACATCAGTATTGTTATTCAAGTGAAGTATGACTGCCAGACAGTTACGGATCCAAGTGCCATATCATATGTATATTGTTACACTTGGCGTGTGTATGTCTGTGTGTCTGGGTATGTTGGAGAGGTGTGGGCTGTGAGTGAGTGTCTGTATGAGCGGGCGGCATGTCGTCCGCGTAGGAGGGTAGCCTACACGACACACAAAGGAGGGTGACGTCATGTGCGAGAATGAGTCTGATTGGAGCGCGCACGACGTTCCTAGAGTGTGATTGGTGGGTTAGCTGGTGGGGCAGACCGAGCAGCGTGGAGAGGAAAACAGAGGGGATGTAGCTAGGCAGAACACAGCTGGGCCGGGAGGGAGGAAGGTGTGAGGCAGCGAGGGCTAGCGCGACGCGAATGTGGCGTCGCCTCAGCTTCGTCAGTTGTCTTCGTCAGCTTCGCCACGCAACAATATAATAGTCTTCGAAAACTGTATCAGGAAGATACGCTGCCAGACGTACAAACGCACGGGAGGCTACCAAGGGAGGGAGGGGGTGCTTGGGATTAGCCCACGTGTGGCAGTCTATATAAAGTGTCGTACCTCAGGCACAACACTGTAGTAAACATTAATGTTTCTTATATACTTTGCTGGTAACGTCAGTTGCATTTATATAGAATAGTGGAATAGTGGGCGTACTTGTCAGTGGCTTCGTCAGTCAGCTTCGTCAGCTTCGCCACGCAACAATATAATAGTCTTCGAAAACTGTATCAGGAAGATACGCTGCCAGACGTACAAACGCACGGGAGGCTACCAAGGGAGGGAGGGGGTGCTTGGGATTAGCCCACGTGTGGCAGTCTATATAAAGTGTCGTACCTCAGGCACAACACTGTGGTAAACATTAATGTTTCTTATATACTTTGCTGGTAAAGTCAGTTGCATTTATATATATGTATAAATCAAGAAAGTTCTCTCTGTGTAGGAAAAGTTGTATATTTCTGGCCCTTCATACTATAATAATCAGGAATAGTGGGCGTGCTGTGAATCATTTGACAAATGCCCGGGGCGGGTCCTGACTCCTGACTATGCCACAGCGGCCTATATTGTCACCTCATCCCCTCTCCCTACGCTCCTCGCCTTGCGCTCTAATAACCCACCACCACGCTAATCCTTGTGACTAATTGTATATCTCCCACGGGCTCATAGTTACCCCGTGGTCTTCCCCTTGGGAGGGGCGATAAAAAACACCACAAAGCCGAGGTCCGTCATTGGGCACCCAGTGTTCCCTTTGAGACACTCTCCGGCGCCACTCTTCTCTTTGCCACCAGCATCTGGCAAACCAAAGTCTCACACAAATACCTTGTGCCCCTCCGCCCTGAGGCCTTGTCTCCCTGCCCCCCTGCCCCCCTGCCCCGCTTGTTGGCCCAGTCACCGTGAAGGCAGGAATGCGGCAGCAACAGTACCACCTAAGGCTGGCCAGACCACGCAAGGCCGCGACCCCCGTATAGCCACCAGACAAAGTCGCTCCTTGCACTGCCGACTGGCCCTTGGCTTGCAGCTCCTGCCAGGGACGTGCCCACCAGCCCTACACGCTTAGGCTATCCTTGCCGTCACGCCCTGCCGCCCGCCCCTGCCCTGCTGCTTCCATCACCACCACCACCGTCTACTCACATGTAGTACAGTACCACTGACACACACACACACACAAGGGGGGGGGGGAGAGAGAGAGAGAGAGAGAGAGAGAGAGAGAGAGAGAGAGAGAGAGAGAGAGAGAGAGAGAGAGAGAGAGAGAGGAGAGAGAGAGAGAGAGAGAAGAGAGAAAAAAAAAGAGAGATAATAGCTTTCTAAGCAGGATGGGGTGGATGCAAGAGGTCAGGAGTAGAGGTCAGTGGATGAAGTAAGAATGTGAGGATTGTGCCTCAAATTAGAACTCACTCTTGAGGCGGGTTGTGAGACGCCAACACCCTGCACCACACTACACCATCTGCCCCGCCCCGCCCCGCTGCACCACACATACACCCTCCCCCACCTGCACCATCTGCCCCGCCCCGCTGCACCACACTACACCCTCCCCCACCTGCACCATCTGCCCCGCCCCGCTGCACCACACTACAACCTCCCCCACCTGCACCATCTGCTCCGCCCCGCCCCGCTGCACCACACTACACCATCTGCCCCGCCCCGCTGCACCACACTACAACCTCCCCCACCTGCACCATCTGCCCCGCCCCGCTGCACCACACTACATCCTCCCCCACCTGCACCATCTGCCCCGCCCCGCCCCGCTGCCCCACACTACACCCTCCCCCACCTGCACCATCTGCCCCGCCCCGCCCCGCTGCACCACACTACACCCTCCCCCACCTGCACCATCTGCCCCGCCCCGCCCCGCTGCACCACACTACAACCTCCACCACCTGCACCGTCTGCCCCGCCCCGCTGCACCACACTACAACCTCCCCCACCTGCACCATCTGCCCCGCCCCGCCCCGCTGCACCACACTACACCCTCCCCCACCTGCACCATCTGCCCCGCCCCGCCCCGCTGCACCACACTACAACCTCCCCCACCTGCACCATCTGCCCCGCCCCGCCCCGCTGCACCACACTACACCCTCCCCCACCTGCACCATCTGCCCCGCCCCGCCCCGCTGCACCACACTACAACCTCCACCACCTGCACCATCTGCCCCGCCCCGCTGCACCACACTACAACCTCCCCCACCTGCACCATCTGCCCCGCCCCACTGCACCACACTACAACCTCCGCCACCTGCACCATCTGCCCCGCCTCGCTGCACCACACTACACCCTCCCCCACCTGCACCATCTGCCCCGCCCCGCTGCACCACACTACACCCTCCCCCACCTGCACCATCTGCCCCGCCCCGCCCCGTTGCACCACACTACACCCTCCCCCACCTGCACCATCTGCCCCGCCCCGCTGCACCACACTACAACCTCCCCCACCTGCACCATCTGCCCCGCCCCGCCCCGCTGCACCACACTACACCCTCCCCCACCTGCACCATCTGCCCTCCCCCACCTGCACCATCTGCCCCGCCCCGCTGCACCACACTACAACCTCCCCCACCTGCACCATCTGCCCCGCCCCGCCCCGCTGCACCACACTACACCCTCCCCCACCTGCACCATCTGCCCTCCCCCACCTGCACCATCTGCCCCGCCCCGCTGCACCACACTACACCCTCCCCCACCTGCACCATCTGCCCCACCCCGCTGCACCACACTACACCCTCCCCCACCTGCACCATCTGCCCCGCCCCGCTGCACCACACTACAACCTCCACCACCTGCACCATCTGCCCCGCCCCGCTGCACCACACTACAACCTCCGCCACCTGCACCATCTTCCCCGCCCCGCTGCACCACACTACAACCTCCGCCACCTGCACCATCTTCCCCGCCCCGCTGCACCACACTACAACCTCCGCCACCTGCACCATCTGCCCCGCCCCGCTGCACCACACTACAACCTCCCCCACCTGCACCATCTGCCCCGCCCCGCTGCACCACACTACAACCTCCCCCACCTGCACCATCTGCCCCGCCCCGCTGCACCACACTACAACCTCCGCCACCTGCACCATCTGCCCCGCCCCGCTGCACCACACTACAACCTCCACCACCTGCACCATCTGCCCCGTCCCGCTACAGCGCACAAACACATAAGAACATGAGAACATAAGAAAATAAGGAAACTACAAGAGGCCGCGAGACCTACACGTGGTAGTTCCTGTAAACGTAACACTAAGGCATGGTATGAGTGTGGCGCTGCACTACTTACCCTCAGCTCCGGGAACTGTAGCTGGTAGGCGGTGAGCGGCGTGAGGGTCTGGTCCTGCAGCTTGTGGCAAAAGTCGGTCCAGAGCATGTCCGAGTTTTGTGCCTGAGCGTAGAGCAGCTCGTGACCAACCCATTCTGGCTCGTACACTTCAATCAGGGTCTCGTACAGGCTCTTGCTGGCCCCGTGCAGCGCTGCAACACACCAAGGCAACACATTATGGGGTGACCAGGCAGCCAGGCAACAGCTGAAGCCCATGACACTGCTCACTTCATGGAGTAGTGTGAGAATGTCACAATAAGTGCTGCACCTATGTAAAGCAGGGCTTGAGATATATACTAATGCAACACTGAAATGACTGCAAGACATACATACGCACGTAACACTTGTATGTAATAACAATCACAGGCGTCACTATAACAATCCTGCCTGCGCCACCACGGGCGAGGGCCAACCATCACAGCCCTTGAGTAAAACCTCCAGAGCCTACCATCCCACCCCTGGAGGTCACTGCCTACAGGCGCTATAGGCACAGGTGTGTGTGTGTGTGTGTGTGTGTGTGTGTGTGTGTGTGTGTGTGTGTGTGTGTGTGTGTGTGTGTAAAAAAAAAAAAAAAAAAAAAAAAAAAATGTAGCAGGATACACCAACAAAGCTACACGGTGGAGGCGTGGCCGAGCACACTAGTAAGGCAGGTGAAGGACTAATGCCGCAGGGCGCAAGTGTTCAGCAGGAGGAGGATCATGACAGGCTGAGTATTTCTTATCTCTAAGACACAGACACGCTGACGTTACTGACTGGCCGGCGAGCGAATGTTTTTTTCCCAAACAGGTTTGCAAACTTTCGGTTACTGTTAGCTTAGGTTTGGTTCAAGTTCAATTGATTCAATAGTAACTTTGTGTGGGAATCACAATGAGGGTATTTTCAAGAAAATCCTGGTTATTTTTGGAGCTACAGCCATGCGTAGAGGGCCGCCTAACACTGCATACTCGTTGGGGGAAAAAAATTCGCGGCCGGCCTGCCTGCCACCCCGACGAGGTTATGCATGTACCACCTGGCCTCACGCTGTATAAAGTAAAGATGGGGGCATACGCTATGCTGCGCGTGGCCTCAGTGCTCATCTCCGTGGCATTAGCCCTTGCGCCTGCTGTGGTGGGTGAGAACCAGCTACCCCGGGACACTGGGCTGGTGTGACATCCGGGTTACCACAGTTACCTTCCCCAGGTACCCATTTCTCTACAATCCCACCTCTACCTTACCATCTCTACCAATTAAGGATGAACAGCTGATCGGACTGGCCGCCGACTTGCCACGTCACGTTAGGTTACGGTTAGGTGAAGTTAAAGTTACTTGCCGTTCCCTACGTAACTTTGTGTGGGAATCACAGGGAATGAGGGTATTTTCGAGAAAATCCTATGGCTAGTTTCGGAGCTACAGCCAAGCGTCTTCACCCGGAGTCCACATACCCGCATATAGTTGGGGAATATGCGGCAGGATTCGTAGCTAGGCGAGGCGTGCTAGCCACCAGAGTAACTGAGAACAGGTACTCTGGTACTCTGACTCCGATGACGCTGGCCTTAAGCTCCGCCCTTTGCGCGTGGGTTTACTCTGTCTCTGGTACTCTGCTAGCCACTACACCACGGAGGCACACGCTGTATGCCACTGCCATAGTTACAGCCATCCAACACAGAGAGTCTGTACGGTATTCATGACACCTCTTAGAAGTATCATTGCAACACTGCAGAGTAATGAGCACAGTACTTCAGGGGCACGTGACAGGCATACGGGACAGGTCAGTGTTCCTTCGCTTCACAGTGGTCAACAGCCAAGAGTGGGAGGGAGGCAGTGGTTTACTCGACTCACTGTCAGCTACCAATATGCAGCAATTGAATTGAAACTTGAAAGCATAAGCGAGGTTAGGTGAGAAAGGTAGCGCGGTAAGGCTATACAGGGCAGGGCAGGGCAGGGCAGGGCAGGGCAGGGCAGGGCAGGGCAGGGCAGGGCAGGGGACAGCACAAGTGCGGCCTGGGAGCAACGTGTGTGTGTGTGTGTGTGTGTGACGGGAAGCCGTATTTGTAATGAATGGTGTGGGGGGCGGAGGGGGAGTGGGCTGTGACGGCGATGAATGGTGCGGGGCGGAGCGGGGCAGGGCGGGCGCCAAAGAGTTTTCCTTGTTTGTGAAGAAGAAATCACTACACACGAGAAACATGTCTTTATGGCGAGGAATTACCACCTGCACTTCAACACTACTTTGTCCATCATTATGAATGCCGAGCTTGGTCTGTGAGGCCAACTCCAAAACCTACAGATAAAAAACTGGATGTTATTAGAATATTCTGTTGGCCATCAATACAATAGTCATGGAGGTGGCGTGCAGGGCTGGCCAGTAGTTAAATACATTTGTAGTTAAATACGTATTTGAATACATTTGTATTTAAATACATTTGTATTTAAATACGTATTTGAATACATTTGTGTATTTAGAACTGCACTTATAAACAATGGTTTTCACGTTTTTAAATACAGTATTTAAATACTCTAATGAATATTTAAATACATTGTATTTAAATACTCATAATATAAAAATGTAAATACTTTTTTATCAGTTAATTTGGCCATAAACCCGCCCCACTATCTGGCAAGCCTGATGTTACAGTGAACCAGTGTTTCCACTTTTCAAGGAAATTTCCTTATTTTAAGGAAATTTAGGCCTGAGAAGGAAATTTCTAAGGAAATGCAAAATCAGTACAATAGGAAAGAATCCTTTATCATTTATCAAATCATCTATCATTTAGTATTTAAATATACATTCAATCTTTCAATGTATTTAGTTAGTGCCCAGCTCTGGTTGTGTGCAGGTGAGGAAAACGGGGCGTCATAACGCTAAGACTGTCATCATGTCATGCACGTAGCGGCTTGGCAGTGCGGGAGGCGATGAGGTAGTTAAGGTAATCGTCCAGACCCATTTGTTCTTTGCATAAGTATGTTGAATTGTACATTAAAAAAACCTAATCCACAAAAAATAATTCATGTTCACGCTTTATCTCCGAAACGGTTGGAAAAAATCTGCCTGGTTCCAGCCGCCGCGCGAAGCTTGCTGATGACGTCACGGGTGGGCGACAATCTGCATCACACAGCCTGCCTCTCCCCGGCGCTCAATCATTCTCAACACATTTCTCGTGGCCGTATCGGTCGGAAACGGGTGCTAAGCTCTCTGGTAGGGCACAACTTTCTTGCTGCACCCGTAAAGGATGCAAGTATATGCCATATCGCAAAAAAAAATATCAGAAACACCCCAAATTCTTCAAGTACTATGTTTATTATCGGTGTTCACATGCTTCTGGATTGCCGCAGGGGGAAAGGGGGAGTGGCCTAGGAAGACGTCAACGAGCCACGGTGCGTCGTCTGCTAGTCGTCAGGAGCGTTTTGGAAACTCGGGGATTTTGCAGATTTTGATTGCGGATTATTTGAAAACAGCTGACTGGATGCAAAAAGTGATAACATATTGTTGATATATTCGATAATGGCTATATTTTAACTGCATTAAATCAGGAATGATGAAATGGTCTGGAAGATCACTTTAAAAGCAGTGAAACAATGGAACAGGGCGGCAGAGTGTAGGCGTGTACGAGGTTATGTAGGCAGCGTTGAACCACGAGTATAGGCTGGGAGAGGAAGCCAAACGTTTGTGGGTTTTGAGAGGAATGTGTGTGTGTGGGGGGGGGGGAGAGAGGAGAGGAGAGAGAGAGAGAGAGAGAGAGAGAGAGAGAGAGAGAGAGAGAGAGAGAGAGAGAGAGAGAGAGAGAGAGAGAGAGAGGAGGAGAGAGAGAGAGAGAGAGAGAGAGAGAGAGGAGAGAGAGAGAGAGAGAGAGAGAGAGAGAAGAGAGAGAGACAGACAGACAGACAGACAGACAGACAGACAGACAGACAGACAGACAGACAGACAGACAGACAGACAGACAGACAGACAGACAGACAGACAGACAGACAGACAGACAGACAGACAGACGACGACAGACAGAAGAAGAGGAGAGAGAGAGAGAGAGAGAGAGGAGAGAGAGAGAGAGAGAGAGAGAGAGAGAGAGAGAGAGAAGAGAGAGAGAGAGAGAGAGAGAGAGAGAGAGAGAAAAAAACAGTTTATGTACTTAAGTGTGCTTGTGTAGTATGCTGCTGTCCTACTGTTTGAGGCTGGTGTTGAATGAACTTTCGTACAGTGTTTTGAGACATACATAAACTGTTCACGTAGATCAAGTAGGAGAGAAATTGTGATCATTCCTTCTATAGAATTCCTAAGGCAAACATTCAATCTATATTAGTAGGCGATCAGATGCGGTAGTAATGAGAGAACTACGAAATTTCACGGACATAAAATAGCTAAACAGAGTGAGAGGGCGAAACAGGACAGCCAGGATATTTGTGGGAAGAAGCACATTTTGCACTTTACAGAGAGCAAGTTAGAGGGCGCTGAGTACGTGTAATTTTTGAAGGTATGAGAATGTTAAAGCAATAATCACTGATAGGATAAAATGTTGAAAGGCAGACTAATAGAGAGAGAAAGAACGATGCAGTGACGGAAGCATTGAGTTACGCTGGCCCACACAAAAATAAATATAGAATAACAGGAAACAGAAGGAGCGGGATAGGGAATGAGAGTAAACAGAAGAAGCTGGATAGGGAATGAAGAGGAAACAGAAGGAGCTGGATAGGGAATGAATAGGAAACAGAAGGAGCGGGATAGGGAATGAATAGCAAACAGAAGGAGCTGGATAGGGAATGAATAGGAAACAGAAGGAGCGGGATAGGGAATGAATAGCAAACAGAAGGAGCTGGATAGGGAATGAATAGTAAACAGAAGGAGCTGGATAGGGAATGAATAGCAAACAGAAGGAGCTGGATAGGGAATGAATAGCAAACAGAAGGAGCTGGATAGGGAATGAATAGTAAACAGAAGGAGCGGGATAGGGAATGAATAGCAAACAGAAGGAGCTGGATAGGGAATGAATAGGAAACAGAAGGAGCGGGATAGGGAATGAATAGCAAACAGAAGGAGCTGGATAGGGAATGAATAGGAAACAGAAGGAGCGGGATAGGGAATGAATAGCAAACAGAAGGAGCTGGATAGGGAATGAATAGGAAACAGAAGGAGCTGGATAGGGAATTAATAGTAAACAGAAGGAGCTGGATAGGGAATGAGAGGAAACAGAAGGAGCTGGATAGGGAATGAGAGGAAACAGAAGAAGCTGGATAGGGAATGAATAGCAAACAGAAGGAACGGGATAGGGAATGATCAGCAAACAGAAGGAGCTGGATAGGGAATGAATAGGAAACAGAAGGAGCTGGATAGGGAATGGATAGGAAACAGAAGGAGCTGGATAGGGAATGAATAGTAAACAGAAGGAGCTGGATAGGGAATGAATAGTAAACAGAAGGAGCGGGATAGGGAATGAGATGAAACAGAAGAAGCTGGATAGGGAATGAATAGGAAACAGAAGGAGCGGGATAGGGAATGAGATGAAACAGAAGAAGCTGGATAGGGAATGAGAGGAAACAGAAGGAGCTGGATAGGGAATGAGAGGAAACAGAAGAAGCTGGATAGGGAATGAATAGCAAACAGAAGGAACGGGATAGGGAATGATCAGCAAACAGAAGGAGCTGGATAGGGAATGAGAGGAAACAGAAGGAGCTGGATAGGGAATGAGAGGAAACAGAAGGAGCTGGATAGGGAATGAATAGGAAACAGAAGGAGCTGGATAAGGAATGAATAGGAAACAGAAGGAGCGGGATAGGGAATGATTAGCAAACAGAAGGAGCTGGATAGGGAATGAGAGGAAACAGAAGAAGCTGGATAGGGAATGAATAGCAAACAGAAGGAGCTGGATAGGGAATGATTAGCAAACAGAAGAAGCTGGATAGGGAATGAATAGGAAACAGGAGCTGGATAGGGAATGAATAGCAAACAGAAGAAGCTGGATAGGGAATGAATAGGAAACAGGAGCTGGATAGGGAATGAATAGCAAACAGAAGGAGCTGGATAGGGAATGAATAGGAAACAGAAGGAGCGGGATAGGGAATGATTAGCAAACAGAAGGAGCTGGATAGGGAATGAATAGGAAACAGAAGGAGCTGGATAGGGAATGAATAGGAAACAGAAGAAGCTGGATAGGGAATGAGAGGAAACAGAAGAAGCTGGATAGGGAATGAATAGCAAACAGAAGGAGCTGGATAGGGAATGAATAGGAAACAGAAGGAGCGGGATAGGGAATGAGATGAAACAGAAGAAGCGGGATAGGGAATGAATAGCAAACAGAAGTAACGGGATAGGGAATGATCAGCAAACAGAAGGAGCTGGATAGGGAATGAATAGGAAACAGAAGGAGCTGGATAGGGAATGAATAGCAAACAGAAGGAGCTGGATAGGGAATGAATAGGAAACAGAAGGAGCTGGATAGGGAATGAATAGCAAACAGAAGGAGCTGGATAGGGAATGATCAGCAAACAGAAGGAGCTGGATAGGGAATGAATAGGAAACAGAAGGAGCTGGATAGGGAATGAATAGCAAACAGAAGGAGCTGGATAGGGAATGAATAGGAAACAGAAGGAGCTGGATAGGGAATGAATAGCAAACAGAAGGAGCTGGATAGGGAATGAATAGGAAACAGAAGGAGCTGGATAGGGAATGAATAGGAAACAGAAGAAGCTGGATAGGGAATGAGAGGAAACAGAAGAAGCTGGAGACTATTAACGTTTAGGTTATCAGAGAAGATAAGGCGACTGGTAAATCACTGCAAGCCTGGCTGGGGCGTGCGTGTGTAGGCGATAGCGGTAACACAGTAGTAGTTGCAGTAGTACAAGAAAGTAGTCGTAGAAAGTACTACTACCTACTGTGACTTTTCAGCTGTTGTGAGGGAAGAAGAAACATAAAAGATAGGAGGAAGGAAAAAGAAAGAAAGAAAGAAAGAAAAAAAGAGAGAGAGAGAGAGAGAGAGAGAGAGAGAGAGAGAGAGAGAGAGAGAGAGAGAGAGAGAGAGAGAGAGAGAGAGAGAGAGAGAGAGAGAGAGAGAGAGAGAGAGAGAGAGAGAGAGAGAGAGAGAGAGAGAGAGAGAGAGGAGAGAGAGAGAGAGAGAGAGAGAGAGAGAGAGAGAGAGAGAGAGAGAGAGAGAGAGAGAGAGAGAGAGAGAGAGAGAGAGAGAGAGAGAGAGAGAGAGAGAGAGAGAGAGAGAGGGGTCGCCCCCGTGGGAATAACAACATCCCAGGGGAAGGAGGAAGAATGCATGGTCTAGACTTGAGGATGCGGGGATGGGGGAGTCAGATTATAAGATCGATGATTTATTGGAGAATACGACATGGAAATGGAAGGAAATGACCCGAGCCCCGCGTGTATATGAACTCTTTTGAGCGACCGTACCAGGGTTGCCACTCTATATTTTCAGAAATCCCAAGACTGCCACCACTACTGCTACTGAAAACTGCTGGAGAAATACTTGAATAATCCCTCAACAAATCCCAAGATAGACAAAAAATATCCCAAGACCCTGACCCAAATTCCTAAATATTGGAAAAAAATCCCAAGGAGCGGCATGCCTGGACTACAGTGTACCCCCACTAGAGTACTTTTATATAGATTATATGTTATAAGTTGTCTCACAAAATTTTACATGACGAGCGAGTTTAAGTGAATTTTAAGTTCATGCATAATTCTTCAAGTCTCATAATGGCATTTATTTAATGCGTTTTACTGTGTTTTATGTGATAATCTTATAGAACAAACATTTCTGAAGATAACAGTATATCCTTTATACATGTATAACATGATATACTGCGGGGTCATGCCTTGAGAACTTCCGCGGGTCTAGAGTGAACGGAGAGGCCCGGGCAGCAAGATGGCGCCCATAAATCGAGTTGTCAGTACTCTCTTATAAAGGTACCCTACCCTGGACCGTACCCCCACCCGCCTCGCGCCTCACCTCGGCAGCAGCGGAGGTAGTTGGCCACTTCCTTGTGCAGGCGGTTGGCGTTGGTCTGCTGGCGGGTGAAGTTGACGTCGTATTCGTCGAACACGTCATCTACGGTACGGTCAGCCTTGCCCAGGTTCTGCAGGATCTGGAAACCAACAACAACAACTATTATTACCAACATCATCAACACTTACACACCACCACTCCACCACCCTGCCTTCCCCTTCCTACTGGGGTGCAGTCAGTTCGTACACAAGTTGTTTCGTAAACCAGTAGATTCGTACACCTAACAGTTATTTCGTAGTCTATATAAAACCATAGTCGAAACGTTTCGTACACTCAGCTCAGAGATGAACTTGATTACTAGAGTTACGAAACGACACCAGATTTGTACGAAAAAAACTCAAAATCAGTGTACGAAACAAGTAACAAAACCTGGGTACGAAACAAGATAAGATAAGATTTTCATCCTATCTAGACACTTTGCAAGTACCAACTACAAGGTTATTGACTATACAAAGCGCCGCCACGTCAGCACGAACTAGGCGGACTAGAACCGTTGACCGAATGCACAGGGACGCTGCACATTGCGAGCACACGTCTCTACCAACCTTGCCACCCTGACGGGCTGGGTACGAAACAACATGTGTACGAAACTCCCTGTAACCTTCCTACTCACTGCACTCCTAGGTCGCCCCCCTCTTTCCCCTTCGCTTTAAAGGAATAGGAATGGATTGACGGATGTAAAACAGAAATGTAGAAAGGTAGGTAGAGACAAGGAGAAAAGCGATTAGGAATGGAAGAAGAAAAGAGAGGAAGGAAACACTACCTCCTCCTCCTCCTATCTAAGGGTTACAGGGAGTTTCGTACACAAGTTGTTTCGTACCCAGGTTTTGTTAGTTGTTTCGTACACTGATTTTGAGTTTTTTCGTACATACCTGGTGTCATTTCGTAACTCTAGTAATCAAGTTCACCTCTGAGCTGAGTGTATGAAACGACTATGGTTTCATATAGACTACGAAACAACTTTTTGGTGTACGAATCTACTGGTGTACGAAACAACTTGTGTCACGAACTGACTGTACCCCTATCTAAGTCCTTCTCTCATAGCTTCAACAAAGGTAGAATGAGCTGCAAACTGTTATCTTTCCCTTCAGTCAATAGTTTAACAGTTTGACCTATATATAATCGGCAGTTTGTGTGGATTCATGAAGGAGGTAAGATGCATGCAGCGAAAGTCTTGATCTAAATTGTGAGAGGAAGTGGTGTGTGTTGCTCTAAACATTTACTTGCCACTTAAGTAATCTCTCTCTCTCTCTCTCTCTCTCTCTCTCTCTCTCTCTCTCTCTCTCTCTCTCTCTCTCTCTCTCTCTCTCTCTCTCTCTCTCTCTCTCTCTCTCTCTCTCTCTCTTTTCCTTCCACTTATCGTCAATCTCTTCGTCCTTCAACTGTAGTGACACAGAACACATGCACCACTCATTACATGCTCATTTTCATGCACTTAAACACAACACCTGTCTTGTAACCCTGACCTCCGCAGTAGTATATACGTAGTGTGCAACGCTTGTCTTCTTCAACACTTTACGTATATGCAAATAGGGTGGTAAATGATTGGAATGGACTCAGTAGACAGGTGGTCAGTGCGGAGTCATTAGGGAGCTTTAAAAGGAGGCTAGATCATTTCATGGATGGGGATGAAAGGTGAATGTAGGTAGTGTTAAGTAACAGGAACTACCTCGTGCAGGTATCGCGGCCTCTTGTAGCTTCCTTATTACCTCCGCCAACGAAGTTGGAGGGGTTATGTTTTCACCCCGATCTGTCTGTCTGTCTGTCTGTTTGTTAGTGTACAGGATTTCTCGAAAAGTTACGAATAGATTTGGACCAAACTCTGTATACCAAGTCTATTTGGTATAAGGAAGAACTGGTTTAATTTTGGATGAAATCTATTGACAACTGTTGCCATGGCAACCAATTGATGAAATATTCGGCCGGAGGTATGCGCTCATACTGAGTGCATATATATATATATATATATATATATACGTATATTTGATTAAATATTCGGGCGGAGGTATGCGCTCTACTGAATGCCCCCCCCCCCCGTTTTCTTATGTTCTTATGTTCTTAAAACTCTCAGCACACCAATCTCTCTATACAGTCTCACCCTCGAATCACTGTACAAATTTTCGCTCACTTCATCGTCAGTAGTTCTTCCCCTATCAGCCCACAGCCCACACCCCTACACCACCACTATACACTCTTTGATACACACACACACACACACACACACACACACACACACACACACACACACACACACATACCCACCCAATGAACGCCCGTATACCCACAATACTACCCAGGCCCTTCCACGAAACCCTTTAAGGAGCCTCATAAACACCCATCATCACATCAGCCCCATCACGTAGACTTCTCGCGTTCCAATAACGCCCCACCTTCAGTGCCACCTTCAGTATAATCAAGACCTGGAGTGAGTGAGACTTAACCCCTTCACGCCCAGATCTTTCCTTTGCTATAAAAAAAATTGTCTGTTGTCGAGCCATAAAATTATGAAAAGTAACTGAATATACCAAATTAGTTAGTCGACAAGGATACTAAACAGGTCATATCTATAAAATATTGCTTATACTCACTAAAAATCGTCTAATGGTACCCAAATTACAATGGAAATTACGTTCTGGGTCTCACGGGGTTAAATTCCATTCACAAACCAGCATCGCCGAATCACTTGAGATTCAATATCCGACCTTGAACTGACAACACTGTCATCTTGGGTGACGCCTAATCTA
>JACEEZ010004642.1:703007-713007 GCA_016584305.1 Chionoecetes opilio | reverse complement strand
ATTCCAGAAGAAAGCTTGCGTTTGTTTATTTGGTGTGTGTGTGTGTGTGTGTGTCTGTGTCTGTGTGGGTGTGGGTGGTGGGTGGGTGGGTGGGTGGGTGTGGGTGTGGGTGTGGTGGGTGGGGGGTGGGTGGGTGGGTGGGTGGGTGGTGGGTGGTGTGGTGTGTGTGTGTGTGTGTGTGTGTGTGTGTGTGTGTGTGTGTGTGTGTGTGTGTGTGTCATTCACCCATGGTTTTGTCCACGCAAGCTGGCTCGCGATTGCCAGTTTCACCCTCCTGGAGAAAGCTTGGAGCCTGTAGCGGGCCTTCCATTAAGCAGACCAGTTCATCGAGATTCCACAGCCACGACTATGCACGCGCGGCAGATGACGTCACGCAGGAAAACCCTGGCCACGCCCCCGCACCAGAACATTAACATAAGATTCGCTTATTTTACCTAAATAACTCTACAAAACTTAACCCAAACCTATCGTAAACCTAACTTAACCTAAATCAAACCTAAACCAAACCTAAACTTAACCTAAATTTAACCTAACCAAATCTAATCGTAACCTAACCGACCTATTATCATATACAATTAGTGGTTAAATTTTGGTTCAGTTAAGGTTTAGTTTTGTTTAGGTTTCATTTAGGTTAGGTTAGGTTAGGTTTAGGTTAGGTTTTTAAGTGTTGTTATATTATATTGAGTTATTTAGTTTATGTTATATTGAGTTGTTTAATTTATATTATATTGAGTTATTTAGGTTAAATAAGCGAATGTGATGGTTGCAGCAATGGTTGCTTCTAGGTTAGAGGGTGTGCAGCAGACAGCGGCACCGGTGGGCGGCGACTCGTGTAGGCTGTAGGCGAGGGCAGCGTGGGCCACGCTGGCTCCAGGTGTGCAGGTGGCGGCTGAAGACCCACGCGGGCTGCAGGTGTGCAGGTGGCGGCTGAACTCCGGTTCAAAGTGGAAAAAGAGAAAGCAAACCTTCCAGTAGAGGGTACAGACTACCCCTGTGCCCGCTCCGGTACCGTCCTCGCTAGTATAAGTACGTACGTACATGACGTTTGTTTGTTTGTTTGTTTGTTTAGAGGATAATTCCTCAGAGCCGTAGTGATCTACCGCTGCAGCTTTAGTGTTGGCCGAAACCTCCACCCCGGGAGGGGGGTCACAAACCCCCGGCTAACACCCGGAACCCATTCACTGCTGGGTGGACAGGGGCTCGGGTTTTAAGAAAGACCACCCATCTATGTTCGCTCCGCCCGGGGATCGAACCCGGGACTTCTCGGTTGTGAGCCAAGCGTGCTAACCACTACACGTACGGAGTACGGAGTACGTACATGACGTACCATGCGATTCAACCGAGAACGGAACCAGGTGGCGCTATCCTCCATGGCTGCTCCCCACCCCACCCCACCGCCCAGCCCAGCCCTGTACACAGGCCACAGACGGGCGTTTGCGTGTGTTCTGCCATCACTAAGGAACTGGTTGCCGCCCTCTGCTGAGTGAAAAGGCCGCATCTGTGATGACGGTGAGGATAGGGCGAGGCAGTGGTGGGTGCCAGCCTCTCCATGACCGCCCCTTGGGTCACGCTGCACACCGCTGCCGCGGCTGTGGGTGTCGCCAGGGTCTTCAAAAGAACCTGGGTGTCGCGGCGCCCCTGGATGGTCACAGTACGGGTCTCCGGAGTCTCCATGGACCCTCACCACCTGCCGCACAGCAGTACAGTGATGGGATGAGTGGCTGCCGCACAGCAGTAGTGATGGGATGAGGGGCACAGCCACACCCGCGAGACAACGCGGGCAATGGGCACGCCTGTGTGATGCTGTGCACTACACCTTTCACGTTGTGCTGGGTCTGGACATATCGCCCTCCACGAAAATGTTGTAAACACTGGTGGATGACTTTCTCACAACCTTGGTGAGCATACATACGATGTGTACACCATAGCAATGGCCACTGAACCAGACGAAGCAGCCGCAACGCTAAGTAGTCGCGCCCTGCCAGCTTCAGACTCCTCACCTGCGCACACTCTTGAGTCCCTCGTATAGCCGATGTATTCACGGCTAATAGCGCATTTTCGTGACGTTCACCGCCCTGGTTCAGTCCAGTCCGGACCGGGTCAGGGTGGACTGATGGTCGCGAAAATACATCGAGACTGGCCCCGTCCCATTCGTCGTTCCTATTGGCTGGGGGATCGAGTGGGCGGTCCTCCGGGCAGAAATGCAATATAGTGTTGTTGACGGTACATTAATTTCCCAAGATGTTTCAGCAAATTGCGAATATTGTAATTTTTCGTGAAATTACTTTAGTCTTATGGTCGGCCATCATGGTGTTTCATGTCTTATCAGCAGCACGAGAAGCTCCTGGTCGTCATCCCCGCTGACTGTAGTGCGCATGCGCCAGTTCTACCCACTGGTCCAAGGTGGTCCTGCTCTCAGGGCTGGACCGGACTGGACGGGGCTAAACCGTTCCAGACTGCCTCGCAAGACAGTGGCCGCCCGGGACTAGCCCAGTCCAGACCGGGCCAGAGCGGCCGCGAAAACGCGCTTTAACAGAGTGGCCGCCGCCGTGCGACCAACGCCGCCTGCCAGGCTGTCAATACGGTTGCAATTTCAACCCAACTTCTTTTTATCTCTCAACATTGTTTTCTAAGCTGTTTCGCCCCCAAGGTCGTGCCGTGCGCCTGTGCACATCACGTGAGCGGCGTGCAGGCGTGGTCGCAGCAGCAGCTCCCGGACGTGCCATGCCACGCCCTGCCGTGACCTCAGTGGCAGCGTGGCGGGGCTGTGGATGCAGTGGAGCCAAAGAGGAGCCACCGCCACACAGGCCCAGACCATCATCATTACCATGGCGTCATGCGCCACCGCCAGGAGGCACCGCTCAGAGCTGCTGACACTGCGTCCCTGCTGCTGTGCTACACCCTGGTGACGGGTGACGTGCTGTTGGGTGTGTGGGAGGGGAGCCGTGAGAGGGTGGATGCAGCCAAGAGTCTACAGTGCGGCACGTACTGCACATGCTGCCTGCGTAATTACGGTGCCTGTCTGGTGCCTCAATTACAGCACATCCAACCGACCAAACACTGTTGTGGCGTCGTTAATTACTCTTGAGTACTTCACTATGCTGCTGTGCCGTAGTCATGAGGATGATGATGATCTCTTTACCACTCGCTGAGAGGTCTTGCTGCACAGTGACTGCCAGCCGTGACGGTACATGAGGTGCCAGCCGTGACGGTACATGAGGTGCCAGCCATGACGGTACATGAGGTGCCGGCCGTGACGGTACATGAGGTGCCAGCCGTGACGGTGCAGGAGGTGCCGGCCGTGACGGTACATGAGGTGCCGGCCGTGACGGTACATGAGGTGCCGGCCGTGACGGTACATGAGGTGCCAGCCGTGACGGTGCAGGTGCCGGCCGTGACGGTACATGAGGTGCCGGCCGTGACGGTGCATGAGGTGCCAGCCGTGACGGTGCATGATGTGCCAGTCGTGACGGTACATGAGGTGCCAGCCGTGACGGTGCAGGAGGTGCCAGCCGTGACGGTACATGAGGTGCCAGCCGTGACGGTACATGAGGTGCCGGCCTTGACGGTGCAGGAGGTGCCAGCCGTGACGGTGCAGGAGGTGCCAGCCGTGACGGTACATGAGGTGCCAGCCGTGACGGTACATGAGGTGCCAGCCGTGACGGTGCATGAGGTGCCGGCCGTGACGGTGCAGGAGGTACCAGCCGTGACGGTACATGAGGTGCCAGCCGTGACGGTACATGAGGTGCCGGCCGTGACGGTACATGAGGTGCCAGCCGTGACGGTACATGAGGTGCCGGCCGTGACGGTACAGGTGCCAGCCGTGACGGTACAGGTGCCAGCCGTGACGGTACAGGAGGTGCCGGCCGTGACGGTACAGGAGGTGCCAGCCGTGACGGTACATGAGGTGCCAGCCGTGACGGTGCAGGAGGTGCCAGCCGTGATGGTGCATGAGGTGCCAGCCGTGACGGTGCATGAGGTGCCAGCCGTGACGGTACATGAGGTGCCAGCCGTGACGGTACATGAGGTGCCGGCCGTGACGGTACATGAGGTGCCAGCCGTGACGGCACATGAGGTGCCAGCCGTGACGGTACATGAGGTGCCAGCCGTGACGGTGCATGAGGTGCCAGCCGTGACGGTACATGAGGTGCCAGCCGTAACGGTGCATGAGGTGCCAGCCGTGACGGTACGAGGTGCCAGCCGTGACGGTACATGAGGTGCCAGCCGTGACGGTACATGAGGTGCCAGCCGTGACGGTGTATGAGGTGCCAGCCGTGACTGTGCATGAGGTGCCAGCCGTGACGATACATGAGGTGCCAGCCGTGACGGTGCATGAGGTGCCAGCCGTGACGGTGCATGAGGTGCCAGCCGTGACGGTGCATGAGGTGCCACGGCGCACTACACAGTCACGGTGGCGCTTTGCAGCACGCGCGATCAGTTCCCGCACAAAGCAATACTTCACTGCACAAGTCATGACGACATATTCGGTAAAACATGAGGCATGCACGATGGGGACACGCGATGCAGACATGGGCGCTAAGACTGCAGGCAATGGGTCTTGTAGGTACCGTGACGGCATGTCAGCATGTCAGGTTTTGGCGCGAGGCAGCAAGGCGGGTCACCACCAGTAAAGCCCGGTTCCCACCTTCCCGCTTGTACGGCCGCCATACAACAACAAAGACGTCACAGTGACGTCACAACAAAGTCTACCGCACCGCCGTACCGCTGTACGGCCAGTGGCGTCACCGTGGGGGGGCTAAGGGGGACTGAGCCCCCCCAAGTCAAGGACTGAGCCCCCCCAAAATTGCTGCTAGTAGCCTGCTACCCAAAAACAATAAAAAGGAATATTTATCCAATTTTCCATGCCAGAGCAAAACCTTATTTTTCACACTTTTATAGAAAAATTGGTTTGATGTTTCATTTAAATGTTGAAATATGTTTGCTAACAAACCTTGAAATTACTAAGTATCTTCTATTATAGAGATATTCTATAGAACCTCCGTTACCTCTTCCAAACCAAGCTGATCCCTGCATTGGGTTATTAAATTGACAAAATAGTTACCGTTCACTTCGTGACTTCTCAGTCAGATTCGTTTTCTTTCATGACTTCAATCATGCTACGCAGCTTCGCTTGAATCGCTTCAGTGTGTAGGCTACATGTTATGCAAAGGAAGAGGACTGTTGAATTTTAAGGTAAAGGAAGTATTTTTTTCTTGAGCAAATATCATTGCATGTGAATTTTGCAGATCACGAATATCTATTGCCTAGTTCAAAGATATTGTCAGTGTGTATGAAAGCTAATACAAGACAGTGACTGTCGCTGTCTGTAATATGACATAAAAACAGGCAGTATAGCAATGGCATTGTAGCCTTGTAGGCCTCGACCCAAGGTTATTGTTCTCAATATTCTGTGGGAACACTAAAGTCCACAAACATCTAGAATGTATATTATATTCGTACATATTCTTATTTTCAGTTATCCAACAATATATTAAAATCAACCTAAAGTATATGGGCAGAGATGCTCGAAAGAGTTACGGGCCCGTAAGTACTCCCCTAAGGGACTTTTACCTCGTAGCGCCTCTAAGGGAGATGCTCAAACCATTTTTTAACTTGCTACGGGACCGCGAGGCTAAGGGTGGTCGGGAGCACCCTTAACTCCCTAAGGGAGTGAAATTTGAAGCGGCTAGACGTCAACAAACAATAAATTACAAGTTGTATCACTATACTTTATGTTTATTGTGTATTATAGAGCCATTTCATGCTTGCCTGTTTGAAATGTGATGTGTTTATTGCTTCATTGACTCCATATATATCATATTTAACATACAATACCTATAGTACTTGTAATAAATTCATATCAGGGCAAACCTATATATTAAATATATATATCGGTCGACTTCTTGAATCAAAACGTACAGTTCATCATACAAGTTTGGCCGCTATAATGATGCGGTGGTGGTGGTGGTATCAAATGTCTGACGTACTAGTACACACGCACGTACACACACAAGCAAGGATGTTATAAAGTTATACTATCCTTGCACACAAGTGTCACGTGTGTCACAGTGAGGTGTTAGCCCCCCCGTGTGTCTTGTCTGACCTAAAGAGCGAACGCACAGTTCTCGTCCACTATAACAGAGTACCGCCAGGGCCACGGATACGGCATACGTACGTCGCGGGCCAGCAGTGGTCTATAGATACTAATTTCGGGCACGCTAGACTCGAACCTATGATCAGCGCATCAAGGTATACCCTGGGTACGTCTCTGTAGTAATCAGTGGGAGAATATTACGCTGAAAGGCTAATGTGGCAGCTATGTATTATCGTAACATTCTGGCGATAGTGAGCTAAAATCGGCCCTATTTCGGAAATCAGCCAATCTTAGCTCAACACCGGCAAACATAGTTTTTAGGTTTAGGTTAAGTTATATTTAGGTCTGGTTTAGGTTAGGTAAGGTTTATGATAGGTTTGTGTTAAGTTTTGTAGAGTTATTTAGGTTAAATAAGCGTCTGCGGGACGATTTCCGAAAGAGGCCGATTTTAGCATAACAGCGGCATTTGAAGTCTCTTTAAATTTATTTATCGGGCTCCCTGACAGCTGAGAGCATGATGATTGGCTAGATAAAGCCGCGTCATGAAGGGCGCTGCTCTGTGATTGGTTAGCAGAATTTTCCCACACATATCCCTATATTCCCCACCCAGAGGCCACCGATAACCGTACGGGAGTGACGGCTCGGTACGAGCATCTCCCTCAGCCCACCCTCGTAAGGTTATTGTAGCCATACACTCGTAAGTTGTCCCTTAAGGTTAAGGCAGGTTAAGGCAGTGGGAGGCAGGGTAACACAGGACGGGAGGCAGGTTAACACAGTGGTATGCAGGTTAAGGCAGTGGGTGCCAGGGTAAGGCAGTGGGAGGCAGGTTAAATCGGCTTTTAGTTACTTTATCATGATCATGTACTTTATTCTGTTTAACTACAGTATCCCATGTACCTGTTTTTGTGCAATAAGGGAAATACCTTGAATATATTGTAAGTTTATATTTATATATTTTTTTCATTATCAAGATAAAACCTTACTGAGAAACAAACCAAAAACATACATTGTGCAATTCCTTTGTGTTTGTTAGTGGAGAGAGAAAAATGGCAATTTTATTATTTTGTATAAACAGAATAAAAATTTTCTTCAAATTATCATATTTAGTTAATATGGTATGATGCATGGTATAACTCTATTAATTTATGTGTCATGTAATTAAAGCTTAATTCCACTTTCTTCTCTTTTTTGGTCCTCAAAATTACCCTGGAACTGATTAATTTTCAAAATTACCCCCCGACCCCCCAGCTGGATAGCCCATCACCAACCCGGGGCTGAAGCCCCCCCAAATTTTTTTTCCTGGTGACGCCACTGTGTACGGCCGCCGTACAAAGTTAAATTCAAGTCATCTCTCCCGCTCGGCGGTGTCCGCTCGAGCGGAGTTGCCAACTGTGCCCATTTACCACAAATACCACTCAAGCGGTGATGATGGTGACGTTATTGTTGAGCGGTGTTGTTGTAAGACGGCCGTACAAGCGGGCTGATGGGAACCGGCCTTAAGGCTTAAGCCCGGTTCCCACCTTCCCGCTTGTACGGCCGCCATACAACAACAAAGACGTCACAATGACGTCACAACAAAGTCTACCGCACCGCCGTACCGCTGTACGGCCGCCGTACAAAGTTAAATTCAAGTCATCTCTCCCGCTCGGCGGTGTCCGCTCGAGCGGAGTTGCCAACTGTGTCCAGTTACCACAAATACCACTCAAGCGGTGATGATGGTGACTTCATTGTTGAGCGGTGTTGTTGTAAGACGGCCGTACAAGCGGGCTGATGGGAACCGGCCTTTAACAGTTAACACTCTACACTATACCAGATGGAGGTGTATACGATACAAACAGGGAATTGTTCCAATAGATCAATGGGATAACCATGATGGTCAATGCACCTGTTCCCCAAGCAGTGGCGGCACACACCAGCCGCCTGGCACCCTCCGTCTCCATAGTAACGCTCAAACCCTACATGTTCATTGTTTCGCGAGGACGTTCAAGGTGAGTCTCCATCTGTACAGCCCGAAGACGTGAAGCAAAAAATAGGTAGTCTGGTTGTTTATTGAGGCGCATCACGACCAAGCTTGTGACGTCCTCACCTGTTACCATATTAGTTTCTTTTAACCCCTTGAGGCCCAGAACGTAATTTCCATTGTAATTTGGATAGCATTAGACGTTTTTTTGTGTGAATATAAGCAATATTTCAGAGATATAACCTGTTCAGTATCCTTGTCCACAAGCTATTTCGGTATATTCAGTCAATTTTCGTAATTTTATGGCTAACAGACGATTTTATATAGCAAAGGAAAGATCTGGGCGTGAAGGAGTTAATCAAGTACGTATTAGGAGGTGGTCGCTTCCCGGGTGCCTGGCGAGGGCGGGGCGAAGACAGGCAGGAAGCAGCATGGGAGAGGAGCTGGAGGGGAGGGGGAGGCAAGCAGGAGTGGAGCGAGTAAGAAGGAGATGTGGGCGTGGCGTGGCAGGAACAGGTGTGTTGGGGGTAGGGGGTCGGTGGGGGGTGGCATTCAGGTGTGTTGGGGAGGTTGGGGGTGGCATTCAGGTGTGTTGGGGGTTGGGGGGTGGCATTCAGGTGTGTTGGGGGTTGGGGGGTGGCATTCAGGTGTGTTGGGGCTTGGGGGTCGGTGGGGGGGGGGGGGGGGGGATTCAGGGGTGCACAAGGGCGGGAAGGTAGCGGCGTGACCCAGAACGTGGCGGCAGTGCGGTGAGAGGCTTCCTGCCAGGCATGCCACTCCTTGGGATTTTTTTCCAATATTTTGGGATTTGGGCCAGAGTCTTAGGATTTTTTTTCTCTATCTTGGGATTTGTTGGGGGATTACTCAAGTATTTCTCCAGTAGTTTATCTCCAAGTAAGCATGTGTACCGTATTTAGGGTCCAGTTTCAATGCTTTTTTTAATAGATCTTGGGATATTTTTGTTTATCTTGGGATTTCTGGGGCTCAGTCTTGGTGTTTCTGATAATGAAGAGTGGCAACCGTGCTTCCTGGGCCACGGATTACAGCCCTGACCCTGTTGAAATTACTGACGACGTGGAGGAGACGGGAGGGCGACGCGTCCGGAATTATATTATACGTATTAGCGAAAGTGAGGGAACAGAAGAAGATGAATTGAACACTGAAGATAATGTAAATACTATTATGAAGATTAAGAAGAATGAAAGAGGAAGAAGACTGAAAAATAGGAGAATGAGAAGTAAAAAGATGAAAAAATAGGAGAAGACAAAAAGAAGCAAATAATAAGACAAGAACAAATACAAAACCAAGAAAACGATAATATCAACACCAACCTTGAGATGGAGGAGGAGTACAAAGGATTACAAAGGATTACAAAGGAAACACAAACAGCAACATATCATTAGGTCCTTACAAGGCTGTTTGATTTAACTACACTACACTAACTAGATAATAAGAGAGAAAGGATAGTAAAGTAGAAGGTTCCTCCCCACCCACCCATCCCTCTAGCCGAAGCTGGCCGGGAATGAAGTGATACCATGCAGTATAGAAAAACTACATGGAATTTGTGAGGAAAGTTGAAAGCTGTAATCTATGGCTAACTACTACTATGTTTGTGGGGGTAGATTTAGTGCTTGATAATAGGGTCATGCTATGTGTGTCTTGTAATGGTGGGAACACAGTGTGGAGGTTAAGGGGTGGTGCGGCAGCCTTCCCTGGCGCTGTCTTGGGAGGCAGCAGTCAATCAGGCCCCAGCTCCGTTCAATCCACTGCGGATTGTGTACTTTCCATGTAGGACGCCGTACACTATTAATGCCCCCTGCAGCAGTGACCCCTGGTACCTTAAATCCCGATGGTGGTCATTAACTGTCAGGACCCTTGCTGATCCACAGCCCGTCGTCACAGGTCGAGAGTAGTAGTAACCGTTAACTCGGGGTTGTCTGAGACGT
>JACEEZ010004642.1:673007-698007 GCA_016584305.1 Chionoecetes opilio | reverse complement strand
TAGGAAAACACGCACACATGCACTTACACACACCACGCCGCCACGATGATCCAGTGGATAGAGCGTTGGCGTGCCATTCTGTGGTTAGCCGGTTCGAATTCTCGCTCGCTCCAGGGGATTTTTCACTGACAAATTCGTGCGGTTACTGTCCTCCGTGAGCAAGGGGATGGGGGGGGGGGGGGTCCCAGCATTACCCAAAGATCGGTCATAATGAGCTCCTGGCTCACTCCAGGAGGGTGAAACTGGCGATCGGGATTCCGGCTCGCATAGACAAGACCATGGGTGGGTGAATGACACAACTGTGCACGGTGTGAGATTGGAAGTATCTCTGCTATAACCTCTGTGAGATTGTGACAGCAGGTCGGCAGTTCAATCCCCGCTCAGGGTGGATTCCGGTGACAGCACAGGTTATTATTGTCCCCCTTGAGCAAGGGGATTAGTGTGTGGTGTGTGAGGTCCCAGCATTACCTAAAGATTGGTCACTATGAACTCCAAGCTCCTTCCGGGAGGGTAATAGCTGATGATCGCGAGTCTGCTCATGATCAGGCCGTGGGTGAATACTGTACACACACACACACACACCATAGGTACAGTGGGTGAATACTGTACACACACACACACACCATACGTAAAGGTGTTTTGTCTCGTGTGAGTGTGTTCATGACAAACTCACACGCAAGCCTTTCTTTCCTCTTCCGTTTTTCTCCCACTAATGCAAACTTCCTCTCCTGCCTCTCCCCCCCCCCCAATCACCCCCTCACCTCCCCCCCATCACCCCCTCCCCTTCCCCCCATCACCACCTCCCCTTCCCTCCCCTCCCCCCACCCCCGGCCGATGCATTCATCCACCCCCAACACCCCAGACTTGGCTAACTCTTCCCTCTTCTTTTTAGTGCCATATGACCTCTGATGTCTGGCACATTTCCCCCTTAATATTGGCATGAAATCAATCAAATCAATCTTCCCTCCTCTTCTCCTGGATCAACTTCTCCTCTACATGACTTCCCTGTCGCCTCCTTCACTCCCCTGTCGGCGCCGCTCCTGTCGCCTCTCACTGTGGTGTAGTGGTGGTGGTGGTGGTGGTGATGTGGTGGTGGTGATGTTTGTCATTGTGGTGGTGGTGGTGGTAGTGGTGTTGTCATTGTGGTGGTGGTGGTGGTGGTGATGTTGCCTCTCACTGTGGTGGTAGTGGTGGTGTGGTGGTGGTGTCGCCTCTTTGTGGTGTGGTGTGGTGGTGGTGGTGGTGTTGACATTGTGGTGATGTTGTTTCTCACTGTGGTGGTAGTGATGGTGGTGGTGAGTGAAATGGCAGCTGCAACAGGTGTGGGGACGGCGCGCGCGCGCGTGCACACACACACACACACACCACGTGACATTGGTAGCAGCTGTAAATTTATTTCTTCAAACTAGTGTGTGTGTGTGTCAGAAATAGGGAAAAACTGGTTCACAAATAGGGTGGTAAATGATTGGAATGGATTCGGTCGTCAGGTAGTTAGTGCGGATTCAATATAGTGAGTTTTAAAAGGAGGCTAGACAGTGTTATGGATGGGGATGAAAGGTGGATGTAGGTAGTGTTAAGTAACATGAACTACCACGTGTAGGCCCCACGGCCTCTTGTAGCTTCCTTATGTTCTTATATACGCGTTAACGTGTGTGTTCAAGTCGCGGTGGAAGGTTTGCCAGCTAGTGATTCCTGAACGAAACTCACCATAAAGTTTGACAATACTTAAATGTGATCGACCATACTCCCTCCATGAGGTTGTCACGCAGGATGCCGTGGTGGTTATAGTGGTGGTGGTGGTGGTGGTGATTGGCTAACACCTCCACCTCCTCCTCCTCCTCCTCCTCCATTCTTCCTGTCCCTCCAAAGTCTTCCCCTCCCTTCCCTACCCCCCCTCTCTCCCCTCTCACACTCCCTACCACATACTACCCCCCCCCCCAAAAAAAAAACATTACACACACACACACACGCACACACACAGGTGGCGGAGGCGTATCAAGTGTCTCGCGTCACCACCACCACCGCCGTGCCCTGCGTCACACACACCACCGAGGCACACAGTTAAAAGGCCCTGTGACGCATTGACCCCGCCTGACCTCACATCCTCGACGCATGACTCCGCGGCCCTGCGTCACTCGTCACCACCACCAACTTTGAGTCAAAAGGGTTGAGTCAAAAGCTTTTCGTCTCATCAACTCCTCTCCTCTGACTGACTGTCTTCAGTCTTTAAATCACCGCCGGAATGTTGCTTCTCTTGCTGTCTACTACCGTTATTGTCATGCTCACTGCTCTTCTGAACTTGCTATCTGCATGCCTCCCTCCCTCCCGCGGCCTCGCTGCACAAGACTTTCTACTCATTCTCATCCCTATTCTGTCCATCTTCCTAATGCAAGAGTTAATCAGTATCTTTACTCTTTCTTCCCTTTTACTGGTAAACTCTGGGAATCTCTTCCTGTTTCTATTTTTCCACTTTCCTATGACTTAAATATTTTCAAGAGAGGAGTAACAAGACACCTCCCGAACTAAATTTGGCCCACCCCTCTTTTGTTATTCTCTTACTGTCTTCTTTATAGGGACTGGCAACTGAGCAGGCTTTGTGTTACCTCTTTTTGTTGTGACCTTGACCAGTCCTTTGTGATGTAAAAAAAATTAATAAAAAAAATTAAAAAACCACACACACAACCCTTCCCCCCCCACCCCCACCCCCTCCCTCTCTCTTCCCCACCACAATGCCCTCCCCTACCCCTCTCTTCCCCACCACAATGCCCCTCTCATACCCCTCTCTTCCCTCTCCCCCCACTCACCCGCCAGGCACGCGTTGCTTCCTCTTACCTGCAAAGAAAGAAAATATTTACACATCAAACAAACACGTAAGATTCTAGTAAAGAGTGTTTAGGCAAGTCAGTGGTGGGGATAAAATTAATCCCTTCACGCCCAGATCTTTCCTTTGCTAGAAAAAATCGTCTGTTGTTGAGCCATAAAATTAAGAAAAGTAACTGAATATACCAAATTAGATAGTCGACAAAAATACTAAACAGGTCATATCTCCAAATTATTGCTTATATTCACTAAAAATAGTCTAATGGTACCCAAATTACAAAGGAAATTATGTTCTGGGTTTAAAGGGGTTAAAATAATGTGCTGGAAAGTGAACAATAATAATGAAGTGACATGTGTGAAACTTTATGCATTCACTTTTTTGGGGGGAGGAGGAGTCTAGTGTAAGATGTTTGGTTTTATTATATTACTATTGCTATCACTAATATGATTGCAAAAACACAAACTATCTTAAAATAAATTGCACAACTTTGCAAAAACTTGACTTAAACCTTAAAGCAATCGTCCAGACCTTTTCATCATTCCTGATTTAATGCAGTCAAAATATAGCCATTATCGAGTATATCAACAATATGTTTTCACTTTCTGCATCCAGTCACCCGTTTTTAAATAATCCGCAATCCAAATCTTTAGATTCCCTGAGCTTACAAAACGCTCCTGACGACTAGCAGACGACGTACCATGGCTCGGTGACGTCACCCGAGGCAGTCCCCTACCCCCCCCCCGCGGTAATCCAAAAGCATGTGAACACAGAAGTAAATATAACACTAGAAGAATTTTGGGTGTTTCTGATATAATTTTTTTGCAGATATGGTATATACGTGCATCCTTTATGGGTGCAGCAAGAAAGCTGTGCCTTTCCAGAGAGCTTATCACCCATTTCCGGCCAATACGGCCACGATAAATGTGTGGAGAAGGTGTGTGCGCCGGTGGAGAGGCAAGCTGTGTGATGCAGATTGTCGCCCTCCCGTGGTGTTATCAGCAAGTTTCGCGCGGCGGCTGGAACGGGGCAGATTTTTTCCCCGCGCTTTTTACAAAAGTCGTCGTTTTATGAAAATAAGGCGTGGAAATTAATTATTTTTTGTGGATTAGGTGTTTTGAATGAACAATCAACATACTTATGCAAATATGCAAAAAAAAAATGAACGATTGTCTGGACGATTACTTTCATGGTGCCATTTTGCCCCTTCTTCCCCTACTACTATTATTGTTATTTTCTTTATTCATATTATCTTTATCCTACTACTTCTACTATATTTACCAATCAATATTGTATTTAAACTTTATTTCTACTACTGCTACTATAACTATTACTACTACTACTACTATGCTACTACTTCCACTACTATTACTAACTATATTTCTAACACTACTATTTCTATAACTATTACTACTACTACTTCTATAACTATTACTACTACTACTCTATTACTACCTCCACTACTATTACCTACTAACTATATTTCTACCACTACTACTACTTAACTATTACTACTATACTACTACTTCCACTACTATTACTACACGAACAATAGCATGCAATCACAACCCTAACAGCGGTAACAGAAGCAGCACGAGCGGAACAACACTTGTGCAGCACCGTTGATCAACAAACACATCAGGTGGGCAGGCGATCACGCAAAGCAGACAGTGTGTGTGTGTGTGTGTGTGTGTGTGTGTGTGTGTGTGTGTGTGTGTGTGTGTGTGTGTGTGTGTGTGTGTGTGTGTGTGTGTGTGTGTGTGTGTGTGTGTGTGTGTGTGTGTGTTGCCTTGCTCGTCAAAAGATTGGTAGCCAGTGTTCAAGGAGTCATCAGTTAACACGCATGAGTTGCCATGATAACAGTGATTAATGTGCACGAAAACAACGATACCTACGACCAATGCACCGATATAACATCTGTGTATCGGTATTTGTAGTTCCTTCTATTTCTACGGCATTTATATGGATATCGGCTTATTTCTGGGGCATTTATATGGATATTGGCTTATTTCTGTGGCATTTATATGGATATCGGCTTATTTCTGGGGCATTTATATGGATATCGGCTTATTTCTGGGCATTTATATGGATATCGGCTTATTTCTGGGGCATTTATATGGATATTGGCTTATTTCTGTGGCATTTATATGGATATCGGCTTATTTCTGGGGCATTTATATGGATATTGGCTTATTTCTGTGGCATTTATATGGATATCGGCTTATTTCTGGGGCATTTATATGGATATCGGCTTATTTCTGGGCATTTATATGGATATCGGCTTATTTCTGGGCATTTATATGGATATCGGCTTATTTCTATGGCATTTATATGGATATCGGCTTATTTCTGGGCATTTATATGGATATCGGCTTATTTCTATGGCATTTATATGGATATCGGCTTATTTCTGGGGCATTTATATGGATATCGGCTTATTTCTGGGCATTTATATGGATATCGGCTTATTTCTGGGGCATTTATATGGATATCGGTTTATTTCTTGGGCATTTACATGGATATCGGCTTATTTCTGGGCATTTATATGGATATCGGCTTATTTCTGGGCATTTATATGGATATCGGCTTATTTCTGGGCATTTTATATGGATATCGGCTTATTTCTGGGGCATTTATATGGATATCGGCTTATTTCTGGGGCATATATATGGATATCGGCTTATTTCTGGGGCATTTATATGGATATCGGCTTATTTCTGGGCATTTATATGGATATCGGCTTATTTCTGGGGCATTTATATGGATATCGGCTTATTTCTGGGGCATTTATATGGATATCGGCTTATTTTGGGGGCATTTATATGGATATCGGCTTATTTCTATGGCATTTATATGGATATCGGCTTATTTCTGGGGCATTTATATGGATATCGGCTTATTTCTGGGCATTTATATGGATATCGGCTTATTTCTGGGGCATTTATATGGATATCGGCTTATTTCTGGGGCATTTATATGGATATCGGCTTATTTCTATGGCATTTATATGGATATCGGCTTATTTCTGGGGCATTTATATGGGTATCGGCTTATTTCTGGGGCATTTATATGGATATCGGCTTATTTCTGGGCATTTATATGGATATCGGCTTATTTCTGGGGCCTTTATATGGATATCGGCTTATTTCTGGGGCATTTATATGGATATCGGCTTATTTCTGGGCATTTATATGGATATCGGCTTATTTCTGGGGCATTTATATGGATATCGACTTATTTCTGGGGCATTTATATGGATATCGGCTTATTTCTGGGCATTTATATGGATATCGGCTTATTTCTGTGGCATTTATATGGATATCGGCTTATTTCTGGGGCATTTATATGGATATCGGCTTATTTCTGTGGCATTTATAGCGGCATATTTCCTGGGATTCTGTATCATATCGGAAAATTTTCACTGGTGTATAATTACATCGACATTGGCTTATTTCCGGGTCCTCTGTATTCGTATCGGCCATTCCGATACAAAGACTGCTGAAAGTTTTATATATTTCACTTTTCATCTACATTATGTTGATTATATATTCGCCTATTGCTTTTATTTTTACTCAGATTTTTCCTATTTTTTTTATTTATTTTACCTCCGTCAGTTCTTCCTTGTCTATTCCCATTATAATACCTGACGCGCGGCGAAGCCTACACAGTACAGTTATCTTACAGTTATGCGGCGGCCGACCAGCTCACATTTCCTTCATCACTATCCAACATTTCAGCGCCAATGAACACTGAGTATCTGGGTCATATATCGCCCCTTGCAGGAGTACTAAGCTTTGAGTATCACCCCTTGCAAGAGTACTACAGCTTTGAGTATCGCCCCTTGCAGGAGTACTAAGCTTTGAGTATCGCCCCTTGCAGGAGTACTGCAGCTTTGAGTATCGCCCCTTGCAAGAGTACTACAGCTTTGAGTATCGCCCCTTGCAAGAGTACTAAGCTTTGAGTATCGCCCCTTGCAAGAGTACTAAGCTTTGAGTATCGCCCCTTGCAAGAGTACTACAGCTTTGAGTATCGCCCCTTGCAAGAGTACTACAGCTTTGAGTATCGCCCCTTGCAAGAGTACTACAGCTTTGAGTATCGGCCCTTGCAAGAGTACTACAGCTTTGAGTATCGCCCCTTGCAGGAGTACTGCAGCTTTGAGTATCGCCCCTTGCAAGAGTACTACAGCTTTGAGTATCGCCCCTTGCAAGAGTACTAAGCTTTGAGTATCGCCCCTTGCAAGAGTACTAAGCTTTGAGTATCGCCCCTTGCAAGAGTACTACAGCTTTGAGTATCGCCCCTTGCAAGAGTACTACAGCTTTGAGTATCGCCCTTGCAAGAGTACTACAGCTTTGAGTATCGCCCCTTGCAAGAGTACTACAGATCGAGCACTCGGGGCCCCGCAGCACACCCACGCCCCGCCCATGCCTGCTGTGGCTAGCCTCGGGGCGCCGCAGCACACCCACGCCCCCTCTCATGCCTGCTGTGGCTAGCCTCGGGGCGCCGCAGCACACCCACGCCCCGCCCATGCCTGCTGTGGCTAGCCTCGGGGCGCCGCAGCACACCCACGCCCCCTCCCATGCCTGCTGTGGACCCTAGATCAGGGCTCCGCGAGGCGATGGCGGCGGCATGTGGAAGCGGCGGTGTCAGGTTCAGCCGGTGCGCCGCTGTGCAGCCACCCGTCAGGGTCGAGGGTAGGGCGCCTCATGCTCCTGACGCACCTGACAACTTGAGAGTGCGCGTGATGCTCCTGACTGCTGTCATGGCTGACAAACTGATCGGGTGAACTATGCTGCGCGTGATATTTTTTACTGTTCACGCGGCTCACAGACTGATGCGATGGGGCGGAGTAGTGCAAATGGTGCTCCTAACAGCCGGCAGTGATGGGGTAAACACGGTCTGACGGGAGGCAGGTGAGTCAGGCTCTTCACTGCCTCAGGTGCCTCGTGACTCAACACCTTACTCAGGAGGCAGCGGTGAGGGCACTGGCTGGGCCTCACAGCAGGGTCACGTGTAGCCAAGGCATCACACCCACAGCCTTGGGGCTTGGAGGAGTCGCGTGACTATTGCAAAGGCACCTGAACTCAGGTGGCGCGCACGGCCTTGGTCACGGTCGCTGCTTACAATGGTGCAGGTAACCAAGCGTCTCACGCGCGGCGGTTCATCGGCCGGGGTGGCGACCCTGAGGTGTTGTTCAGCGAGGGTGCGGCGTCTGAACCCGGGGCGGGGGAACCAGGTTGTTGTTGCAGTGGTGGGCATGATGTGCTGTGCATGGCCATGATGCCTGCCGCCCCCTGGCCTCCCTACAGCAGTGTCGTAATGGCGGCAGTGCCCACTGTGGTGAAGTGCAGGTCACATGCAGGCCGCGCCCTCACAGCCCACCTCCTCCTGGTCTCAAGGCTCACCCACACCACCCCACGCGAGCCACCTCCAACACTTGAAACACTTGAAACACTTTAATATGCTTACCATAATACATACGTTAATAAAGTTATATAACATAATTTGTGTAAGCAGCCCATACGAAGCCATACGGCTATTCCGACTATTCCACCATGCCTGCACGGGGCTCCAGGCTATGCTGTATCCGCCGCCCAGCATACCAAGCAGCGTGGAGTCAGTAGGAACACGACCCACCGGACTCACTCCACGCACATTCGCCCTCGCCCAGTCCACCTCTTCCGCCTGCTATCGAGTATAGCGTCATCATTACCACTTGCCTGCTGCAGCTTGCTGGCACCGACGCTGTGGACACAAACAGCGTGGTTCCTGCACCTATTGCCCACTCCACAACACACAGTCCCCCCGAGGCACTCACAGGGCCATCCAGGAGTCTGCCAAGAAAGAGACTTCCCCACGCGGCTGAGGCGTCCTGCCCCTTTGGTGATCAAGACGGTGACCCCTCTGGAGCACCTACTAGCTAGGCAAGACACCACATCACTACATATCTCGTGGACTTCACGTTTTACGCCAGCCCACGACGAGGCTTTCGGTTGTTGCTTTATTGGATAGACTGTGGCAGCGGAGACGAGCCTCCGGGTATAGGCAAGGCTGCCTCGCCGGACACAGGCTGTGCGAAGAGCAGCCCACAGCAAGGCTCACCACAAGGAACCGAAAAAAAAGAAGAAAAAAAACCACACACACACACACACACATACACCCTCAGGCACTTTCACACAGACGAGAGTTGCCGCGATGCACCCCACTTCCTCCTACAGTTCTAAGCAGGGTCACAAGGCTTCACGCAGCACCCCAGCATTGGGACACACGGCGGGTCACGGCCCCTGCAGGGACACCACGCGTCAGGCGTGGCAGGCGACGCCCCGTGACCAAGGCCGTCACTGCGGAAGTGTGTGTGTCACAGTGTGTGTGTGTGTGTGTGTGTGTGTATTCATCTCATCTAGTTGTATTTTACAGGGCCTGAGCTGCACTCGAATGGCCCCGTCTCCATATCAACATTCTTATCATTCATCCTTTGTGTTGGGGGAAGCCACCACCCCGGGAGGCGGGTCACAACCCTCGGCTAACACCCGGTACCCATTCACTGCTGGGTGGACAGGGGCTCGGCTTTTAAGGAAACACCCCATCTGTCTCCGCTCCGCCCGGGGATCGAACCCGGGACTTCTCGGTTGTGAGCCGAGTGTGCTACCTTTACACTACGGAGTACCCTGTGTGTGTGTGTGTGTGTGTGTGTGTGTGTGTGTGTGTGTGTGTGTGTGTGTGTGTGTGTTTGCCATTCATTCATTCACTCATGGTCTTGTACACGAGAGTCGTACTCGCGATCGCCATTTCCACTTTCCCAGTGCGAGCTTGGAGCTCATTATTACCGATCTTTGGGTAATGCTGGGAGGACCTCACACACCACACCACACCACACCACACCACACCACACACCCCATCCCCTTGCTCAAGGGGGACAATAAGATGGCGGCTGTATTGTTGATCCTAAAAATAAATGTAACAAAATAAATGTTCGGTTTTTACGGTTAACACATTAGGTTTCCTCAAAACTTTGGATATCTTTTACCGTTTTCGAGTCATTCCAGAAAAACTGGTTTTCGGCCGCCATTTTACAAGATGGCGGCCGAAATATTTCAGACACAGCGTCTCGTATTCCATATATTTGTTAACAAGTGCACCATATTTCATGCCGGTGGCCAGAAGTGAAATATCATTGTGCTTTAATAACACACTACTATCCATCTCTCTATCTCCAAGTCTCGCCAAGCCAAGGCGCATAAAACAAACAGTCTATTTCAGGATCCTAATCTTTACTTCCTCTGTTACCACACACACACACACACACACCACACACACACACACACACACACACACACACACACAGATAAGCACACAAACAAACTGACGTCGTGTTATAGTAAAATAATTGCACCGTGATAAAATGCCTTAAACACACACACAGAGAGGCGTGAAGGAGCGTCTTTTTGGCAGCAAGGACTCGGTCACGCGAAACAGACGACCTTGAGAGAGAGAGAGAGAGAGAGAGAGAGAGAGAGAGAGAGAGAGAGAGAGGAGAGAGAGAGAGAGAGAGAGAGAGAGAGATAGCGGGAGGAAAAAAGAGGAGAGAGAGAGAGAGAAAGAGAGAGAGGAGAGAGAGAGAGAGGAGAGAGAGAGAGAGAGAGAGAGAGGAGAGAGAGAAGAGAGAGAGAGAGAGAGAGAGAGAAAAATGATAATAAACAAACAATCAGTAATGCAAGTAAGCACAAGATAAGTTAATGAACAAAATATCATCACACAAACAAACCATAATGAAGCTGAAAGAAATAGATAAGAATGATGAGCACAGTGAAACGACATGATAGGCTAAACGATAAGATTGTAATGCCATTGTGTGTGTGTGTGTGTGTGTGTGTGTGTGTGTGTGTGTGTGTGTGTGTGTGTGTGTGTGTTTTGTGTGTGGTGTGTGTGTGTGTGTGTGTGTGTGTGGTGTGTGTGTGTGTGTTATCGTAGAGCGCCTGACAAGATAAAACGCCCCAATCACTACACTAGCAAGAGCCACGGATGATGGAGCACCGCACGCATATTCCCGTTTTCTGGAAGAGTATGTGGCGTTTACTCTTGAACACGTCAGGTTAGGTTACGTTAGGTTACGGATAGGGAAGGTTACAAACAGCTGTCACAAATATAACAAATAACTTTGTGTGGGAATCACAATGAGGGTATTTTCGAAAAGATCCTATGGTTAGTTTCGGAGCTACAGCCAAGCGTCTTCATTCGGAAACCACAGACTCGCATAGAGAACGGGAATATGCGGCCTGCCTGCTGATGCTGATCGGCGGGGGTTGGGGTGTAGATGATGTTTAGTGTGTGGGGAGGAGACCAAGCGGTCACTGCGTCAGGCCAGCGGCAGGCGACGTGAAGCAGGCTATCAGAGGTTATAGGACCGAGAGGAGACCAACCAGTACACTCACTCACTCTCCCTCCATTACACTGGGGAACAAATTTTTGTTGAGTTAGGTATGACACTTGTTATTAAGTAATTTTTGGGTGCTGAATCCAAAACTGATCTCAGTTTTTCTCTATCACGTCAAGTTTTTGAACTGTAGGATTTTCGTTTTCTTAAAAAATATGAAAAATACTGTACATAACAGTAACAGTGCTTATTTTATAAAAAGTTGCAAATGTTAACATACAATGAAAAATGAAAGAAATAGGCATGAATAGAATGTTTATTTAACATTATCATGTTTTTAGAAAGGATAAGGCTATAATTGTGTGCAGGTTAAGGTAAAAATTTACGTTTGTAGCTTTGTCTGGAGTGTTCAACTTGAGGACTATCGCGTTTGATGCTCCAACAATAGTCAGCCATCATATGCACATCCCATCTACCCTGGTAACATTCTTCCATAACCTTAAAATCTTGGTGAAATCGTTCACCTTGCTCGTCGCTAGCAGCACCAAGATTTTCCGGAAAGTTGGCAAGATGGCTATGCAAAAAATGTACTTTAATACTCATGTTGCAACCAAGCGCTTTGTAGCTCTCCAATAGTTTCTGAACAATTTCTGTGTAATTACTTGCACGTGTATTTCCAAGAAAGTTCTTGACGACGTCTTTGAATGATAGCCAAGCATTCTTTTCAAGGTCTGACATAGTACCGTTGAAATGTTCATCTTTGATGAGCTGTCGAATTTGTGGACCATCAAACACACCGGCCTTGATTTTTTCAATTGACAGTCCAGGAAATGCCAAGATGATGTACTTCAAACAGTCGCCATCAGTTGACAATGCTTTTACAAATTGTTTCATGAGACCTAGTTTTATGTGCAGAGGTGGGAATATTATTTTCTTCCTGTCAACAAGTGGCTCATGTACAATGTTAGGATCTCCAGGTTTAAGATCAGATCTCGGAGGCCAATTCGTCTGAACTGACTACAGATTTGGAATCAGCATGCCAATTTTAGTCTAAATAAGCTCAAAAATCTAACTCAACAATTTTTTTTTTTCAAATTGTTCCCCAGTGTTATCAGCCCGGCAGCCTTGAGTACCCTACTGATCTACTGACCCGGTACTTGGGGCAATCTTAGCTACTTACAAATACAAGGCAAAAAAATGTTTAAACAGATGAATGAGAACTGAATTGGTTGTGTGTGTGTGTGAGTGAGCGTGTGAGAGGACTACAGCGAGTCATTCTGTCAAGGGGATGGATTACAACACTTCACCTGAAATGTGTCACAACTTTCTAGGCTAATTACTCATTCCTATAATTACAGCTTTGCTCTTTTCCTCTAATGCATTTTTAGAACATAATCACGTAACCTTTTCTTCCTTCTTTCTTTTAAACGCCTTGAGGCCCAGAACGTTATATCCATTGTAATTTGGGTACCATTAGAGGATTTTTAATGATTATAAGCAATATTTTATAGATATAACCTGTTTAGTATCCTTGTCGACTTACTAATGTGGTATATTCAGTTACTTTTCGTAATTTTATGGCTAAGAACAGACGATTTTTTATAGCAAAGGAGCCCGTCAGCGTGGCAAGATTGGTAGAGACGTGAGTTCGCAATGTGCAGCGTCCCTGTGCATTCGGTCAGCGGTTCGAGTCCGCCTAGTTCGTGCTGACGTGGCGGCGCTTTGTATAGTCAATAACCTTGTAGTTGGTACTTGCAAAGTGTCTAGATAGGATGAAAATCTTATCTTATCTTATAGCAAAGGAAAGATCTGGGCGTGAAGGGGTTCAGCAAAGGAATGAGTTTACTTTACAAGTTTCAAGAATGACAAGAAGTCTATTCAAACATTACATATACAAGCTGACTATTCAAACATTACATATACAAGCTGACTATTCAAACATTACATATACAAGCTGACTATTCAAACATTACATATACAAGCTGACATTCCCACTGAGTGAGAAGCTCTGGGACAGGTTCAGTACAAGTCATATCTGAATAGCCAGGAATAAGTGCTGAAATCTCCCGTGTTGTGACTGTGTTGATGCCTAAGTTTCTAGGTAATGGTGATAGGTAGCAGGCTATGTATATTATTATTATCATCATTATTATTATTATATATAAAATTTAAAAATATTTTAATAAAGTGATTTTTTTCTGTGATTATAATCGAATATAATCACTTGCTTAATCCCGCCAAGTTCCAACCCTGTTCATAACACGTCCACGACATCTGAGTACAAGACGTTCTTGTTCTCCAGAAAAGAGAAAAACCAACCCTTGCCTTCATGTGAGTGTGTGTGTAAGCTGTGAGAGAGAGAGAGAGAGAGAGAGAGAGAGAGAGAGAGAGAGAGAGAGAGAGAGAGAGAGAGAGAGAGAGAGAAGCAGCACGTGAAGCTCAGCCTATAATTATAATATGACACACGTGAGCTGTTAACACCACGTACCCAGCGGCATATTCCCGTTCTCTATGCGAGTCTGTGGTTTCCGAGTAAAGACGCTTGGCTGTAGCTCCGAATCTAACCATTAGGTAATTCTCGAAAATACCCTCATTGTGATTCCCACGCAGTTACCAAAATTTCTCCTAGAAAACTTACCCTGACCTAACCGTAACCTAACGTAACCTAACCCGACGTGTTCAAGAGTAAACGCCACATACTCTTCCAGAAAACGGGAATATGCTACCCGGCAGTGCCTCTTCGCCGCTAATTTAATAAAAGTCGCAACGCTCGGAGGCTTCTTCAGGGTGTCGTAATCCCCCGAGGCAAGCGTTCACCCCCAAGCCCCTTAACCCTTTACACACTGACGGGATCTCGGGTCTCCAATAAGCCCTAAAACTTTACCCTCAGCCCTCAGCCTTCCCCGCCAGGCCTTCTCACCCTTCAGTTAGTTATAATTACAGCCTCTCACATCAATTACCAGTTTAATTCCAAGTATTACGTTACATTACGATAGCCTGCTTTGTATTAATCACGTCTAATCACTGTATTATTGTATGACACTGTATTGTTTGTATCACCCTTTGTGTGTGTGTGTGTGTGTGTGTGTGTGTGTGTGTGTGTGTGTGTGTGTGTGTGTGTGTGTGTGTGTGTGTGTGTGTGTGTGTGTGTGTGTGTGTGTGTGTGTGTGTGTGTGTGTGTGAGTGACTGTGTGTGTGTGAGTGACTGTGTGTGTGTGTGTGTGTGAGTGACTGTGTGTGTGTGAGTGACTGTGTGTGTGTGAGTGACTGTGTGTGTGTGAGTGACTGTGTGTGTGTGAGTGAATGTGTGTGTGTGAGTGACTGTGTGTGTGTGAGTGACTGTGTGTGTGTGAGTGACTGTGTGTGTGTGTGTGTGTGTGTGTGTGTGTGTGTGTGTGTGTGTGTGTGTGTGTGTGTGTGTGAGTGACTGTGTGTGTGTGAGTGACTGTGTGTGTGTGAGTAAGTAAGTAAGTAAGTAAGTAAGTAAGTTTATTTCCATAGCAATTATATACATATATACATAACAAATTTAAATAAATTTTGGAATGAATCTGTCGAGCCAAGGCTCCTTGACAGATATATTTCTATTAAAAAAAAAAAATACAATTTAGCTGAGGAGCATCAAATATACATTATAGTATACATCAGTATACAAGAGAGAAAAACAGATTCATGAACTTTGACACTATCTACATTATTTATGGAGTGGTATTTCTACAAATTTTGTTGCGTGAAGATATTTTTTTATTTTATATTTAAATTGAGGAATACTACCCGAATTACACAGAGTTTTCAAGTCAGTTGGTAAAGTATTCCATAATTGAGGACCAAAATAAAAGATGCTGTTCCTGAAGAGAGTTGTTCGATATGGCGGACAAACTAAATTAACATTATTATTTCTAGTGCTGTGAATGGTTTCTTGTAAGTTAAAAATGGAAGTTCCCTTTCTGTTTGTAATACTTTTAAAAATGTATAGTAGAAGAAAGCATTTATGGATAGAGTAAAAATTTAGAAGCTTGTGTTCTGAAAATATATTGGCTGTAGAATCAAATTTACCTAAATGAAATATACATCTCAAAATTTTGTTTTGTGCTATTTTTAATTTGGTAATGAAGGAGGGCCAAGTACATGCCCATACTGACACACAATATATAAGGTGAGGGTAACACAACGTGTAGTATGAGTGACTGTGTGTGTGTGAGTGACTGTGTGTGTGCGAGTGACTGTGTGTGTGTGTGTGTGTGTGTGTGTGTGTGTGTGTGTGTGTGTGTGTGTGTGTGTGTGTGTGTGTGTGTGTGTGTGTGAGTGACTGTGTGTGTGTGAGTGACTGTGTGTGTGTGAGTGACTGTGTGTGTGTGAGTGACTGTGTGTGTGTGTGTGTGTGTATGTGTGTGTGTGTGTGTGTGTGTGTGTGAGTGACTGTGTGAGTGACTGTGTGAGTGACTGTGTGTGTGTGAGTGACTGTGTGTGTGTGAGTGACTGTGTGTGTGAGTAACTGTGTGTGTGTGAGTGACTGTGTGTGTGTGTGTGAGTGACTGTGTGTGTGTGAGTGACTGTGTGTGTGAGTAACTGTGTGTGTGTGAGTGACTGTGTGTGCCCCCCCCCCCCCCCCCCCCGGTCAAACGTTGGACCCAGAACCTTTCACAACCTCGTGAAAGTGGTGGTGGTGCCGGAAGGTGTCACGCTGACGCATGGAAAATAAAAACATGCCAACACAGCCTGGATGTCTCGTGACTGCCGGTGCCTCACAGCTATACTGCACTTCCTTTTTTTTTTTTTTTTGAGAGAGAGAGGAGAGAGAGAGAGAGAGAGAGAGAGAGAGAGAGAGAGAGAGAGAGAGAGAGAGAGAGAGAGGAGAGAGAGAGAGAGAGAGAGAGAGAGAGAGAGAGAGAGAGAGAGAGAGAGAATGTTTTTTCTGCATCAAACGTTTTTTTTTTACTTTTTACTTAAGAGAAAAAGTCTTATGCCTGCCTATACGTATACCTGATCTATACTCCTTGACACACACAAAGGCACCACAAAGGCCTGCACCTCAACATACGTGGAGGAAGCACTTCAGGGAGCACTGCCCCCCCCCCCCAGCTGACGTTCCCTTACCATAACATCGACTGCCCCACACAACATCAACGCCCACTATAACATTGCAAGTTGTCGTTAAGTGGCTATCAGTGGCTATCGTTCAGTGGCTATCTAAGCTCCTGACTCTGCCGTAAGCTGACGACTGACCAAAGTAAGTTAACCTTGTACGGTAACTGTTCAAGCTCTCCTCAATCTTCTTCGCTGTAGTGGCACATTACAATTTTTTTTCTCATGTCTTATTTTTTTCTTCTTCACTGGGTCATCTTCTAACGCAGGGGTCGGAGAGTTCATGGGCATTAACCAAAAATTTTTGTTGAAAAATGTTATCATCCCAGACATTTTACAATATTCTTTTTAAAATGATCGGAAAACCAGAAAAGTGGTAGCCTAATATTGTCTTCAAATATCGGCTCAATAACTCATAAATTGATCCGAGTTACGTCACTAGGGATATCTTTCCCCCTGTTCCTCGCCTAAAGTGGCCCACAGGTGATCGTCTCACATGTAGTGGAGCGGCCAAGAGCCAAAAATTTAGTTTGACCCCTCCACACTTTAGAACAAGGCAAATTAGGTATCGTTGGATTCGTTAGGATGTCTACTTTGTGAAAAACGATGTTTTACAGTCAGATTCTAATTCAAACATTGCCATTTAACCCATACAAAATTGAGTTTTTGAATATCTTAAAAATTGTTATTTTGGCACTTACAAAGATTGAAAACTTGGTAACGTCACAGTAATTCCTTTCTGCCAAGTACACTCTCACAATATATGGGGTTGAAACCCACTTTAATGGTGTTATGGACCCCCAAATACCCCAGAATTAGGGGTTTTACCCATTTTTGGGCCATTTTTTACTCGTACTTTGTCTTCAGTTATACAATGAAACCCTTGCGCAAAACGTTACACTCATTGTTACTTTATCACTTTCTAATTGTGTATGTTTTTTTCCTTGCAGGTTGAAGAAAGTATGGAACCACCAGAAGAACCCACTCAGAAGAGGAGAAGAACGAGTCTTTGCGAATGCTGCGTATTTTGCGAGACTTCATTATCCAAAACCAAAGCTGATAGATAACCCAGTTGTCCAGAATCCTGGAGTCGAAGGATTGAAATCCATTCTGAAAGCTGCCAAACTTCGTAAAGATGGTGTCTATGATCGGCTGTTTCCAGTGAAAAACGGCATCCTAAAAGGAGATACTGTTATCAAATTCCACCAAAAGTGCAGAGCAAATTATACGAACAAGAGGAATATCCAGATAGCCCAAAGAAACACTGGTACATGTGCTGACGCTGACGATGGCGCAACAGGTAGTGGGCCTACGGTTGGACTGTCTCGTCTCCGGCGATATGACACGTCGCAATTTGACATTCGATCAGGCTGTTTCACATGTGGGAAATCACATAGCTGGAAGGAGAAACTGTCGAACGTCTCAACTGGGACGGGGTCCACCACACGGCAAAGAGTGCTTGATGCAGCCATTCAGAGAAACGACTATGAGATTCAAATGCGAATGCTGTCAAACACTGACTTGTTTGCAATGGATGCAAAATATCATCGCTCTTGCTATTCGCATTACATCTCGCTTACCAATATTAAAGCTGCTAGTGCTAGGGCTAAGGTTGATAAATCTGACAATGCGTGTGCCTTCAAAAGTTTGTGTAAGGAGATTGAAGAGACTGTCCTGTCCAAAACCATCTCTATCACAACCTTGTCTGTCCTGAATGAACGATTGGTCGCTATATCAGCAGAGGTCAACTCTAAAACCAGCGAGTCTTGTACTACATGGAGATTGAAGGAAAAATTACAAAAGCATTTCGGAGACAGGATTTCATTCATCGTCCAGCCTGGGAAGTCTGATCTTGTATGCTCAGGGGATATCACAGTTGCCGAGGCCTTGAAACACGTTGTGAAGCTACAAGTGCATGTAAATGAAATTGGTGAATGTGAACTCGAATCCTCTGATGATGTCAATTCAGAAGAGGACGCTGTTGTCTTGCATAAGGCAGCTGGTATCATCAGGAAATGTATCGGTGACATTACATTTCAATCTGATCGTTATGATTCTAGTGGGAATATGGAGACAAAAAAGTGCAAGGACTTTGTTCCGAATCCTTTGTATGATTTCGTTGCATGGTGTACTTCAAAAAAAGACTTTGACAGCGCTACAAGCTATGAATCTGAGACTCACATGGGAAACATTGAAATGAGAGTTCTTGCAATATGTCACAACATGATTTCTCTAGTTTGTAAAATCCATACCCCAATAACATTTGGTTTAGGTGTCAAGCTGCACCACGACCATGGTAGTCGAGAACTGATAGATGACCTCACTTAGAGTCGAGAACATTATAAGTGGCCAGGGCGAGGATGTAAAAGTCATATCGCAATATTTTTCTTGCTCTTAATTGAGGATGGGCATCCACTTGACGTTTCATGACATTTAGGGTGCTTGCTGATGTTTTACATCCTCGCCCTGGCCACTTTTAATGTTATGGTGTCGCGGCTGTCGCCACCCCGCCAACCCACCGTGAAACTTTCCACCCACTTATGCACACATCTCCTCGTAACATCCACAATCCTTGATATTTCTTCCACTGGCCTCTCTGCCTTGTGTAGATACAATAACTTTAATTTGCTCCTTTGTTAGGTCTTTCTTGCCACCCATTATGAAAATAATGATAGTTATACCAATGCGCGTCTGTTCAAATTACTCGCGGGAAGGAAGGCGATACTTTTTAAAATGCTTCGTCTATAATTGACAAGTGGCATCTGAACATTCCTCAACGGTCTTGATGGACTGCCCGTGCCTTAAACAAGCTGCCATATGTAAGATATCTCTTTCGGAAGTCAGTAGGCTGCCATAGAGTACATTTTCTGAATTCCCGTATGGAAGCGCTGTGTTATGATGTCGCGAACAATACTTTGGCGCGCTGTGTAGTGGTTATTCCAGTACGAGACATGGCAGTGGCGGCACATGGTCGCTATGGGCATCGATAGCTGATTGGCTGAGCGACTACAATGACGTCACAACCTCGCCAGCGAATCACAATTGTGTAAAAACAAACGTGCCAGCCAATCAGATTGTGTCTCAAACGTGTCAGCCAATCAGATTGTGTCTCAAACGTGTCAGCCAATCACATGGCAGCAGCCGCGGCCTGCATTTTCAAGGTCGTTGTATTTATTTCTATTTTCTAGCTTATTCCATCATTCTTTCATCCCCTGTGTCACCTCCGTCGCTTCAACACTTGTTTCTACCTTCACATACACGCGGGTAACACGCCGGTGGCTGTACTTCCTTGTATTCTAGTTATTAATTATTCCTTCAGAGTAATAGGGCGCTCTTCTTCTTCTTCTTGTGATCTTTTTCGCTTGATAATCTATTCGTAGCTCGCCTTCCTGCCAGTTGGGGGAAGCCACCACTCCGGGAAGCGGGTCACAAACCCCCGGCTAACACCCGGTACCCATTCACTGCTGGGTGGACAAGGGCTCGGGTTTTAATCAAGGAAAAGGGCACTTCAGTCTGCCGCGGAGCCGTGCGTGGTGGTGTCTGGCATCGCTAGTCGCTACCCGCCGGTGTGGTGACATGCCGCTCCTCACCACTCTCGGCCCATCACCCCAAAACAAACTCACCACGAGCTCATGGGTTTGTTATATGGCCTAATTTCATTTGTATACTTGCCCTGTTCAGTTCTTGAGTCAGAAAACATCATATATACTCAATTTATGAGTATTTGTATGTATGTTGCGTCCTCAACACCACCCTATAGGCAGTCGTCTTGTTTTGACAACTTAACGTCTTTAAGTACGTCATCAATCTCCACGCAGAATACTAAAACAGCTGATGACAGTCGCTAAGTTGTTAAGCATGGACGTTAGCGTCTCTGAATGTGGCCCCTGGACACCAAGCACTGCCACCAAGGAGGCGGAGATGTGCGCTGAGGCCAGGATACCAAGCAGTACCACCAAGGAGGCGGAGATGTGCGCTGCGGCCAGGACACCAAGCAGTACCACCAAGGAGGAGATGCCGCGCCCCATACTAATCCACCCATCGAGAGAGAGAGAGAGAGAGAGAGAGAGAAGAGAGAGAAGGAGAGAGAGAGAGAGAGAGAGAGAGAGAGAAGAGAGAGAGAGAGGAGAGAGAGAGAGAGAGAGAGAGAGAGAAAGAGAAGAAAGAGAAAGAGGAAGAAGAAGAGAGAGAGAGAGAGAGAGAGAGAGAGAGAGAGAGAGAGAGAGAGAAGAGAGAGAGAGAGAAAGAAGAGAAAGAGAGAGAAGAGAGAGAGAGAAGAGAGAGAGAGAGAGAGAAGAGAGAGAGAGAGAGAGAGAGAAGAGAGAGGAGAGAGAGAGAGAGAGAGAGAGAGAGAGAGAGAGAGGAGAGAGAGAGAAGGAGAGAGAGAGAGAGAAAGAAGAGAAGAAAGGAATGAAGAGAGAGAGAAGAGAAGAGAGAGAGAGAGAGAGAGAAAAGAAAGAGAGAAGAGAGAGAGATGAGAGAGAAGAGAGAGAAAGAGAGGAGAGAGAGAGAGAGAGAGAGAGAGAGAAGAGAGAGGAGAGAGAGAGAGGAAGAGAGAGAGAGAAGAGAGAGAGAGAGAGAGAGAGAGAGAGAGAGAGAGAGGAGAGAAGGGGCAGGGAGCGGTGTGTACGTGTTGAGGGCAATCATTTGAGTATTACATTTAACGCTATCTCAGCTGCGTTTACCCACTTTAGCTAAACTTTTATATTCCTCAATCTTTTTTCTCATACAAAACTCCTGCGTGTGTATAGCGTGCCCGCGGTGCCTGCCTCGCCAGCTGGTATTTCATATTTTATCAGTCAAATATGTGTTCATTTCAACTCCATTCTTGCTGTTATTTTATCAGTCAAATATGTGTTCATTTTAACTCCATTCTTGCTCTGTTATTTTATCAGTCAAATATGTGTTCATTTTAACTCCATTCTTCCTCTGTTATTTTATCAGTCAAATATGTGTTCATTTTAACTCCATTCTTCCTCTGTTATTTTATCAGTCAAATATGTGTTCATTTCAACTCCATTCTTGCTCTGTTATTTTATCAGTCAAATATGTGTTCATTTTAACTCCATTCTTCCTCTGTTATTTTATCAGTCAAATATGTGTTCATTTTAACTCCATTCTTCCTCTGTTATTATATCAGTCAAATATGTGTTCATTTTAACTCCATTCTTCCTCTGTTATTTTATCAGTCAAATATGTGTTCATTTTAACTCCATTCTTTCTCTGTTATTTTATCAGTCAAATATGTGTTCATTTTAACTCCATTCTTCCTCTGTTATTTTATCAGTCAAATATGTGTTCATTTTAACTCCATTCTTCCTCTGTTATTTTATCAGTCAAATATGTGTTCATTTTAACTCCATTCTTCCTCTGTTATTTTATCAGTCAAATATGTGTTCATTTTAACTCCATTCTTCCTCTGTTATTTTATCAGTCAAATATGTGTTCATTTCAACTCCATTCTTCCTCTGTTATTTTTCTTCTTAATACCGAAACTATCATCCTTGAACGTCTTGCTTGCCACGCCGCATTGCCTGCACCGCCAACCACCGCCCGCCTGTCACCTCAGCAGCGTCTTAAGAACATAAGAACATAAGAAAATAAGGAAGCTACAAGAGGCCGTGAGACATACACGAGGTAGTTCCTGTTACTTAACACTACCTACATCCACCTTTCATCCCCGTCCATGAATTTATCCAGCCTCCTTTTAAAGCTCTCTGACTCCGCACTAACTACCTGTCTACTGAGTCCATTCCAATCATTTACCACCCTATTTGTGAACCAGTTTTTCCCTATTTCTTTTTTAAATCTTCGCTTTTCCAGCTTGAATCCGTGACTTAGCTCCTAGTAATCGTATTTGCATCCTTTATTAAACTGTAATTTTCCTGAAGTCAAGGACGAGGAGACGGAGCTGGGCACTGGGGCCACGCGCACGACTTATAACGCCCCCTTCCCCCGACTAGGCCTTTGTTTTGGATGTATGCTTATATTGTATGCTTAGGTGTATAGCATATTGTCACATTGTGTTCTGTGGTGTGTGTGTGTGTGTGTGTGCGCATGTGTGTGTGTGTGTGTGTGTGCATGTGTGTGTGTGTGTGGTGTGTGTGCATGTGTGTGTGTGTGTGTGTGTGTGTGTGTGTGTGTGTGTGTGGTGTGGGTGGGTGTGGGTGTGTGTGGTGTGTGTGTGTGTGTGTGTGTGTGTGTGTGTGTGTGTGTGTGTGTGTGTGTGTGTGTGCAGTCACTAGTGTGGGGTTGATAGGAAGTTTCATGTTATCGCGCGGCAGAGGATGTTAGTTAAGCGATACATGATTATATAGGGAGGGGAGGGAGCTATGTGTATAGTGAGGGGCGGGAGGGGAGGCAGGGAGGGCAGGGAGAAGGGGGTGACAGGGGAGGCAGGGAAGGAACGAGGGGTGTTGGTCTGCCCAGTCATCACTCCCAGCACGGAAGAGGAAGCTAAGTGGGGGGCTATTGAACACGCCCCCCCCCCCCCCCACACCTGTGCTTCCTGCCCTCCCCCGCCATGCGTCAGTCTTCGTCAGCAGCCCAAGGCACACCTGTGACCTTCCCCGCTCAACACTTATCCCGCCTTCCGAAGCGGCCGAGAAAACTGTCTACTGCATCAGCATCAGCATCAGCAGCAACAACCACCACCACCACCAGGCAATCTGAGATGAGACACGTGGTGCTAAGACCCCGTTGCCACAAGATCGCCTGAGCCGCCGGTCGCCCTGCCTGCCTGGCCGCACATGACCGCTGTTCCCCGAAAGGTAAGAGTGAACCGCTACATCCACTGTGATCTAACTCACCATGTGTTACCATGATGATCCACACACACGTATAATCACACACATACACACACACTTGAGCCAGGGAAGTAGTAATAACCGGCAGGCTAATCGTTTCCAGTCTTGCCACTCAGCCCCTTCCAAGGCAGCGGTGCAGGCGTGCCCGCGCCCCACAGGCCGCTCAGCTGCCGGATGCCGCTCAATAGGACACTTGATTGGCGTCAGCTGTGGCTGGACGAGGCCTCCGCGGCACCGAGGGGCGGGGGGCGACTGTCTTCCGGGCCTCCACAGACATCATGGCCCGTACCGAGAGTCATGATGAAGATCGAGCGACGAACGACGAACGACAGAGGAAGGGTAACGTAAAAGGGATATTTTTCGGACCCAAGAGCAGCGACGACGGTCGGCACGAAGACACGGGTACCCCCGTGTCTTCGTGTCCACCTTCGTCCGTCGTCGCTGTTCTTCGTTCCGAAAAATATCCCTTTTACGCTACCCTTCCTCTGTCGTTCGTCGTTCGTCGCTCGACCTTCATCATGACTCTCGGTACGGGCCCATGTGTTGCTGTTGCCACGGTGGAGGGCAGCCACTGGTGTGCTGGTTCGTGCGTGGTTCCAGCCACCGCCTAGACGAGGCAGACTGACGCCTTGTGTCCTTGACATGCAGACATGCAGGGTGGCTAGGGCAGCGAGTGCGTGAGCCAAGGCAGCAAGCCAGGCATCACAAGGCAACCAACACCTGTGGCACCGACTGGCGTACCCCCGATCATCCCCTCAGGCAGAGGCTCCTTGGCCTGGCACGTGAGGGGCGATGGACGGGCCAGCCCGCTGATTGTATAGCAGTGGCCGCTTGTGGAGGGCAGGAAACCTTAGCGCTGTCTCAGGAATGTCTTGTCTCCCTGGACCTCTCGTGTATGCCTAGGTATGCACCACCACCACTACGGCGACAACCTGTGACTGGCGGGAGGTGCTGGTGACGCTGTGCACGCCGACAACACTGTGCACTCTTCCAACTCACACACACACACACGGACACACACACACACGGACACACTCACACAGGAACACGACCAGGGCGTGCCAGGGTGCCATGGGAGGGGTGAGGCTGAGGGGTGATGTGGGTGGCGTGAAGGGCCACATTCTTCACAGCCTGCCGGGCCTGGCTGACCCACATACCGGGGGTGAAGCCGTACTGCCACCCGCCCGGGTCCTGCCCCAGGCGCACACAGGCACGCTTCAGTGGTGTGGCCGCACCCAAATGTTACTTTGGCCGCACCTTGGCCACAATGCTACACGCTGGCCCAGCTGTCCGGTCACTGTCCTGCGCCGCTCAACGTCTGTCTCCGACCACCAACCACCACACGGATACACAGGAAGAACAGACAGCAGCAGCCCTATCCCAAACAGGGCTGCCTGTGTGACTTATTTCTGCCAGTATAGTATCCACGTGTTACAGGTAAAATAATAGCAAAGTTGAAGGTTCCTCCTCCTCCAGAAGAGGAGAAAGAAGAGTGGCAACACGGAACACCTCGCGTAAACGCAGCAGAGGAACCACACTTCACGACCCAACAGAAGCAATACCAATTTATTTATTTTCTTTCAATACATACAAATATATATATATATATATATATATATATATATATATATATATATATAATTAATCATATATATATTCCGTTGGATGGAGCCTATAGCGCCTGTAGGCTATTCTTTTTCCTTGAGGGCTCAGTTGGCCCTGCACATTCTGGAGGGCTGGGATGGTTGGCCCTCACCCGTGGTGGCGCAGGCTGGATTTGTATAGGGACACCTGTGATGTTTTTCTGTGATGGTTTGACCTGAGGCTCATGCTGCCACCTGGTGCCCTCCGCCGCACTTATAGTCGTAGTCGAAGGTGAAGTTTATGCACCATTTGGTTATCTTCGGTCGCTCGATGATG
>JACEEZ010004642.1:663007-668007 GCA_016584305.1 Chionoecetes opilio | reverse complement strand
ATGTTGCACTAAATAATATGTATTTTGTAGGTCAAATAGTGAGACAGTGTACCGGTGACGTCATACCGGCAGGACAGGCAACGCAGAGACTACTCGTACATTCTTTTGTAAGGTTATGAAGGTGATTATGTATTACATTTTGCAAGTGAGGTTATAGGAAAAAATTAATCGAATCAACACAAATAACCGGGCAACATTACATGATACTCCCATCACACCACGAACACGACTATCGCGGTCAAGTAATATAACTGTTCTACGCCGTGACGCCACCGCCACGGACCCACTGGCGCGCAGTAATGGTGTGTTGCCACGACCACTGATCTGAAGGTGCAGGCCAGGGCTGTGCGGGTGACACAAGGGCGGCAGCGACAACACCCATTGTGGTGGTGACGTGTGTGTGTGTGTGTGTGTGTGTGTGTGTGTGTGTGTGTGTGTGTGTGTGTGTGTGTGTGTAGAGAGAGAGAGGAAACAACCACAACTCGAGAAAGCGAGATTTTCAGTGGGGAGGAGGAGGAAGCGGGGGAAGGAGGAAGAGGGGGGAGGAGGAAGAGGAGGAGGTATTGGGGGACGAGGAATGTGAAGTGTGCACTCGCCCGGTAGAGTGTGGGGGTTATCACCGAGTGTTTATTCATCCTCATTCTCCGGTTGTATCTTTTTCTTCAACATCACCCCATCACCACCATCACCACCATCACTGCTGTTGTTTTCCATAGCTAGGTTTGACAGTGTATGCACAATGACTAATATCACCATTCACCACAGCGAAGACTTAAAACCAAAGCACTAATAAGTAATAACAAACAAACACATTTACCATTCAAGGCATTTGTTAAAACAGCGCAGTATGTTCCCCAGAAAACCGAAGAATGCGAGGCGACCTGAGCATGTTTTTTTTAATAGGTAGAAGTGTTTAACAAGGGAGATATACTATACATGGAGAAGGGTGCAGTATATTGGCGAGCCAGGAGACAGCAATGGGTTAGGTTAGATCAACACAGATTTAAGAACGAGATAAGACAATGTCTGGTTCATAGATAGTGATAGGCGAGTGGAATGGGCTCAGCGGGTAGACGGTCAACGCGATAACACTATTGAGGGCGTTAAGATAAGGTTCAACTTGTGGATAAGGATAAGATACAGTGACGAAAATAAACGCTACGCAATATTTGAATGGTCCTTTGCGTCGGGGGTTGAGGTAATAGGGGTAGTTGTGTGTAGGCGGGGGTGAGGAGGGGTGGGTGGACCGTGGGAGGCATATTCCCGTTTTCTGGAAGAGTATGTGGCGTTTACTCTTGAACACGTCAGGTTAGGTTACGTTAGGTTACGGATAGGGTAGGAAAAGTATAGATGAGCTTCTTACTATAACTTTGTGTGGGAATCACAATGAGGGTATTTTCGATAAAATCCTATGAGCTTCTTTCTATAACTTTGTGTGGGAATCACAATGAGGGTATTTTCGATAAAATCCTATGGTTAGTTTCGGAGCTACAGCCAAGCGTCTTCATTCGGAAACCACAGACTCGCATAGAGAACGGGAATATACGGGAGGGTAAGCTCAGACCTCTGTCCTAGGAAACAATTTATTGAGGCTAGAAATCGAGCTAATAGGGTTTTAGGATTCATTCATTACCAGGAGGGTTAAAAGTAGTACCAGGAGGGTTAAAAGTAGAAGAGCGAGGTTATTCTAAAGCTGTATTTGGCTCTAGTCAGACCTAACCTAGACTATGCGGTACAGTTTTGGTCTCCATATTACAGGATGGATATAGCCTTGTTAGAATCAGTGCAGAGAAGGATGACCAAAATGATACAGGGCATGCGTAACTTTAGGTATGAGGGAGATAGAAGCTATTAAATTTACACTCACTCGAGAGGCGATCTGATATAAGTTTTAAGTGGATAAAGGGATACAATAAAGGAGATGTAGGAAAAGTTCTTACGGCTAGTAATCAAGGTAGAACAAGTAACAGATTCAAGCTGGAAAAGCGTAGATTTAAAAAAGAAATAGGGAGAAACTGGTTCACAAATAGGGTGCTAAATGATTGGAATGGACTCAGTAGACAGGTAGTTAGTGCGGAGTCATTAGGGAGCTTTAAAGGGAGGCTAGATAAATTCATGGATGGGGATGCAAGGTGGATGTAGGTAGTGTTAAATAACAGGAACTACCTCGTGTAGGTCTTGCGGCCTCTTGTAGCTTCCTTATTTTCTTATGTTCTTATGAACCTCGACGCGTAACATAATGTTCGCTGGGGTGTTACGCAGTGACGTTACGATGTAATGTTCGCGTGTGTACCCGGCTTCCTAGTGAGGACTGTAAGATGAGGATGGGCTAAATATGACCGCGTTTCAATAGCACGTCAGGTAACTACTAAGCCTTCTAAGGAATGAAGTATCATTATTTTCATTTTTTCCTACATTTGAGCCAATAGCGCCTGTAGGCATTGACCTCTAGGGTTCGGATGGTAGGCCCTGTAGTTTTATTTGAGGGCTGTGATGGTTGGCCCTCGCCCGTGGTGGCGCAGGCAGGATTTTTGTAGTGGCGCCTGTGATTAGAGGCTCATGCCGCCCCCCTGTGTCCTCCGATGCACTCACCGTCGAAGGCAGAGTAAATGGGCAGCATGTGGGTGTTCTTAGGCCACTCGACGGTGCAGAAAGGTTTTGGCACCTGGCAGGAATCAAACGCGGAACACCGAGCACGCTACTTGCAGGCGCTTACCACTCTGCCGCCGCCTCACCATCACTATTGTAACTAAATTAACCAACATTTCTGAAACGAAACTCAACCCGTTATTGTCTGAGGCAAAGGACGTAGAACCCTTACAGATGGGCGGCGTGTGATGGGGGCGTGCTAGTTAATGACCTCTTATCCCCGCAAACATCGCCCATGACAAAACCCATCCCGCTTGTTGATGCTGCCAACATACTCTTGCAGATTGCGCTGTCGCCTGAACGAAGCACACAGAAAGGATTCATTCATAATTATTTGACGGGAGAAAACGTTCGTTTCCGGTGAGAGTGGCGCCACTGATGTCACGCCATGATTTTGGTTTGGCAACGCCTCTGTGCACCGAAGGTTTCTTATGTAAGATTGGCATGCAGAGCAGCACCGGGGGAGGGCGCCCCGGCGGGTGCTGCTCACCCACCCACCCTAAGTGTACAGGGGCTGCCACACATGATGGAGGGGATGCAGCCCCTGGTGATCAAGAGTCGATGCCACCGTCCCCAGATGTTTCCACAAAAAAAGGTCTGTGCAGGAAGCCCCTCCAGGAGTGATATCACCACCATGAACACTCGAGTGAGCTGAATGAAGAGATTCCTGCCGAGAAAGTGTCTACGAGCTGAGCCTGATTTCCATCCTGCCAAACGAGGACTCAACCATCAACAATAGCAGTATAAATATGAAATAAATAAAATATATAAATTTAAAGAAAATTATGTTAACTTGGTATTCAAGGACGGGACAAAACAAGCATGACGCAATCTGGTAAATATACACATAGGTAAATACAACAAGACACAAAAAAGTTTCAAAGTGTCCTGTGTACTACCTCCACGCGCCGCCGCGACACTGCCGAGGTGACCACGTATGCCTGACGCCACCACGGCACTGCAAGGCGCTCCCTCACGTTATTGCAAAGCTGGCAATCTGTCTCCTGTATTTGACTTATACTGCCTTTTTGACTATTAAACACCAACATTGCAAAACCATTCAACACCAGACTTAAAACACCAATAATGTTCCATGTGTTCGGTATTAGAAGCAATGGTAACGCAATACTGAAATCTCGTATTACACACAGATCTGCCCACCACCACCACAACCTCACCACCATGCACCACCACCACCACCACCACCCTGCAACACTCACAGGCAGACGCACCACCACCACCACTCTGCAACACTCACAGGCAGACGCACCACCACCACCACCACTCTGCAACACTCACAGGCAGACGCACCACCACCACCACCTCACCACCACCACCACTCTGCAACACTCACAGGCAGACGCACCACCACCACCACCTCACCACCACCACCACCACCACTCTGCAACACTCACAGGCAGACGCACCACCACCACCACCTCACCACCACCACCACCACCACTCTGCAACACTCACAGGCAGACGCACCACACCACCACTTTTCTTTTTACTTTTCACTTTACTTTCCCCATCAACAAAATCAAACCATTAGGGATTAATATGAATGTCCTTCACAGCATTTGTATTTCCAGCAGCATGATAAGTGTTTAATTGTATCAATCAACTTGGGTCATTGTTACGGTAGTTAACATTTTCTTTTGATTTGTAAGTAAATTATTACCGCCCTTCATATATTTCTAACATTTTGTACACTGTTCCTGTCCGCCAGGGAACTGTTGCTCGGCGGACTAATGCCTAAGAATACATTTGTAAATAATTATATAATATATGTACTTCTAAAGGTATGGCAATATACTAAACTCAACTCAACTAAACCACCACCCTGCCACACTCACCACCACCGCCATCACCAGTAACAGACGCGGCAACACCAACACACACGTACCTGCAACACAAAACAACACAGTATTAGGACAGAAATCAGCACTTATAATAATAATAATAATAATTGTATTCTCACCCGAAGGCATACAAGAAAAGAAAAAAACATAATTTATAGACGAGGGAATGAACTTAAGTACTAAAGCAAATAATTGATAACAGCTATATACCTCTATTATAATAATAATAATAATAATAATAATAATAAATAATAATAATATAATAATCTTAATATCACCCGGAAAGAGGTGATCACTTATGCGAGCGGTGATGGCAGAATAGATACACACCCACTCATCCCCCCCCCAACATCAACACCACGGACCCCCTACCTAGTTCCTGACGCCCCCCACCCACCCACGCCACTACCTCCGAAATAACCATTCCCCCCAAAAAATGTGTTGAGGGAAGGGAGGGATCGGGGGGAGGTAGGGTACAAGAGGTACCGC
>JACEEZ010004642.1:640507-660507 GCA_016584305.1 Chionoecetes opilio | reverse complement strand
GGTCAATGTCCTGAAATTAGTGTTTTTAAATTTGATTGATTTAATGCTAAAAGTGTTTTTAAATCTAAATCTAACCTAACCTTACCTATAACCTAACCTAACCTTACCTATACCCTAACCTAACCTATACCCTACCCTAACCTAACCTTACCTTACCTATACCTAACCTAACCTTACCTATACCCTAACCTAGCCTTACCTATACCTAACCTAACCTAACCTAACCTAGCCTTACCTATACCCTAACCTAACCTAGCCTAACCTTACCTATACCCTAACCTAACCTTACCTATACCTAACCTAACCTAATTTACTTGTTCTGTTTTTACATCACGAAGGACTGGCCAAGGGGAAAAAAGGAGTAACAAAAAGCCCGCTTAGTTGCCAGTCCCTATAAAGAACAGTAAAAGAATTTAAAAAGAGGGGTGGGCCAATTTTGTTCGTGAAGTGACTTGTTACTCCTCTCTTGAAGAAATTTAAGTCGTAGGAAGGTGGAAAAATAGAAAAGAAACGGACAGTTCCAGAGTTTACCAGTGAAGGGGATGAAAGAGTAAAGATACTGGTTAACTCTTGCATTAGGGAGATGGACAGAATAGGGATGAGAATGAGTAGAAAGTCTTGTGCAGCGAGGCCGCGGGAGGGAGGGAGGCATGCAGTTAGCAAGTTCAGAAGAGCAGTGAGCATGAAAATAACGGTAGTAGAGAGCAAGAAAAGCAAAAATTGCGGCGGTGATTTAATGATTGAAGACAGTCAGTCAGAGGAGAGGAGTTGATGAGACGAAAAGCTTTTGACTCAACCCTGTTTAGGAGAGCTGTAAGAGTGGATCCCCCCAAACATGCGAGACATACTCCATACATGGGCGGATAAGGCCCCTGTAGAGAGCAAGCAATTGGGAGGGAGAAAAAAATGGACGCAGACCATAACCTAACATAAAATAATCTAAAATATCGCCCAAGAGCGTGATATTTGGTCCGAGTAACAGCCCGTGTCGGCCATTTGTTTGCATGTGTACCACCCGTAACATGTTTTTGTGTGCTGTGACGGCCGCTTGACCACTTTAACTTTTCTACTCTTCTCTATGATGTCGTCCTGATGTTATTCTGAAGGGGATGCCGAAGGGGGAGCTGCAGCCTCATGCCTAGAAAGGGGGCTGACTGTTCATGGGGGCTGGGACAGAGAACTAATGTAATGTTCCATGGGCAATTGGGCATACCTGAGGACCCACAGAGCGCTACACTGACCTGGGCCCTCACTCATCCCTTATGAATCCCGTCAGGAGAATCCTTTCACAGACGCACTGACAGGGTAACAATCACAATTCGGGGGATACATTTTATATCCCATTATTATTATATTGATCTTGGTGAGGACTCGAACTCATACGGTATACAGACTTCGCCCTTCCAACCAAACCACAGTCGGTGACGGTACCAACTAGACCAAACTGATATATTCGCTTGGTCAGCGGTCGTCTAGGTACTTTCTCGCATTACACACGCACCGAGTTCTGCACATGCGCAGGACCAACCATAACGGCGAATCTTCTATACCGTTACTATACGCCGGTCTGGTGGTCAAGGCTTTACTGGCACTCCTCGCTACCCTCCTTCCTTCCCTCTTTTTTTCTGACATTCCTACCTTACCCTCTCTCCCTCATGCCTGGCAGCCCTCACACCCTTGTCCTGCCCTGCCCTGTACAAGACCCTGAAACAAGCGCTCACATAAGGTACATCTTTATCCACTACATTAGACAGCCTTAGGTATCTACTACTGCTACTACTACTATCGCTACTACTATGTACAGCACTACTGAGAGGAATGCAGTGGGTGCCTCAATCTTCCCCTTCAGCAAACAGGCCACGTTCGCCACGCCCTCCATCAAGCGGGCGCGTCAAGCCGGTCCAGACCCGCCTCCTTAACACAAGCCTGAAGGACTGTCTGCCTGACCGGCCACCACAGCAAGGCAGGAGTGGGGTGACGTGACTCTTCACAGCCTTGGTAACCAGTCTTCACGAGGTCACGCCACGGACGCAAGGTAGTATGCGGTATAAGTAATGCATACTCAATTACTCATTTCATACGTGTCACGAATGCCGCGCCATGCAGCAGTGATCAAATAATATAATACCGACTTCATCATTGCTTTCTTCTTCAGTGTGTTTTCTAGTCCTCCCAAACGTTGGTAATTGTCGCTCTTTTCATTATGTAAACCTGTTTTTATCTTTTTTTATATATAAACAAAGGAATACAAAGGAAGAACAGACAGCAACAGCCCTACTGGACAAAACGAGGCTGCCTGTGTGACAACTTTCAACCACTATTGTTTCTACGTGTTAGAGACAAAAAAAAATAGGAAAGTTGAGGCCATAATCAAAGTTGTTTACGTACTCACTCCATCCGGCCGAGGCCGGCGGGAAAAGTCGGAAAAACCACCATACAGTATTAAAAAACTGCTATGGAATTTGACAGGAAAAATTGAAGAAGTGACATCCTCTAAACTAAAGCTAGAGAAATAACGCAAAAATATCTACGTAGGACCGAAATCATTGAGTTGAGCAGCTGATGCCGAGGATTGATCTAGTTTGTTCTCAAACGCCTCAACGGTGTTACTATGTGTGTTACCCTGTTACTTGTGCTGGAAGAGAATTAAATAAGTGCTTCGCTTCACGTCACTGAAATCGTGTACCAATGATCTTGTATCCATTATTATGAGTCATGCTTGTCCGATCAATATTTAAATAGTGGTTTATGATAGCATTATCGAGGCCATGAAACATTGTAAACCGCTGTTCCATGGCTTCGATAATGTTGACATAAACGACTACTTTAATTAATATTGATAGTCACATAAATTAGGAGAGGTGTATGAAGCACAGAACCTCCATAGTTTTTCTTCTTTGTACTACAGACCCCAACACTGGTTGTATTCGTTGTCTTATCTATAATAATATAATCGAAAGTGTCTGTGTGTCCGCTATAGGTTCCGCCCCCAGTGGCGCAATCCTATCATATGGGACAGTTTTGGAACCAGGTCGACCAGGGGAAGGTTTTAAGGCCATTTTGGGGATGATCCGGTCACTTTTATTTTATTTTATTTTTAGTATTAGCGAGAATTGTGAAGAAAAAAAAAATTACGCGAGATATTTTACATGAAAAAAGAAAGATATCGAAACGAACGCACGACTGACGGACGGTTTCTTTTACTTCAGTCCTATGAGTGGGAGATGGCAGCAAGCTCTTTATCCTCACACCCAACAAAAAGACCAAGAACATTGTCTATCCTGCTGCTTTGCAGTAATATTTTGTCAGATTTTGTGATAACCCAAAAATTATTCTGTGAGATTAAACTCATGGTTGTGTGAAGTACATTATCATTAAAATACAAGTGTTACAATTATTGGGCCGAAGGCCCACCAAAAGCCCTCCGCAGGAGCTAGCCAAAAAGTCCGCCCGGAGGGCGGCTTTGCGGCTAGTACACATCATAAAGGTGTTTGGTGCGCCAGACCAAAACATCTCTCTCTCTCTCTCTCGTAAATCACTTCTGTTCATGACCAATACGAGTCTGAGAATGAGAGAGAGAGAGAGAGAGAGAGAGAGAGAGAGAGAGAGAGAGAGAGAGAGAGAGAGAGAGAGAGAGAGAGCAGGCTGGTAGTGTGCGGGTAGAGTGAAGGCAGGATGTAATGGCAGGCTGGTAGTGTGCGGGTAGAGGGAAGGCAGGATGTAATGGCAGGCTGGTAGTGTGCGGGTAGAGGGAAGGCAGGATGTAATGGCAGGCTGGTAGTGTGCGGGTAGAGGGAAGGCAGGATGTAATGGCAGGCTGGTAGTGTGCGGGTAGAGTGAAGGCAGGATGTAATGGCAGGCTGGTAGTGTGCGGGTAGAAGGAAGGCAGGATGTAATGGCAGGCTGGTAGTGTGCGGGTAAAAGGAAGGCAGGATGTAATGGCAGGCTGGTAGTGTGCGGGTAGAGGGAAGGCAGGATGTAATGGCAGGCTGGTAGTGTGCGGGTAGAAGGAAGGCAGGATGTAATGGCAGGCTGGTAGTGTGCGGGTAGAGGGAAGGCAGGATGTAATGGCAGGCTGGTAGGGTGAGGGTAGAAGGAAGGCAGGATGTAATGGCAGGCTGGTAGTGTGCGGGTAGAGGGAAGGCAGGATGTAATGGCAGGCTGGTAGTGTGCGGGTAGAAGGAAGGCAGGATGTAATGGCAGGCTGGTAGTGTGCGGGTAGAGGGAAGGCAGGATGTAATGGCAGGCTGGTAGGGTGAGGGTAGAGGGAAGGCAGGATGTAATGGCAGGCTGGTAGTGTGCGGGTAGAGGGAAGGCAGGATGCAATGGACACAAGTACAGGTGGTAGTTCTTCAGTACGAGAACAAGTACTGCAGAATTTTTCAAGTACAAGTACAAATACAGCAGATTTGCCGGGTACTTAAGTCCAAGTCCAAATACATGACAAGGTACTTAGTACAAATACTTTTGTTCAGTGCCACGAGCCTCGGCGCATTAGCGCACCCGTATCGAGGGCCGGCACGCAAGTCAAGTCAAGTACGTCAAGACTAAAGTTAAATCACAATAAGAAATTCAGGTAACTTAATAATACTAATAAAATTATAGAACTAGGCTGTGGACTGGCTAATTGCAGACTGCAGAAAGGGCGCAGGAAGTGTAATCCTAGTCAGTGGTGGCGTGTGGCATGGAGGGGCACGAGAGATGGAGTGGCAAGAGAAGAAGTTTGCTTACATGAAAAGTAATTGAAAGTACTTGATTTTTTCAAGTACATTTGGAGCAAGTACAAGTACAACTACAAGTACTTTGGTTTTTAAGATGTCAAGCCCAAGTACAAGGGCAAGTACTCCATAATATATTTGTACATAAGTCCAAGTCCAAGTACTTGTGGAGCCCAGCCTGATGGACGCACTAAAGGTTTTCTCCGTTGGTGTTGCCTAAGAATGTGGCGAAGGTCACTACAGGCTGGGTGGGCGGCAGCCTGGCAGGTTAGGGGAGAGGCAGGCTGTGCAAAGGACGTGAAGGGCGGGAGGCGCGGAGAGTGTGCTAACCATTGCAAGGCCTTTCTCCTGCCATATTAGAAGAGGGAGCGGGAGAAATGTAGTGTCTCTCTCTTTCATCCCCACAACACGACAGCCAACCAGCCCCACCCCCACCCGCCCGGCAGTGTTGTGTTGCGGGGACGGCGCCGCCCACCCACCGGCACCGGCGTGAGGGCGGCGAGGGCCCGGGCTGCCCCTGCCTAGCGGTGACAGGCGGACCGGTGCACCAGGAAGCCCTCACAGGAAAACACGCGGCGATAAGACAACGTCTCCCGGACCCACTTAGGCGATAAGTTAAGAGCAGTCCGGCGCAGCACCAGTATGCAGGGCTGCCACCGGGGGGGGGGGGGGGGGGCACGTGGGCTAACAAGATGTGGGCAGCGTGCCGGGGAGGGTGTGTGGGGGTCACGGGGGCAAGGTTCAGCAGGGTGAGGGTCACCCGGGGAAAGATTACATGGTCGCCACCCGTCAGCTTCACCTCCCCCACCCCCCCGGCTGCTGCGCCCACCACTCGCCTGTGTCCATGGAGGCCTGTGTTCCTCACACATGGAGGTAGTATGGGTTCATACTTCCTCCAAGCCCTCACAGGTGCTCGCCAGCCCGAGGCCTCCTCACTGCAAGGCACCAGCCGGGGTCACGCACCGTGAGTGACGCTCACCACGTACCAGGGGTCAGTCAGCCAGGCAGGAGGCTGACCTACCCTGTGGCCGACACCTGCATCCAGCAGGTTACAGGCAGCCGCAAGACTGGCCGTGCCTGCTGCCGCCAAAGCCGAGAGAGGAGCCTCCTCCTTTAGCCTTGGCTGCCGCTACTCACCAGTGTTTACGTCACTTGATGGTGTTCTATGCAAGGCTACACCCTCTGCTACACCCAACCCATCCCGCCCCACACTTTCCTTAGCACACCCCGGCCTAAACCTTATAGGCTGGTTCACACTAACAAAAACTCTGTGGATGTCCTGCAATTTTATCCACCGGCAAACAAAATTTGTCAGAAATCGACCGCAACAAAGAAGACCGATCGCCGGTCTTTGGGTGACCGGGATCAGCGCGCCAATCTCAAAGAAAGTGCCAACATAACCTTTACAGGTCTTGTTTCTTAATTTTTGGAATCCTAGACGCAGCAGATGTTAGTATTGAGCCTTGTTCAGTCAAATCCATTCATTAAAAATTTGGGAGTCTTCCAGACGCAACCCCTCAAAAGTCGGTGGTAAAAGTATATTTCCTCGCCCACTAGCTAGGCAAGGCAGATACGTGATGGTAACGCAGCTTCCAGAGCCAAGGCAAGTGTAGCAGCAAGGCTAGCACATAATAATACCAGTGTGACGATCCATTGTGACTGAGGCACAAAGCATGTGTCGCTAATGGTTAGGACAACAATTAAGCGGTCTCTCTGCGCCGGACTGCATCGCGTGTGTAAACACATTTTCGGAAGACCCTCTTCTCCCCTCCTCTGACTGACTGTCTTCAATCTTAAAATCACCGCCGTAATGTTGCTTCTCTTGCTATCTTCTACCGTTATCACCATGCCTCGCTGCACAAGACTTTCTACTCATTCCCATCCCTATTCTGCATGTCCATCTCCCTAATACAAATCTTTTGTCTACATCATAAGGGACTGACCAAGGGCAAAACAATAATAATAACAAAAAGCCCGCTAGCTGCCAGCCTCTATAAAGCAGACAGTATACAGGAGAGTCAAGGTAGTGGGTGGGGCTATTGAGTTGGGAAGGTGTATTGACACGCCACTTTTAAAGTAATCTAAGTCGTAGGAAAGTGGAAAAATAGAAACAGGAAGACAGTTCCAGAGCTAACCAGTATCTTCACTCTTGCATCCCTTTCACTGGTACACTCTGGATCGCTCTTTCTGCTTCTGTATTACCATCTTCCTACGACTTACATTTTTTCAAGAGTGGAGTGTCAAGACACCTCCCGAACAAAATTGAGCCATCCCCCTACACAGGGCCTACTGCAATATCTTCCTGTCTTCTTTATAGGAACTGGTAGCTAGCGGGCTTTAAGTGACTATCTTTTTTGCCCTTGGCCAGTCCTTTAAGAAGTATATAAAAAAAAAAAATATATATATATATATATATATATATATATATAGTTGGTATTCTTAGGTAGATACATCTTGACATTTCAGGGTGACAAAGACACTCGTCATTCTTGGGAAATTTGTCCCGATGATGCCAAGTGTCTTTTGGCGAAACGTTGCGCATAAACAACCCCAAGAATGACGAGTGTTTTTGTCACCCTGAAATGTCGATATATATATATATATATATATATATATATAAATATATATATATATATATATATATATATATATATATATATATATATATATATATATATATATATATATATATATATATATATATATATATATATATATATATATATATATATATAAATCTCGCACTCTCTCTTGGCAGACATAATATCTTTAAAATGTTTCTGTGAAGCCTGTGCCGTCTGCCGCTGGTCCCTGGGCGAGGGCGCGCCGCCCCTCACCGCGGCAGCCCTGGTGGCGGGGGGTGTGGGCTGACGTGCACTTCCTTACCTTGGTCTTAATACGGAATATTTTGCTGTACTGCTTCTTGAGCCTGATGTTGGGCATGCGGCGCCCTCCCTGCCCCGAGGCTGGGGGGGTGCTCTCCTCCTCCTGCACCCTGTCCGCCGTCGGGGAGGTCGGGCTGGACCGGGGACGGGGGACACGGGGAGCCCGGGGAGGAGGGCGGGGAGTCCTGGGTGGCGTGGGAGAGGCGTCGCCTCGGGATGGGGGTGGTCTTCACCTCCACCTCCTCGATCTCCACCGCCTCCATCACACCAAGGGAGAGTGACTGCTTCGCCCTCTTGCCTTGCCCTGCTGCACACTGCCTCACACTCGTCTGTCTGTGCTGTCTGCCTCACTCGTCTGTCTGTGCTGTCTGCCTCACTCGTCTGTCTGTGCTGTCTGCCTCACTCGTCTGTCTGTGCTGTTTGCCTCACACTCGTCTGTCTGTGCTGTCTGCCTCACTCGTCTGTCTGTGCTGTCTGCCTCACACTCGTCTGTCTGTGCTGTCTGCCTCACACTCGTCTGTCTGTGCTGTCTGCCTCACACTCGTCTGTCTGTGCTGTTTGCCTCACACTCGTCTGTCTGTGCTGTCTGCCTCACACTCGTCTGTCTGTGCTGTCTGCCTCACTCGTCTGTCTGTGCTGTCTGCCTCACACTCGTCTGTCTATGCTGTCTGCCTCACTCGTCTGTCTGTGCTGTCTGCCTCACTCGTCTGTCTGTGTTGTCTGCCTCACACTCGTCTGTCTGTGCTGTCTGCCTCACACTCGTCTGTCTGTGCTGTCTGCCTCACTCGTCTGTCTGTGCTGTCTGCCTCACACTCGTCTGTCTGTGCTGTCTGCCTCACTCGTCTGTCTGTGCTGTCTGCCTCACTCGTCTGTCTGTGTTGTCTGCCTCACACTCGTCTGTCTGTGCTGTCTGTCTCACACTCGTCTGTCTGTGCTGTCTGCCTCACACTCGTCTGTCTGTGCTGTCTGCCTCACACTCGTCTGTCTGTGCTGTCTGCCTCACTCGTCTGTCTGTGCTGTCTGCCTCACACTCGTCTGTCTGTGCTGTTTGCCTCACTCGTCTGTCTGTGTTGTCTGCCTCACACTCGTGTCTGTGCTGTCTGCCTCACACTCGTCTGTCTGTGCTGTCTGCCTCACACTCGTCTGTCTGTGCTGTCTGCCTCACACTCGTCTGTCTGTGCTGTCTGCCTCGCACCTCCACCACTATAACACAACACAGATAGTGCAGGGGTCGTCGCGGCAGTGTTCACCACACACTAACATCCAGGCCACTGATACCACACAGGTGACTTCCTACGGGCGATGGTGGTGGTGGTGATAGCTGCACCTGTGCGCCTTAACTCCCTCCGCTGCGCACACACACAACACACACACAAAACACAGACACACCTTGCATCACCATTACACCATCAAGCTCTGGGCGGCAACTCCTTAACACCCACACCCACACCCACGGCCCGTGTGGTACATACAGTCACTTGACGCGCGCAGGTTCGAGCCCTGTTCACGGCTCAAAAAAAATTGTCCCCCTTGAGCAAGGGAATGGGGTGTGTTACCGTGTGTCACGTGTGGTGTGTGTGAGGTCCCGGCTTTACCCAAAGACCTCTAGAGGCTCTAAGCTCTTTCCGGGAGGGTAACAGCTGGAGATCCCCCCCCTCCCCCCTTACACACACACCCGTCACTTAGTGTTGCTCTGACAGGCTTATCAACGCCTCTTTTTCCAAGGTCAAAACACGCCGGTGCTTCCACTTGACTCAGATTAATCATTACCATTACCATCACTGATTAATACTATTATTAAATCATGATCATCAACATAGGTGTTGTTGTTACGGTTGTTGTGGTAGAAATTACGCCACAGTGAGGAGGGTGGTGGGTGAAGGGCTTCCCGACCCAGGCAACACCGTAACACACACACACACGCACACACACACACACACAGGCACTGAGGAGTGATGGCGAGGGAGCTGTGGTGGTGGAACATCGCCTGCTCGCCCACCACCCTGATAACACGCCTCCACCCCTGCTGTCCTGTCCCTCCACACACACACACACACACACACACAGCCGGTGGGAAAGTAAGAGTAGCAGCACTGCTTCACCACCCCGTCCTGCTGCTGCTGGGTCACCACCACCACCACCACCACCGCTACGCTCCACTAACACACTTCGCAGAGTGGCTAGGCGGGCGGGCGGCATAGCTTGGGCACACAAACACACATGCACTGCACGCCCTAGCCACGCCACACGTCGCAGGTGTACACGCCCACACACTGAACGCCCGTGGAGGCCTGGGCTAAGCCTCCTGCCGCGGCGCACACTTGACAGCACCACACACACACACACCTTGGTATGAGCCTGGTCGCGGCGTGACTGTGCGAGGCGCTGCGAGCCTCAGCTCTCAGCCCCCACCCTACACACACACACACACACACACACCTGCGGCTGACCCAGAGTGACGCACACTGGACGCTCGGTCACTCACTCCAGCCTCATACTCATCGCTCACCTCCACCACCACCACTTCGGCTGCCATCCCACGCCTTCCACCACCACCCACGCCCTCCACCACCTCCACAGCCCCGCACAGCAGGTCCTCGCCTCCACAGTGCCCCTCGCCTCAACCATCTGGCCCTGAGAGGCTCCAGCGTGGGTGAAACAATGCGACACCTGAACGAAAGACAACGGCAAGGCCGGGCCCGCCCCTCCCCGCCCCGGGCTGCGGTAACAGGCTCAACCTGTAAGGCTTCCCACAAAGGCCTCGCTGGGCATACAAGGTATCCCTGCCCTCCCCCGCCCTGACACCCGGGGCACACACAGGGGCATACAAGGTAACCCTGCCCTCCCCCGCCCTGACACCCGGGGCACACACAGGGGCATACAAGGTAACCCTGCCCTCCCCCACCCTGACACCCGGGGCACACACAGGGGCATACAAGGTAACCCTGCCCGCCCCCGCCCTGACACCCGGGGCACACACAGGGGCATACAAGGTAACCCTGCCCTCCCCCGCCCTGACACCCGGGGCACACACAGGGGCGTACAAGGTAACCCTGCCCGCCCCCGCCCTGACACCCGGGGCACACACTGGGGCATACAAGGTAACCCTGCCCGCCCCCGCCCTGACACCCTTGGCACACACAGGGGCGTACAAGGTAACCCTGCCCGCCCCCGCCCTGACACCCGGGGCACACACAGGGGCGTACAAGGTAACCCTGCCCGCCCCCGCCTTGACACCCGGGGCACACACTGGGGCATACAAGGTAACCCTGCCCTTCCCCGCCCCCGCCCTGACACCCGGGGCACACACAGGGGCATACAAGGTAACCCTGCCCGCCCCCGCCCTGACACCCGGGGCACACACAGGGGCATACAAGGTATCCCTGCCCTCCCCCGCCCTGACACCCGGGGCACACACAGGGGCGTACAAGGTAACCCTGCCCGCCCCCGCCCTGACACCCGGGGCACACACAGGGGCATACAAGGTATCCCTGCCCTCCCCCGCCCTGACACCCGGGGCACACACTGGGGCATACAAGGTAACCCTGCCCGCCCCCGCCCTGACACCCAGGGCACACACTGGGGCGTACAAGGTACCCTGCCCGCCCCCGCCCTGACACCCGGGGCATACAAGGTAACCCTGCCCTACCCCGCCCTGACACCCGGGGCACACACAGGGGCGTACAAGGTAACCCTGCCGCCCCCGCCCTGACACCCGGGGCACACACTGGGGCATACAAGGTAACCCTGCCCGCCCCCGCCCTGACACCCGGGGCACACACAGGGGCATACAAGGTAACCCTGCCCGCCCCCGCCCTGACACCCGGGGCACACACAGGGGCGTACAAGGTAACCCTGCCCGTCCCCGCCCTGACACCCGGGGCACACACAGGGGCATACAAGGTAACCCTAGCCGCCCCCGCCCTGACACCCGGGGCACACACAGGGGCTACAAGGTAACCCTGCCCGCCCCCGCCCTGACACCCGGGGCACACACAGGGGCGTACAAGGTAACCCTGCCCGCCCCCGCCCTGACACCCGGGGCACACACTGGGGCATACAAGGTAACCCTGCCCGCCCCCGCCCTGACACCCGGGGCACACACTGGGGCATACAAGGTAACCCTGCCCTCCCCCGCCCTGACACCCGGGGCACACACAGGGGCGTACAAGGTAACCCTGCCCTCCCCCGCCCTGACACCCGGGGCACACACTGGGGCGTACAAGGTAACCCTGCCCGCCCCCGCCCTGACACCCGGGGCACACACAGGGGCGTACAAGGTAACCCTGCCCTCCCCCGCCCTGACACCCGGGGCACACACTGGGGCGTACAAGGTAACCCTGCCCGCCCCCGCCCTGACACCCGGGGCACACACAGGGGCGTACAAGGTAACCCTGCCCGCCCCCGCCCTGACACCCGGGGCACACACTGGGGCGTACAAGGTAACCCTGCCCGCCCCCGCCCTGACACCCGGGGCACACACTGTGGCGTACAAGGTAACCCTGCCCGCCCCCGCCCTGACACCCGGGGCACACACAGGGGCGTACAAGGTAACCCTGCCCGCCCCCGCCCTGACACCCGGGGCACACACTGGGGCATACAAGGTAACCCTGCCCGCCCCCGCCCTGACACCCGGGGCACACACTGGGGCATACAAGGTAACCCTGCCCGCCCCCGCCCTGACACCCGGGGCACACACTGGGGCATACAAGGTAACCCTGCCCGCCCCCGCCCTGACACCCGGGGCACACACAGGGGCGTTACAAGGTAACCCTGCCCGCCCCCGCCCTGACACCCGGGGCACACACAGGGGCGTACAAGGTAACCCTGCCCTCCCCCGCCCTGACACCCGGGGCACACACAGGGGCGTACAAGGTATCCCTGCCCGCCCCCGCCCTGACACCCGGGGCACACACTGGGGCATACAAGGTAACCCTGCCCTCCCCCGCCCTGACACCCGGGGCACACACAGGGGCATACAAGGTAACCCTGCCCTCCCCCGCCCTGACACCCGGGGCACACACAGGGGCGTACAAGGTAACCCTGCCCTCCCCCGCCCTGACACCCGGGGCACACACAGGGGCATACAAGGTAACCCTGCCCGCCCCCGCCCTGACACCCGGGGCACACACAGGGGCGTACAAGGTAACCCTGCCCTCCCCCGCCCTGACACCGGGGCACACACTGGGGCATACAAGGTAACCCTGCCCTCCCCCGCCCTGACACCCGGGGCACACACTGGGGCATACAAGGTAACCCTGCCCGCCCCCGCCCTGACACCCGGGGCACACACTGGGGCATACAAGGTAACCCTGCCCGCCCCCGCCCTGACACCGGGGCACACACAGGGCATACAAGGTAACCCTGCCCTCCCACGCCCTGACACCCGGGGCACACAAGGTAACCCTGCCCTCCCCCGCCCTGACACCCGGGGCACACACAGGGGCATACAAGGTAACCCTGCCCGCCCCCGCCCTGACACCCGGGTCACACACAGGGGCATACAAGGTAACCCTGCCCGCCCCCGCCCTGACACCCGGGGACACACAGGGGCGTACAAGGTAACCCTGCCCGCCCCCGCCCTGACACCCGGGGCACACACGGGGCTACAAGGTAACCCTGCCCGCCCCCGCCCTGACACCCGGGGCACACACGGGGCATACAAGGTAACCCTGCCCGCCCCCGCCCTGACACCCGGGGCATACACAGGGGCGTACAAGGTAACCCTGCCCGCCCCCGCCCTGACACCCGGGGCACACACAGGGGCGTACAAGGTAACCCTGCCCTCCCCCAGCCCTGACACCCGGGGCACACACAGGGGCTACAAGGTATCCCTGCCCGCCCCCGCCCTGACACCCGGGGCACACACTGGGGCATACAAGGTAACCCTGCCCGCCCCGCCCTGACACCCGGGGCACACACAGGGGCATACAAGGTAACCCTGCCCGCCCCCGCCCTGACACCCGGGGCAAACACAGGGGCATACAAGGTAACCTGCCCGCCCCCGCCCTGACACCCGGGGCACACAGGGGCGTACAAGGTAACCCTGCCCGCCCCCGCCCTGACACCGGGGCACACACAGGGGCGTACAAGTAACCCTTCCCTCCCCCGCCCTGACACCCGGGGCACACACTGGGCGTACAAGGTAACCCTGCCCCCCCCGCCCTGACACCCGGGCACACACAGGGGCTACAAGGTAACCCTGCCCGCCCCCGCCCTGACACCCGGGGCACACACAGGGGCATACAAGGTAACCCTGCCCTCCCCGCCCTGACACCCGGGGCACACACAGGGGCGTACAAGGTAACCCTGCCCTCCCCAGCCCTGACACCCGGGGGCACACACAGGGGCGTACAAGGTAACCTGCCCTTCCCCGCCCTGACAAACCCGGGGCACACACAGGGGCGTACAAGGTAACCCTGCCCTCCCCGCCCTGACACCCGGGGCACAACACTGGGGCATACAAGGTAACCCTGCCCGCCCCGCCCTGACACCCGGGGCACACACAGGGGCGATACAAGGTAACCTGCCCTCCCCGCCCTGACACCCGGGGCACACACAGGGGCTACAAGTAACCTGCCCCCCCCCCCTGACCCCCGGGGCTTTACCACCAGTCAGTGTGTTGCCGCGCGCCGCCAGTCATCACGCCCTCACTACCGCCCTATAGGACTGTTTTCCATCATGAGGGCGGGGCAGCCGCGACATGCCCCGCCGCCCACTGCGTGCCTCGCCCCTACCAGGCTACCAATCGACAAGCGGCCGGCACACGGAATGTTATTCCCAGTCACCCACTTTCCGCCCAACCGAGGCCTGCACACACCTGCTTACCCACACTGGACTGCTGTGTTAATGTGGGGCAGGCAGCCTGCCATCTCGGGTGCTGTGTTAATGTGGGGCAGGCAGCCTGCCATCTCGGGTGCTGTGTTAATGTGGGGCAGGCAGCCTGCCATCTCGGGTGCTGTGTTAATGTGGGTCAGGGAGCCTGCCATCTCGGGTGCTGTGTTAGTGTGGGGCAGGGAGCCTGCCATATCGGGTGCTATGTTAGTGTGGGGCAGGCAGCCTGCCATATCGGGTGCTGTGTTAGTGTGGGTCAGGGAGCCTGCCATATCGGGTGCTGTGTTAATGTATGGCAGGGAGCCTGCCATATCGGGTGCTGTGTTAGTGTGGGGCAGGCAGCCTGCCATCTCGGGTGCTGTGTTAATGTGGGGCAGGCAGCCTGCCATATCGGGTGCTGTGTTAATGTGGGTCAGGGAGCCTGCCATCTCGGGTGCTGTGTTAGTGTGGGGCAGGGAGCCTGCCATATCGGGTGCTGTGTTAATGTGGGGCAGGGAGCCTGCCATCTCGGGTGCTGTGTTAGTGTGGGGCAGGCAGCCTGCCATATCGGATGCTGTGTTAATGTGGGGCAGGCAGCCTGCCATCTCGGGTGCTGTGTTAATGTGGGTCAGGGAGCCTGCCATCTCGGGTGCTGTGTTAGTGTGGGGCAGGGAGCCTGCCATCTCGGGTGCTGTGTTAGTGTGGGGCAGGGAGCCTGTCATATCGGGTGCTGTGTTAATGTGGGTCAGGGAGCCTGCCATATCGGGTGCTGTGTTAATGTGGGGCAGGGAGCCTGCCATCTCGGGTGCTGTGTTAATGTGGGGCAGGCAGCCTGCCATATCGGGTGCTGTGTTAGTGTGGGGCAGGGAGCCTGCCATCTCGGGTGCTGTGTTAGTGTGGGGCAGGGAGCCTGCCATATCGGGTGCTGTGTTAATGTGGGGCAGGGAGCCTGCCATATCGGGTGCTGTGTTAATGTGGGGCAGGCAGCCTGCCATATCGGGTGCTGTGTTAATGTGGGTCAGGGAGCCTGCCATCTCGGGTGCTGTGTTAGTGTGGGGCAGGGAGCCTGCCATATCGGGTACTGTGTTAATGTGGGGCAGGCAGCCTGCCATATCGGGTGCTGTGTTAATGTGGGTCAGGGAGCCTGCCATCTCGGGTGCTGTGTTAGTGTGGGGCAGGGAGCCTGCCATATCGGGTGCTGTGTTAGTGTGGGGCAGGGAGCCTGCCATATCGGGTGCTGTGTTAGTGTGGGGCAGGGAGCCTGCCATATCGGGTGCTGTGTTAGTGTGGGGCAGGGAGCCTGCCATCTCGGGTGCTGTGTTAGTGTGGGGCAGGGAGCCTGCCATATCGGGTGCTGTGTTAATGTGGGTCAGGGAGCCTGCCATATCGGGTGCTGTGTTAGTGTGGGGCAGGGAGCCTGTCATATCGGGTGCTGTGTTAGTGTGGGGCAGGGAGCCTGCCATATCGGGTGCTGTGTTAGTGTGGGGCAGGGAGCCTGCCATATCGGGTGCTGTGTTAGTGTGGGGCAGGGAGCCTGCCATATCAGGTGCTGTGTTAGTGTGGGGCAGGGAGCCTGCCATATCGGGTGCTGTGTTAGTGTGGAACAGCCAGCCTGCCATATCGGGTGCTGTGTTAAGTGTGGGGCAGGGAGCCTGCCATATCGGGTGCTGTGTTAAGTGTGGGGCAGGGAGCCTGCCATATCGGGTGCTGTGTTAGTGTGGGGCAGGGAGCCTGCCATATCGGGTGGTGTTAGTGTGGAACAGCCAGCCTGCCATATCGGGTGCTGTGTTAATGTGGGGCAGGCAGCCTGCCACATTGCAGTGATGTGTGTATTTACCATTGTTGTAGCATGCAGGACTTCAGCTAAGCTCCCGTGGTCTTGTCTCCGTAATTGTGTGTGAATATGTGTGTGTTTTAGAGATGTATCAGATATCCGCATCCGCAGTTTTTTAACATCCGCATCCGCATCTGCGCTTGTAGTGGTGACCTGTAGGGTATCTGGCAATCGACCCTTTTCGCCTAGGGGCATGTGTTCTCTTGGGTCAGGTCAGGACACCACTCTGCCTCACCCCGCACTAGCCTGGAAGGCCAGGACCCGTCGCTGCGGCAACACGCTTCTGCCTTGCGTCTACAACCGTCACAGTGTTCTGCTTCTTTGAGTGCAATAGAAAGTTAGCAACTTTGCTTGGACAATATTTACTGTTTCTAATTTAATTTTTTACAAATATATTTTCATCCGCGAGGATATACTCATCAGACATTCGCATCCGCAAAAAACAAAACTTGAATATCCGCATCATCATCCGCAACCACTATTTTTAAAAAATTATATCCGCATCTGTATCCGCACATACACATTTTTGACATCCAATACATCTCTAGTGTGACACACACACACTAGAGATGTTTCTGATGTCAAAAATGCGGATGTGCGGATGCGGATACTTTTCGAAATCGTAGATGCGGATGTTTTTTTTCCTCGCGGATGCGGATTATTTTAGCGTAGGAATTTGTGGTCTACGAGACCCGGCCTTCACCACCTAGGACTCCAGGCTAAGCCTCCAACCTTGCCCTCCCTATAGGCCTTACACGCCTAGACTTTATTATTCATTTGCAACGTAAATGTTACTAAGAAAAAAGGTTTGTTAGGATGATAACTGCACAAAAAAAAAAGCGTGCTAACCTATGGAGTACCCTTAATGTGTCATTCACCCATGCTCTTGTCCACGCGAGCTGGCTGGCGATCGCTAGTTTCACCCTCCTGGTGCGAGCTTGGAGCTCATTATTACCGATCTTTGGGTAATGCTGGGACCTCTCACACACCCATCCCCTTGCTCAAGGGGGACAGTAACCGCGGCCGAATTTCCCAGTGGAAAAATCCCCAGGAATGACCTGGACCGGGGATCGAACGCCGGACCACAGGTTGATGCCGGACGCTCTAACCCAAGACCAGGGATGTCAACAAGAAAAGAAAAAAAAACTGAAATAAAATAATAGGGCGACCAACTCATCCGAGCGCAGCGAGACTGACCGAGCGTAACGAGGGAACCTCCCAGCTGGGGGTTCGGCCCCCGAAGATTTTTTGTAAATTTCATGCTCTGAGAGAGCTTCTGAGAGGTCCTTGGTTATATCTATAATAATTTATGGTCTCAATTTTGTCTATTTTTGTGTCCACAATTTGTGTATATGTATATATATATATACGGTATATCATGCAACTTAAATTGTGAAATGTATATGAACTATTAACCATTTTGACATGATAAATGAAATATTAACACTATTTCCGTTGGAAAAGTAATAACACAACAACAAAATATTTGTCATTTATATTAGTCAACTTTATCAATTATTAATCTATTATATCGCTATCAAATACAGCTCAAATATGATTTGATGACCAACTTCGAATTATTAAATAATCCAATATCAAATAAGGTTCACTATAACTATAATCATGATAATAACATGCACACACAATGAATAGTAAACTTGTATTCATATTGCCAAATAACATGTACATACAATATATATCTCACAACATATCATATGTAATGACCCCCTATGTACACCCCTACCCCCCCCCCCTAAATTTTTAACCCGAATCTACACGATTCACAGAAATGACCCAGCTGGCAATAAAATACTCGGAAATCCGCGAATCCGCGGAAAATTGACATCCCTGCAAGACTACCAGGTTAAACCCCGCGCAGATTATAGTGACGTCAGAGAAAGTTTATGTGAGAAAACGACGATTTGTATCGTGGACTATTTCAAAATATGCTTGTACCATTGAGATCCTCTTTAATTCTTTTATTTTGTATCCCTGACTATATAAGAATGTTCCTTTTCCAGAAGAAATATTTTAATTCTATATTTTCTTTATCTTCTTGCTGAATTTATAACAATGTTCCAGGTTTCTATTAAAGAGCCTTATTCTGAGAAAAAAAAGAAAAAAAAATAAAATATATTATATTATATATATATTATATATATATAATATTGGCTTTATAGCATTTCCAGAGCATTGAGAGAGAGAGAGAGAGAGAGAGAGAGAGAGAGAGAGAGAGGAGAGAGAGAGAGAGAGAGAGAGAGAGGAGAGAGAGAGAGAGAGAGAGAGAGAGGAGAGAGAAGAGAGAGAGAAGAGAGAGGAGAGAGAGAGAGGAGAGAGAGAGAGAGAGAGAGAGGAGAGAGAGAGAGAGAGAGAGAGCTACCAATCCAGCCCACCCACCCACGCACACACCTGTAGAGGCATGACCTCACCCAGAAATGAGGCATGAGCCTCATGAAATGAGGCAGAAATGAGGCACGACCTCTACAAGTCACTGCCTTCGCCCTCCTCGTTACACTTTCATAACATTAGTATTAGTATTATAATCTTTATTATAGATTACAGTTCCGGGTTTAAAGTTGGGATGGCTGACTGTGGTCCATATTAACGAGGGGGGGGGTGGGGGGTGGAGAGGGGGCAGTGGTTGTCAGGGCGATTGCGCCGGCCCTTCCCACACCCAGGGGTCCCGGGAGATTTCGCCCGGTGTGGATTCACGTAAAAACAGAGCAAGAGAAGATACGTTCTCTGCGCCTGATCATTCAAGACTGACGACCTGATGTGGCTTGAGGCTGACTGCCAAACTTCCTCTGACGTCACGCGCACCAGAGAACATTTTAGTTTGGCGTGGAGGGATCTATTAAAAGTCTATTGATCTTGCTCTAACGGCGGTCCCCAGCCCGCGGCCCGCGGGCCACATGCGGCCCGCGAGGCCATTCCGTGCGGCCCGCCAGATCATTTCCTTTTGGTCATCGGTGCGGCCCTCCACCATCATCATCATCACGCTGGCCCTCCAGCGTGTCTTCGACCTCAGAAAGCAGCTGTCGGAGTTCTTGTCCTCCGAGGGAACTGAATTCCCGCAGTTTGAGGATGCCGCCTGGGTCGCCGATCTCGCTTTTCTCGCCGACCTGACCACTCACCTGAACAACCTGAACCTTCAGCCCCAAGGCAGAGATAGCCTCGTCCCGGACATGTCAAAGGTTCACGCCTTCGAGATGAAGCTCAAGCTATGGGAGTCTCAGCTGGAGAAGAAGGACTTCACCCACTTCTCGAAGTTGGCGTCAGTTAAGCCCAGCAGCACAGAGAAATACGTGGACGTCGTTGGGGACTTGAGGAAAGAGTTTGCCAGCCGTTTTGGTGATGTACGCGGCTACACCCCAGAGCTGAAGCTGTTCAGCGCACTCTTCGACGCAGACCCAGAGTGTGCCCCCGCTGACCTCCAGCTCGAGCTCATTGAGCTCCAGTGTTCCGACGAGCTGCGCTCAAAGTTCAACGGATCCTCCCCCCTCACCTTCTGGCAGTCTCAAGTTCGCACACGTCAATTGCCGGCCCTGGTACAGAACGCGATGAAAGTGTCGTCGATGTTTGGATCAACATACTTGTGCGAACAGCTGTTTAGCAAGATGAAACTGACAAAATCAAAGACCCGTGCACAGCTCACAGGTGACCACTTGGACGACGTTCTCTTGCTGAGTGTTAGTTCCATTACCCATGATTTTGATAAGCTTTGTGCTGAGAAATGTCACCAGGTGTCTC
>JACEEZ010004642.1:580507-635507 GCA_016584305.1 Chionoecetes opilio | reverse complement strand
ACGGTTGAGGCGTTTAAGAACAAACTAGATAAATACTTAGCATAAACTGCCACACTCGATTACTTCTGCCCTACGTAAACTCTTTTTGTAGCGTTAGCTTTAGTTTAGAGTCTGTCTCTCCTTCAATCTTTCCTATAAAATTCCATGGTAGTTTTTCATTACTGCATGGTGTTTTTTTTCTCACTTTTTTCCTGCTGGCCTCGGCCGCAGGGAGAGGTGGGTGGGGAGGAGCCTTCAACTTTACTATTCTTTTACCTCTAACACGTAGAAACTATAGTGGTAGAAAGTAGTCACACAGACAGCCTCGTTTGTCCCAGTAGGGCTGTTGCTGTCTGTTCTTCCTTTGTATTCCTCTCTATCTCTCTCTCTCTCTCTCTCTCTCTCTCTCTCTCTCTCTCTCTCTCTCTCTCTCTCTCTCTCTCTCTCTCTCAAATAAAACAACAACGTGATAACCTTGACACGCCCCACAAAACGATTATCAAATTTCACTGATGACTGTGTGTGTGTGTGTGTGTGTGTGTGTGTTGTGTGTGTGTGTGTGTGTGTGTGTTGGGCGGCGAGTACCCAGCAGGCCGCCCATGACACTGGAAAACCCACGCCCATCCCACGCCTTCTACAGAGGGAAGGGGGAGAGGGAGGAGGAGGGGAAGGAAGGGAGGAGGAGGGGAAGGAAGGGAGGAGGAGGGGAAGGAAGGGAGAAGGAAGGGAAGGAAGGGAGGAGGAGGGGAAGGAAGGGAGAAGGATAAGATAAGATACTTTGTTACTATCTAGACACTTTGCAAGTACCAACTACAAGGTTATTGACTATACAAAGCGCCACCACGCCAGGACGAACTTGGTGGGCTCGAACCGCTGACCGAATGCAGGGACGGTGCACGCGAGCCCGTAGCTCTACCAACCGCGCCACCCTGACGGGTAAAAAGGGGAGGAGGGGAAGGAAGGGAGAAGGAGGAAGGAAGGGAGAAGGAGGGGGAAGGAAAGGGAGAAGGAGGAAGGAAGGGAGAAGGAGGGGAAGGAAGGGAGAAGGAGGAAGGAAGGGAGAAGGAGGGGAAGGAAGGGAGAAGGAGGAAGGAAGAGGAAAACTCAAATGAAAAGGTGAACAAATAAACAATGAAATGTTATGAGCAATGAACGAGCAGGGAAGAGAGAGAGAGAGAGAGGAGGGAGAGAGAGAGAAGGAGAGAGGATTGGACGAGAGAGAGAGAGAGAGAGAGGAGAGAGAGGACGAGGAGAAGAGAGAGAGAGGAGAGAGAGGAGGAGAGAGAGAAGAGAGAGAGGAAGAGAGAGAGAGAGAGAGAGAGAGAGAAAAAAAAATACAACGAAAGAGGAGGACCACAATGACGAGAGGAAAGAAAGAATGAGGAATGAGAGTAGAATGAAGAATAAAAATAGAAGAGGGAGAAGGAGAAGGAATAAATGCAGTAACCTTGACACGAGCGCAAATTATACACTAATATAATTAAAGAGTTACAATTATTTAGTTTCCTTCCTTAATTAACCCCTTGAGGCCCAGAACGTAATTTCCATTGTAATTTGGGTACCATTAGATGATTTGTAGTGAACATAACCAATATTTCATAGCTATGACCTGTTTAGTATCCTTATCCACTAACTAATTTGGTATATTAGGTTACTTTTTGTAATTTTATGTCTCGGTAACATACATTTTTTTATAGCAAAGGAGAATTCTGGGCGTGAAGGGGTTAACGTTAAGACAATCGTGTCACTTCCATGCTTGCCTCTGCTAGAATCGCACGACAATCTCCCTCCCTTCCTTCCCCCCCTTCTCTCCTTTCTTCTTCTCCCTTCCTTCCCCTCCTTTCTTCTTCTCCCTTCACCCTGTCTTCCCCTCCTCCTCCCTTCCTCCCCTCCCCCTTCTCCCTTTCTTCTCCCTTCCTTCCTCCCCTTCTCCCTTCCTTCCCCTCCTCCTTCTCCATTCCTTCCCCTCCTTCTCCCTACCTTCCCTTCCTTCCCCTCCTTCTCCCTTCCTTCCCCTTCCTTCTCCCTTCCTTCTCCCTTCTTTCCCCTCCTTCTCCTCCTCCTCCTCCCTTCCTTGCCCTCCTTCTCCCTGCCTTCCCCTCCTCCTCCCTTCCTTCTCCCTTCCTTCCCCTCCTCCTCCTCCCTTCCTTCCCCTCCTCCCTTCCTCTGCGATGCTCTGGCATTACTTTTGCCGGCCACACAATCTGCTCTCAGCCTGGCTCCAAGAACCTCCCTGGAAGTCAGTTTTCATGGCGAGTTCTCAGTCCCTTCCCCAACATATTGACTTTATTCTCATTCTTATTCATTTTGGCAGAGAAAGAAAGAGGCAAGAGGCAGGCAGGAGAAATTGGTTCACAAATAGAGTGGTGAATGATTGGAATGGACTCAGTCGTCAGGTGGTCAATGCGGAGTCTATAGGGGTCTTTAAGGGGAGGCTGGAAAATGTCATGGATGGGGATGAAAGGTGGATGTAGGTAGTGTTAAGTAACAGGAACTACCTCGTGTAGGTCTCGCGGCCTCTTGTAGCTCCCTTATTTTCTTAGGTTCTCTCTCTCTCTCTCTCTCTCTCCTCTCTCTCTCTCTCTCTCTCTCTTATGTCAACTGATTCTCAATTTTCTTCACAGAATATAATTATTTTCCTCAGGGGCATTTTTTCTTCTTTTTTTACGTTGGAGTCTAGAACGTTTGTAGGCTAATATTTTCCTTCCTTAGGTGTTTATAATAATTTTTTTTAGCATTATTACCATCATTATCACAAGAATATATTTTTCTACACATATATATTTAACACAGAAAAATTCGTAAACATCTATAACCTAATGTGTCCGTTTTTACAGAGTAAGCGGAACACCAACCTATCGTGCAAATTGAGTAATCCCACACGTCGGCCCTACCAACCTTACCAGACACATTAATTGCTATTACTTTTAATAACTTTTAAGCTTTTACGCTACATATTAATACTTCACAGGCTAAAAAGACATTATAAGCAAGAAAACGTAAGGTTACACCGCAACCGATCCAGGTTACTTCTCAGGGCCAAAAAGCTGACCCCCACACACTCGGCAACACGCAATAACACAATATCTACAAACCTCCTCGCCCCCAATAAAACGGCTAACCAAATTACGAAATAACAAAACAAATAGCAGTAACTACAACACACCATCAAACATCAAACGTTAAGACATACAAGAACTTCTGGTAGAACTTACTACAACAATATATAGCCACCTTCATATCACAGACTACACAAAGACGCAGAAAGAAAGAACCGCTATCAAAAACCATAGTTTACTTCAGCCAACATGTTACCACCAAACCTCTACAACCCACACACACAGCCCCTCAACACACACACACAGCCTCACACAACACCACACAGCCCCTCCACAACACACCGCCCCTCAACACACAACAGTCACACCTCCACAACACACACACACACAGTCACAGCCTCACACACACTCACAAACCACAACCTCACAGCCCCACACACACCCAAACCTCAAGCCCTCACACAACACCACAACCATCACAGCCCACACACACACACCACACATCACAGCCCCCCCCATACCACTACACCACAACCATCACAGCCCCTCAACCACATACCACACAACCATCACAGCCACACAATACACCACCACCCATCACAGCCCCAACCCAAACAATCACGCCTCATACACAACACACACCAAGCTACACACAAACCACAAACATCCAGCCCCTTAACACAACAACACAACCATCACAGCCCCTCACACACACACACACAACTCATCAAGCCCCTCACACACACACACCATAACCATCACAGCCCTCACACTACACACCAAACCATCACAGCCCCTACACACACACACAACCATCACAGCCCCTCACACATAACACCACAACCATCACAGCACTCCCAAACACACACACACACACATCACAAAACATCACAGCCCCTCACACATAACACCACAAACATCACAGCCCTCACACACACACACAACATCACGCCCTCAACATACACACCACACCATCCAGCACCTACCACACACACACACACACACAACACACCACACAACCACATACACACAACCATCACAGCCCCTCACACACACACCAACCATCACAGGCCCTCACACACAACCACAACCATCACAGCCCTCACACACCACACAACCATCACAGCCCCTCACACACCACACCACAACCATCACAGCACCACCACCACACACACACACACACCCCCATCACACACACACAACCATCACAGCCCCTCACACACACACCACAACCATCACAGCCCTCACACAACACACCACAAACCATCACAGCCCCTCACACACACACCACAACCATCACAGCACCTCACACACACACACACACACAACAACCACAACCATCAACAGCCCCTCATACACACCAACCACAACCATCACAGCCCCTCACACACACACCAACACATACACCCACACACACACACACCACAACCATCACAGCCCCTCACACACACACTACAACCATCACAGCCCACACATACACACACACAACCATCACAGCCCCTCACACACCACACACACACACCACAACCATCACAGCCCTCACACACACACACAAACACACCCACAACCATCACAGCACCTCACACTCACCACAACCATCACAGCCCCTCACACACACACCACAACATCACAGCCCCTCACACACACACCACAACCATCACAGCCCTCACACACACACACAACCATCACAGCCCCTCACACACACACACAACCATCACAGCCCCTCACAAACACACCACAACCATCACAGCCCCTCACACACACACACACACACACACCAAACAACGCCCCTCACACACAACACACCACAACCATCAAGCCCCCCACAACACACACCACACAAACCATCACAGCCCCTCACACACAACACACCCACCCACCATCACACACACCACAACCATCACAGCCCCTACACACACCATCACAGCACCTCACACACCACACACACACCACAACCATCACAGCCCCTCACACACACACCACAACCATCACAGCCCCTCAACACACACCACAACCATCACACCACACACACACACACCATCACACACCAACCACACAACACACTCAACACACACCACTACAACCATCACAGCCACCCACACACACACACACACACCACAACCATCACAGCACCTCACACACACACCACAACCATCACAGCCCTCACACACCACACACACACAACCATCACAACACACTCACACACACACAACACACACACCACAACCATCACAGCCCCACATACACACACCACAACCACACCACACCATCACACACACACCCACAACCATCACAGCCCTCACACACACACCACAACCATCACAGCCCCTCACACACACACAAACCATCACAGCCCCTCACACACACACAACCATCACAGCCCTCACACACACACACCACAACCATCACAGCCCCTCACAACACACACCACAACCATCACAGCCCCTCACACACACACCACAACCATCACAGCCCCACAACACACACACACACCCACAACCATCACAGCCCCTCACACACACACCACAACCATCACAGCCCCACACACACACACACACCACAACCATCACAGCCCCTCACACACACACACACACCACAACAAACCATCACAGCCCTCATACACACACCACAACCATCACAGCCCCTCACACACACACCACAACCATCACAGCCTCACACACACCACCAACCATCACACCTCACACACACACCACAACCATCACAGCCCCTCACACACACAACCCACACCCAACCATCACAGCCCCTCACACACACACACCACAACCATCACCACCCACACACCACACACACACCACAACCATCACAGCCCTCACACACACACCACAACCATCACAGCCCCTCACACACACCACAACCATCACAGCCCCTCACACACACACCACAACCATCACAGCCCCACACACACACCACAACCATCACAGCACCTCACAACACACACACACAACCATCACAGCCCCTCACACACACACACCACAACCATCACAGCACCCCCACACACACACACCACACACACCACAAACCATCACAGCCCCTCACACACACACACACCACAAACCATCACAGCCCTCACACACACCACAACCATCACAGCCCTCACACACACACACACACAACCATCACAGCCCCCACACACCCACAACACACACACACAACCATCACAGCCCACACACACACCACACACCAACCATCACAGCCCCTCACACACACACCACAACCATCACAGCCCCTCACACACACACACCACAACCATCACAGCCCCTACACACACACCACCACAACCATCACACCCCTCACACACACACCACAACCATCACAGCCCCTCACACACACACACCACAACCATCACAGCCCCTCACACAACACCACCACAACCATCACAGCACCCACACACACACACAACCATCACACCACTCACACACACAACCACACCATCACAGCCCCTCACACACACACCACACCACAAACCATCACAGCCCTCACACACACACCACAACCATCACAGCCCCTCACACACACACACACAACCATCACAGCCCCACACACACACCACAACCATCACAGCACCTCACACACACACACACCACCATCACACCACACAAACAACCATCACAGCCCCCACACACACACCACAACCATCACAGCCCCTCACACACACACCACAACCATCACAGCCCCTCACACACACACACACAACCATCACAGCCCTACACACACACCACCACAACCATCACAGCCCCTCACACACACACCACAACCATCACAGCCCCTCACACACACACACCACAACCATCAAGCCCCTCCACACACACCACAACCATCACAGCACACCACACACCACACACACACACACACCACAACCATCACACACACACACACCACAACCATCACAGCCCCTCACACACACACACAACCATCACACTACACACACACACCACAACCCCTCACACACAACACACACACCACAACCATCACACACACACCACACCACAAACCATCACAGCCCCTCACACACACACACCACAACCATCACAGCCCCTCACACACACACAACCACAACCTCACACACACACACACCACAACCATCACAGCCCCTCACACACACACACACCACAACCATCACAGCCCCACACACACCACAAGCCCTCACAGCCACCACCACAACCATCACACCACACACACCACAACCATCACAGACCTCACACACACACACAACCATCACAGCACCTCACACACACCACAACCATCACAGCCCCTCACACACACCACCACAACCATCACAGCCCCTCACACACACAACATCACAACCATCACAGCCCACATCACACACACACACCACAACCATCACAGCCCCTCACACACACACCACAACCATCACAGCCCCTCACAACACACCACAACCATCAAGCCCTCACACACACACACCACAACCATCACAGCCCTCCACACACACACACACCACAACATCATCACACCCTCACACACACACCACAACCATCACAGCCCCTCACACACACACAACCATCACCCACACACACAACCATCACACAACCACCTCAACCACACACACCACAACCATCACAGCACCACACACACCACAACCATCACAGCCCTCACACACACACACACAACCATCACAGCCCCTCACACACACACCACAACCATCACAGCCCCTCACACACACACCACAACCATCACAGCCCCCCACACACACACCACAACCATCACAGCCCCTCACACACACACCACAACCATCACACCACCACACACACACACCACAACCATCACAGCCCCTCACACACACACACAACCATCACAGCACCTCACACACACACACACACCACAACATCACAGCCCCTCACACACACACCACACAACCATCACAGCACCACACACACACACACCACAACCATCACAGCACCTCACACACACACACCACACCATCACAGCACCTCACACACCACACCCACACCACAACCATCACAGCCCCTCACACACACCACAACCATCACACACACACACACACACCACAAACCACACAGCCCCATCAACACACACACCAACCAACCATCACAGCCCTCACAACACACCACAACCATCACAGCCCCTCACACACACACACACAACACATCACAGCCCCTCACACACACACACCACAACCATCACAGCCCCACACACACACACACACCACAACCATCACAGCACCTCACACACACACCACAACCATCACAGCCCTCACAACACCACCCCACACGCCTCCATACACAACACCATCACCCCTCACACACACACACACACCACAACCATCACAGCCCCTCATACACACACCACAACCATCACAGCCCCTCACACACACCACAACCATCACAGCCCCTCACACACACACACACACATCAACCTCACACACACACCACAACCATCACAGCCCCACACACACCAACACACAACCATCACAGCCCCTCACCCCACACACCACAACCATCACCTCACAACATCACACACACACACCACAACCCATCACAGCCACATCACACACACACCACAAGCCTACACACCCACTCACACACCACAACCATCACACCACACCTCACACAACACACACCACAACCATCACAGCCCCACACACACATCCACAACCATCACAGCACCTCACACACACACCACACACACCACAACCATCACACCACCACAATCCAGCCCCCCACCCACAACACACCACAACCCAATCACAAGCCCCTCACACCACACACACATCCACACACCACAACCATCACAGCCCTCACACACACACACACCACAACCATCACAGCCCCACACACACACCACAACCATCACAGCACCCACACACACACACACCACAACCATCACAGCCCACACAACACACACACACAACCCACAACACACCACAGACCTCACAACCACACAACACACACCACAACCATCACAGCCCCACCACACACACACACCACAACCATCACAGCACCTCACACACACAACACACCACAACCATCACAGCCCCACACACACAACACCACAAACCATCACAGCCCCTCACACACACCACAAACCATCACAGCCCCTCACACACACACCACAACCATCACAGCCCCTCACACACACCACAACCATCACAGCCCCTCACACACACCACAACCATCACAGCCCCTCACACACACACCACAACCATCACAGCCCCTCACACACACCACAACCATCACAGCCCCTCACACACACCACAACCATCACAGCCCCTCACACACACACCACAACCATCACAGCCCCTCACACACACCACAACCATCACAGCCCCTCACACACACACCACAACCATCACAGCCCCTCACACACACCACAACCATCACAGCCCCTCACACACACCACAACCATCACAGCCCCTCACACACACACCACACACACACAAACACCACAACCATCACAGCACCTCACACACACACGCACACCACAACCATCACAGCCCCACAAACACCACAACCATCACACACAAACACCACACACACACACAGTAAAAAGTATACACACAACAGAATTATTTTGTTATTGTTCCTTGCCCTCGTGCTTAATGACATTTGTGCAGTGAATCACATTGCCTCGCTGACAATGGATACCTGACTTGGCGGTCCTTTGATAACTCTGTATCATCTACTGCTTCATCTCTCTCTCTCTCTCTTTCTATGGGTATAGATTGGATTGATTAGGGTGAATGATTGAAATGGACTCAGTAGACAGGTAGTTAGTGCGGAGTCATTAGAGAGCTTTAAAAGGAGTCTGGATAAATGCATCGATGGGGATGAAAGGTGGATGTAGGTAGTGTTAAGTAACAGGAACTACCTCGTGTAGGTCTCACGGCCTCTTGTAGCTTCCTTATTTTCTTATATTCTCTCTCTCTCTCAACCTATCATTAAATAACTAGACCGACAGATAAGCAAATTAGCTAACCCATACGAGACGGCCCCGCCCCCTATCCCGCCCATATGTAACAACTCCTCGTCACCGCCACCTCGCTCGCCCCCAAAATAAAGCTACTACCCCGCCGCCCTCCCTGCCCCGCCACGCCCCCCCCCCCTGCCAGGCCCGTGACAGCAGCAGCAGCAGCAGCAGTCATCGTCACCAGGCGGGTCTTCTAGAGTTAGAGCGAATTCCTACCATCTATTTACCATATTGCAGTTTGTTGCTCTTGTATTGCTATGAAATATGAGAATGGTATTTAGGCTGCTTATTTGATCTCTCTCTCTCTCTCTCTCTCTCTCTCTCTCTCTCTCTCTCTCTCTCTCTCTCTCTCTCTCAAGTAGGTACAGTACGGTTAGGGGCAGTCAGACAGGGTTGCCTTTCAATGGGTCAAGAGGCTGCAGTGAATGGGTGGTATTTGTGGGTAACTTGTGACACACTCACTCACTCTCTCTCTCTCTCGCCACACGTACACATACATACACAAACACACACGTTCACCCACTACAACAGTTTAATAATGATGCACAGTCATCACAATCACAACCCTCCCCAGGCCCTTTAACACCATCAACACCACTATGTATATATTGCCCGCACACTCATCATCATCACTATTTCCAGCAGCATCACCATTCTTCTTCCTTTCCCTACCACCACCACCACAAACAACAACACCAGTATCAATAACAATAACATCCCAGCACCTGTAGTAGTAAGTAGTCGTCAAATAAACAATAACAACCCCCCTTCCCCCCCTGTCTGTCTGCCTGCCTGCCTGCCCTGCCTCCCGTGCCCGCCGCCCCTCCGTCAGCGGCCCGTGACGGCGGCGGCGGCGGGTACAAATAGCCAGGCATGATATAAATACGAGGCACCGCAGATGACGTGCGGGCGTGCAGGCGCGTCGTGACGGGGCCGGGGAAGGCGAGAGCAGGCCAGGGTGGCGTCCTGCAAGGCGGCCTGCTGCAGGACACGAGCCACGGCCGCCCTAGCAAGGCAGGGCAGCAGGAGGCCTAACCATCCGCCAACACCTGACACCACCGCCGCCGCCATGACCAAGTAAGGCCGCCACTGCGGTCACTCGCCCACCTGGCCCGCCCTCCCTCCTTCCCTCCTCCTGCGCCCGTACCTGCAGGCGCCCACACGCTCCCACAGGCCGCCCACGCCCCCCACCACTCTACCCCACACACGCCGGGCACCTCATGTAGCCTCACACTCGCACTTACCTTTTCTTTAGCTCTGCCAGCATGTTTCTGGACGGTTTTAGCAAAGAGTCCGCCCTTAGTGTCCGCCATGTTCGAGTCTCGAGCCACCACTGAGTGCCGCTTTCCGCCACCACAACAACTATACTGTTATAAAAGCTCTAACTTCTCATTTCTAACTATAGCGGTCTTTATATCCACTATATATACCAGAAAACTAACTAGAATCATATGATATTTTTTTTCCAAGTGTAAAAGTGAGGTAATAAGATCTATATTAACTTTTATAACTGTGCGGAACATTATTGGAACCCCAGGGCACCAGCCTCTAAAGTCCCAAGGGTGAGTGAGCGAGATTTTGTCGCTACCACACCAAACACACCACAAACACACCACAATGCTCAAGCACATCACAAACACACCACAAACACACCACAAGCACATCACAAACACAACACAAGCACATCACAAACACACCACAAGCACATCACAAACACAACACAAGCACATCACAAACACACCACAAACACATCACAAACACACCACAAGCACATCACAAACACACCACAAACACACCACAAACACACCACAAACACACCACAAGGCTCAAGCACATCACAAACACTCCACAAACACACCACAAGCACATCACAAACACACCACAAACACATCACAAACACACCACAAGCACATCACAAACACTCCACAAACACACCACAAGCACATCACAAACACACCACAAACACATCACAAACACTCCACAAACACACCACAAACACATCACAAACACTCCACAAACACACCACAAGCACATCACAAACCCACCACAAACACATCACAAACACACCACAAACACACCACAAACACATCACAAACACACCACAAACACATCACAAACACATCACAAACACACCACAAACACATCACAAACACACCACAAACACATCACAAACACACCACAAACACATCACAAACATACCACAAACACATCACAAACACTCCACAAACACACCACAAGCACATCACAAACACACCACAAACACACCACAAGCAAGCACATCACCAACACACCACAAACACACCACAAACACACCACAACAAACCACAACACCAGCACATCACAACACACCACAAACACACACAAACACACCACAAACACCACAACCACACACAAGCACATCACAAACACATCACAAACACACCACAAACACACCACAAAACACATCACAAACACACCACAAACACACACAAACACCACACAAACACACACAAACACACCACAACACATCCACAAACACATCACAAACACATCACAAACACACCACAAACACCCACAAATACACATCACAACACACCACAAACACACCACAAAACACACACAACACACACAAACACACCCAAACACACACAAACCATCACAACACACACCCCAAACACATCACAAACACACACAAACACACCACAAACACACACAAACACACACACAAACACATCACAAAACCACACACTCACAACACACACAACACATCACAAACACCCAAACACACACAAACACATCACAAACACACCAACACATCACAAACAACATCACAAACACACCCAAAACACACCACAAACACACCACAAACACATCACAAACACACACAAACACACACAAACACACACAAACACACCACAAACAATCACAAACACACCACAAACACATCACAAAACATCACAAAAACACAACACACACAAACACACCACAAACACATCACAAAACACACCACAAACACATCACAAACACAACACAAAACACAAAACACCACAAACACACCACAAACACACCACAAACACACCACAACAACATCACAAACACACACAAAACATCACAAACACAACACAAACACACCACAAACACATCACAAACACACCACACACACCAACACATCACAAACACACAACACACAAACATCACAACACACCACAAACACATCACAAACCACAAACACCACAAACACATCACAAACACACCACAAACACACCACAAACACACCACAAACACATCACAAACACATCACAAACACACAAGCACACCACAAACACACCACAAACACATCACAAACACACAACAAGCACACCAAAAACACATCACAAACACATCACAAACACAACACAAACACACCACAAACGCAACACAAACACAACACAAACACCAAAAACACACCACAAACACACCACAAACACAAATACAAACAAACGCACCATAAAATAACACAAACACAACCCAAACACACCACAAACACAAACAAACGCACCATAAAAATAACACAAACACACCACAAACACAAACACAAACAAACGCATCATAAAAATAACACAAACGCAACACAAACACAACACAAACAACACAACAAAACACAAACTGATCATTCAAAGAGTAAGTCAATATGTTGTTCTGTCTCGTCATTATGATATAATACTTTTCGTTTGTGTCATCAAGACTCTAATGTGTTTTTGGCACACATCTCTTCCTCTAGTATCCTGTGTGTGTGTGTGTGTGTGTGTGTGTGTGTGTGTGTGTGTGCGTTTGTGTGTGTTTCGAACCCGGGACCTTCCGCATGCCGGGCGGCTGTGCTTCCCGTTACACCACGGGAACCTCCTTGTGACAACCCACACACCAGTGTTACCATTATTACTTATGATGCTGATGGAATCAGTCTCATTGCCATGAAATTGTTCAGAATGGTGAAGGATTCATTAGTGTCAGTCAATATGTTATTGTTATCAGATTCCTTCTGACATAGAACATGGCACATTTTGTCTTGCAGAAACCATGAAAGAATGCGCAAACACGTTTCATTATGGCTTACTGAAGTTAAACAGTAAATGGATTTCTGCAAAGTTCTTTGCATCTACATGCTTGTGTGCATCCCAGTTCGTGCTGTGCACATTTGCAACGTCGAGTTGCACAGGATGCACATTTGCATGTTGTGAGCTCTAAACAGATTGCAGTGAGTGGCTTGCCAATCATCAGCCGGGGCTGAAGCACCTCACTGCCTTCTTTTACCACCAGTTCCCAGCCACTATCCTCAGGTGCAGGGAGATGGAGTTCAGCTTCCAGCGTGCCTTCTAGAGAACAGAAGGCACAATCCACACTAGGGTCTGATAATGTGCCCGCCTGATGTGAAGAGTCAGAGCATCGCGTGTTGGAAGCAGATTCTCAACTGCTTTATTCAAGCCAAGGAATAAATCACACCTGACTTGCTGAATGGAGTTGTTTTGGCTACTGGGACCATACAGCTTGCAGACAAATGAGTCTTCCCTGCCAAGATTCTGCAGAAGTTGAGAGTTGTTTAGGAAGATAGCCCATGCGGAGCGCTTCCCAATGCCAGCAAACTGGCTTGTACTGTCTGAGCCTGTTACAGCATGAAATGCCAGAAGCGATGTCCTCTGCGAATCTGTGATGGTGATGGAATGAACAGGAACAAAGTGTTGCTTTTTAAGTGTTCCCGCATTCATCCACAGAAAGAGGCTGTGTGTGCGCAGCTGCATGAAAAAGATTGACCAGGTCCTTTGAACGTGTAGCCTGGTGCATAGCAAGGCCAAGGCCGAGGTGCTTGGGAGTCATTTTTCTGCCCCTTGATGCCACAAATACAATGTCTTGGCAGATACTGAGAACCTTGTGTTTTATCTCTGCCTCGTCCTTGTCATCACCATCCATCTTCTCAGTGTTGTCACCACCACAAAGGAGGTTTATCAGCATGTACAAACTCTCAGGAACAATTTTCTCAGCATTGTCTGTTGTAAGTCCACCTATTATGTCATGCCCCGGAGTGTGCTTAAAGTAATCGTCCAGACCCATTTTTTCTTTGCATAATTATGTTGAATGATAGAAAGAAAGCCGTGCCCTTCCCGAGAGCTTAGCACCCATACACAACCCACACGCCGACGATATATGTGTGCAGACCTTTGGAGCGACGGGGAGCGGCTGGTAGTAGCCAGGGTACTGCAGCCCTTTCATCTCGGTGGCCTTGCTACTACCCGCCGCTCCCCGCCGCTTCCCGCCGCTGCACACATCTGCACACATATATCGTCGCCCCACAGTTTGAAAATGGGTGCTATGCTCTCGGGAAAGGCACAGCCCCCACGGTGCACCCACACAGGATGCAAGTACATGCCACATCGCACAAAAAAAATATCAGAAACACCCAAAATTCCCCAAGTACTACATTTTTCTCAGAGTCTCCACGCATCTGTATCAGGTAGGGCTGGGAGGCTCACTGTTGTGACGTCGCCGACCCATGGTGCGTCGTCTGCTGATCAACAGTTGTGTTTTGAGAGCACGGGGAATTTACAGATTTTGAATGCGGATCATTTAAAATGGGTGACTGGATGCAAAATGTGACAACATATTGTTGATATACTCGAGCATGGCTATATTTTGACTGCATTAAATCAGGAATGATGAAATGGTCTGGACGATTACCTTAAGATCGCTGTGTATCTTCACAGCCACTCTGAATATCCAACTGAAAATTTCATCCTCATGATGAGTCAGACTGTATTGTCTGGTGTCATCTTCTTCAGAACTTTCTTCTTCTTCAGACAAATCATTCAACACAGTCCTCATGGCAACATCAGAGAAAACAGAAGGCACACTCATAAGGGGCTTCGTTACATCCAACGGCTGTACAAATGTAACTTTATCACTGCCAAAATAGAGCTCCACCCTCTGCTTGAAATTGTAGCTTTTGTACACTCCAGCATCTATACCAAAATCTTGAAACAGTAGCTTGCTGTAGTGATCCCACACAGTCTTTAATGTGAACATGTGTCCTTTCTCCATCTCCTTCTTCAGTTCAGTCATCACATTTCTGAAGCAGATGTTTTCTGGAGACTGGCTTTTTCCTTCAGACTGCTTATCATACTTTCTGGAGAAAGAAACATAACACTTAAGGTGATATTTCCCTTCAGCAGCCATCAAGTTTGACACACCAGCAAATCTGCGACGCATAGTAGGGTCAAACTGTGCCAAACTAAGCATTTTGGTGGATGTGTGTTCAAATTCCACGTTTGTAAGGATACCAGCTTTGCCAGGAACATCAGTCTGACAGAAAGCACATTTGGCCCAATCCATAGCGCTGTGTGCAGATCTGAGTGACTTTGGCTCATGGTGAGTATCTGAGGAGGTTGATGTGCTTGGCAACTATTCTTCGTCAGTGACAGATTGTGGCTGAATACGTGACTTTAGTTTTGCCAATGTTTTTGGGTGAGTAAAATCACTGTAACATGATCTGTTCCATTGAATCTACTGGACGTGTTCTGATACAACATATTTTCGGATTCTTGAAATGCATCAACATATTTAGAGTCATTATATTTCTCTCTTTCTTTGCAACACTCAGCTACAGTTCGCACTCCAACACTTGTAGTCTTTCGCAGAGGCGCCGATTTGCTTGTTTTCGAGCTGTCCTGGCAAATGAGGCATTTATCCCAGTCCATATCGTCTTCTTCTTCTCGGACCCTGGAGGCTGCTGAGGATATTCTGCCCGCAGCCTTCATTTTTCATGCCTAGGAGACAAAAGAAATACCTGATTAGTGTAATTTTAGAACCGTTTAAAACAGTGAATTGTTGAATAAGCTGCATTCTAAAAATCAATGTATCGCGTCAAGTAATTTCAGTAAAAAAAAAAAAAAAAAAAATTGTGCACTAGGGTTCATTTTAATGCCAGAATAAACTCGAACATGATAAAAAACATAGGGGTTGACTCTAACTTTGTAAGTTTATCCCATTTACCAGCTGAGATATGAAGAAAAGTTTCGATCGTGGCGGCCATTTTGAAAGCTGTCATGGCGGCCATACTATCCATATCCAGAATGTCCAACAAGTTGATTCACATTTCTGTATGTTTGGACACTCCATTCAGACTTGTTGGACTATTCTAACATGCAATCAGCAAGGTGTTGCACTTTTCTGACTTCAGCCTCCTGACTAAATACCCAGTTCATACAAGTGTTGAAAAGTGATGGTTAAATTCAGGCCCCCAGGAATTCAGCAGGGGTGTGGCTGTGATGACGTTGCAAGGACCCAGGGCGTGGCACGTCATTATCATCACGGAATAATCTACCTCCAAATATGATTATACTACTAGCAGAAAAAGGGACATGCATAAAATAAACATATTGATCCTATCTTACCTATAATGCCAACACAAGGACGCACCCTTTCCTCACTCCTGTATTCACAGGAAAAAAGCTGGATAAACCTCCTTCACACTTCACAGCACTCTCAGTCCAAAAGTACAGGCCAGTTACAGAGGTGGGCATCGCAATTCTTTTTCCAATTCCGCAATCGCAATTCCGCAATTTTTTTCAGATAGGCCTTTTCGCAATCGCAATTCTGCAATTCCGCTAACTAATTTTGACACCTACATTCCTACAATTAAAACAAAACACCTACAATTAAAACAAAAAATGTCTCTAGGCTCTTAAACATCTCTAGACTCTTAAACACCTACAGTTAAAACAATAAATGTCTCTAGACTCTTTATTAGTGTTTAATACTTCTGTATTCCTATTCTGTTTCTGTCTATACTTGTTACTTGTCCTTCACAATTAAGTCTTTGTCTCTTTTAGTGTTTTTCTTTACTTGTACACTTCACAGTCTACTGGCTAGTAATCACTAATCTAAGTAATCTACTAATCTTCCTCTTCCTCCTCCTCCTCCTCCTCCTCCTCCTCCTCCTCCCACTTCTTCTGGTTCAGCATGTGGAGGTTGGCAACTATTCACACACACGACCAGCTTACACGTTCTCAATCCCAAGTTCCAGCACGCACTGACTGATCGTGACTGTGCTACATTTCTTAACTACACTTGTGCTTTTACTACGACTAATTGTGCTACACTTTGGGGAGGCGGTAGCGGAGTGGTTAGCGTCTCCGACTGGCGTTCTAGGTGACCCAAGTTCGATCCCCGAAGAAAATCAAAGCCTTTCTGCACCGTCGAGTGGCCTAAGAACACCCACATGCCCTGCCCATCAACTCTACCTTCGATTGCGAGTGCATCGTAGAACACAGGGGGGCTGCATGAGCCTCTAATCACAGACGTCACTATAAGAATCCTACCTGCGCCACCACGGGCGAGGACCAACCATCAGAGCCTTCAAGTGAACCTCCAGAGCCTACCATCCGTGTCCTGGGTCACCACTGCCTACAGGCGCTATAGGCACAAATGTATAAAAAAAACACCGCAATTCTGCATTTTTTTTCAGGCATCCGTAATTGTGCAATTCCGCAACCGAATTACCCATTCCGCAAGTTACTGCGATTGCGTTTCAAAATTTTGGCGGTCCGCAATTCGCAATTCCGCAATTTTTTCAGGCATCCGTAATTGCGCAATTCCGCAACCGAATTACCATTCCGCAAGTTGCGGAATTGCGGAATTGCGGACTAAAATTGCGGAATGCCCACCTTTGGCCAGTTATCAAACCAATAGACCTTGCAAGAATCCCGCGAAGTCGCAGAAGATCCCAGAGTAACTCACGATGCACTGAGTTAAACGCCTTCTTGAGATCAACATAGGCTGCAAGCATCCCCTTTCGAAACTCACATCGGCGTTCCACCAGGACACGAAGCGCTAGGATACGGTCCGTTGTTGACTTACCAGGCGTGAACCCAGACTGCTGAGATCTCTGATGCTTCAGCAGATGACTGCGGATCCGTGTCAGCAATAGATGGGCAAGCACCTTGTGTGGCACGCTGAGCAGTGTAATACCGCGGTAATTGTTGCAGTCCTGACGGTTCTAGCCCCCTTTCCCTTTCCAGATAACGCTCTCCCCGGGGGCCTGGCGTCATCCCCGTGGGACCCAGTACAGTCCCCACCAGGCCCACTTATCACGCCTCACTTTACGAACGTCGGACCCAGCAGTGCCGAGTTCTCACAGTTCCTCAACTATCTCGAAGAATCAAGATTATCAGCGGATCTTCGCCGGAGACAGGAAGATGAGCGAAAGAAGTCGGCGCGAAGACAAATGTAGGCGACGTGAAGAAGCAGCTAGAAGGACAGCAGATGAAGCCAGAAGGAGGGAGGACAACGAGCGTTTCATGGCTTTAACACAGTTGTTATCTGCTCCCAAACCCGCAGATGTTGCTAACACTTCTGTTCAACCCATACCTTCTGCAGTTGACTCATCAGCGACTCAACCTGTGCCTCACCCTTCAGCTCCTGTCACCGACCCTGCGACGACCGGTTCTTCATTTTCCTCGATCGCCATTACTTCACCCGTCCCCACAGCTCCCGCGACTACTACGCCTACAGTTGTGCCCTCTACGAGCAAGCCTGTGGCTCAAAGTCCTCAGACCTTGCAAGCTGATTCATCTTACCAAGTGTTCCGACAATGGCGTCGAAGTTGGCAGGATTTCTCCACCATGCTTGACCTTCAAAAGCTGCCCCGAGAGAAGCAACTTATCCAGTTACGAATGTCTGTGTCACTGGACGTGCAGAGGATCCTAGAGCATACCCTAAGGATCGCACCAGACACATTGACTGTAACCGAGGTCCTCGACGATCGTTGCAGTCCCACTTCAAGAGCTAACGTAACGAAGCTCTCCGCCGCCGCGAACTTCTGTGTTGCAAGCAGGCGGATGGTGAGTCGTTCTCGGACTTCTACGTGCGGCTGAAGAACTTAGCAGAGGAGGTCGACTTATGTTCTGGCTACCCCGAGGATACCCGACTTGTGCGGAAATTCAGCTGAAAATTGTATTTCCCATGGGCGTCAGAGATGAAGAGTAAATTCAACGTCTTATCTCCCTTGACACAAGTGCCTCTCTTCAGGACGTGGTTACCTGTTGCCGTTCATTCGAGGCCACCCGCAATACAGCATCCGCCATCCACTCGTCACCAAGCCAGCTACCGTCACTACGTCTCTGCCTACAACTACAAAAAAGGCAAATGACGTGACAATACGACCCATTCACCTCAGCAGTCGACTTCAGGTTATCGCGGGAACACTCCAAACTCCACTTCAGCTTCAACTCTGGCTCACCCTTGCCAGTCTTGTGCTCGTCGGCACGGCTCCCGGAAATGCCCCGCCACCGACGGTACTTGTCACAAGTGCGGTCGCAAAGGTCATTGGGCTAAGACAGACAAGTGTCCCGCCAAGAATGCCCAATGTCGCCTCTGCAATAAGACTGGCCACTACAATAAGTCCTGCCGATCCAAGTGGGTGGACGACGGTCAGGGTGGTTCGTCAAACGCTGGTCGAGCATCATCCTCTTCAAGGAGGGTGATTAGCAACTGTCGTCGCGTGACTGACGTCTTCTCTTTAGGTACGAGTACCAATTAGACTCCCATGCCCGTCTGTGTTCACCTGGTATACGGCGAGACTACTTCAAGGCTCCAGATGTTGCCGGATACAGCCGCGGACCTCACTATCATCGGCAAGAGACACCTTGAAATTCTTCGCATTCCCCTCAGCAGCCTACAGCCTCCACAAAACACTACTACGCTTGCAGTGGATGATTTAGAGGTGGCACCTGCTTTGGAATATTTTCAAGCTACCTTACGGCTCGACGGGAAATCTTGTATTCTCAAGATTCAGGTGCATGAGGGTATCCAGACGCCTCTCCTCTTCTACGGTCATTGGAAGTAGTTGGCAATCATCTCACCTGATTTCCCAAAGCCACTGCTGGAGGTAAAGCACGTTGACAGATGTGCCGAGATGACCCTCCCTATTAACACGGCCTCGTCTGCTGCCAAGGCGTATTTCCTTCGTGAGTTTAAGAACGTGTTACTTTCCAAGGCGGACCTCAAGACAGCTCCTCTGAGGCCTATGGTTGTTAAACCCATGAAAATTCACCTGAAGGAGGAAGCAGTACCATTCGCCATTCATACACCGAGGCAGATTCCCTTCGCGTTCCAACAGCAAGTCAAGGAGGAACTTGAGTCCATGGTACGACAGGGGATCATCAAGCCTGCCGGTGACGACCCCTCAGAGTGGTGTCACCCGTTAGTCGTCGTCGCGAAGGAAAAAGGGGTTCGGATCACAGTCGACTTAACGAAACTTAACAGTCAAGTATCCCGCCCGACACATCCTGAACCAACATCCTTCTCCGCCGTCCGCAGTGTGAACCCGCCTGCCCGTTACTTCACCAGGGCGGACACCTTATGCGGGTACTGGCAGTTGGAACCTTACGGGGACGATCAACACTTAACCACTTTCATCACACCGTACTGCCGTTTCCAGCACTGCAAAAGTCCTATGGGTTTCTCGGCTACTGGTGATGCCTACTGCCTTCGCGGTGACATGGCCCTCCAGGGTGTGGAAAATTGCGTTAAGGTGGTTGGTGGTATGGTGGACATTCTCCTCTTCGATGAAGACTTTCCTACCCATCTCCAACATATTTACCAGATGCTCACTAGATGCCGCAAGTACGGGATCACGTACCCTGAACAAGGAGGACAGTTCGTGGTCACCGCGCCTAGTGTGAGCTTCTTCGGGTATATAACCTCTCAGCTGAGGACGTTGCTGCGGCGGAGGACAGAGTCAGTGCCATCCGGGACTTTCCGATTCCTGCCAACCTGACCGACCTTCGCTCGTTCATGGGCCTGGTGAACCAGTTGTTCACCCCAGACATCGCTGCTGCCGCCCAACCCCTTCGCCCCCTGATGAGCCCGAAAAGGACGTTTACTTGGACAGCTGACCACGATAATTAAGGCTTTCAGCCGTGTCAAGACAGCGCTACTTCGACCGCCTATTCTTGCACACTTTGACCCGGCTCTTCCGGTTACTCTATAAACTGACACCTCTCGCCTCTACGTGATCGGATACGCTCTCCTTCAAGACCATGGCCAGGGACGCACGTGTCTGGTTCAGTGTGGCTCCCGATTTCTCGCTGATACCCAGACCCGCTACGTCACCATCGAACTGGAGCTGCTCGCCGCTGCTTGGGCCATGTCAAAGTGTAGACCCTACTAGATTGGCCTACGAAACTTCACGTTGATGACGGACCACCGGCCCCTGATCCCAATCCTCAACCATTACATCTTGGATGCGGTCGAGAATCCTCGCCTCCAACGCCTTTAAGGAGAAGATTTCGTCCTACATGTTGACGGGCGTGTGGCGTGCTGGAAAGCAGCTCTGCATCCCTGATGCCCTGTCCAGAGCCCCAGTTAGCCGCCCTACGCCTGAGGACGAGATAGCCGGTGTGTGCCGAGGCTGCAGCACACCTCAGGAGCATTGTGTCCATTAACGCCATCAACCGCGATCAAGAGTCATCGCACCTAGATTCGTCGCATCTAGACGCCGATAAGACCCTATAGGAACTCCGAGCCGCAGCAATGGCGGACACGTCGTACGCCTGCCTACGGGACTGCGTGACGTCAGGATTCCCTTCCAATCGGTACGTCCTGCACAGTTCTCTACTCCCCTACGGGAAAACTCTGAGCCTGCCTCTACGCAGACGGGGAGCTGGTCTTGTATGGCCAGAGAATTGTGGTTCCTGCTGCCCACCGCCGCCGCACCCTCGCTCGCCTACACGACAGTCACCGAGGTGTGGCAGCCACTAAGCGTCGGTCACAGCAGACTATCTTCTGGCCAGGCACTGACGCTGACATCAGCAGCCCAGTGCAAGCCTGTGAGCCATGCCAGATCCTACAGCCCAGTCAGCAACAGGAATCACTACTGTGCGACGATAACCCAGGCCTTTCAAATCTGTCTCTACAGACTTCTTCTCGGTTGCTGGGAAGTCGTTCCTAGACATTGCAGACCGACTCTCCGGGTGGCCTGTGGTTGTCCCCTGCGGGGCCGATACTACCGCCACGCACACCATACGTATGTTCTGCAGATACTTCCGGGAAGTTGGTGTCCCACTCCGCCTAAGGACTGATGGAAGACCCCAATTCACCAGCACCGACTTCCGGAACTTCATGGAGCGCTGTCCACCATGCGGTGTCCTCGCCGCACTAACCCCAGTCTAATGGCCACGCTGAGTCGGCCGTCAAGTCGGTGAAGCATCGATCAAGACGGCGCCCTCCGGCAACATTGACTGTGAAAAGTTCGACAGGGGTCTCCTGGAGGTTCATAACACTCCTAATGTGGTGCCAGTGTTTCTGGGTCGTTACAATGTGAGTTGGAATGAAATTAATTACGATTAATTCTCCACTGAAACAAAGTATTTGTTAGTTATAACTTCGAACGATGAAATGATTTTTATTTAGTAGGGAAATGCTGCCACCAGTCTAAGCGGATAATCCTATTGTCTACCCCTTGAACACGTTTGTGAAATATAAAGATTATGGTAGTTATGGAGATACTATTAGGGTACCGAGTAAAGCTGAAACTCTTTGGGAAACGTGAATAAGTATTTCCCCAGCAGAGAATAAATCACCTGGGGTTTAGCGAGAAAAACTTCCTCCCTTAACTCAGTTGGTTTATTTGACACGAACGGTTACTCGTCCTTAAGCATATATTTATATTCCTGGTTTATCCTATGAGGAGAGCTACTGAAGAGCATAACCTTTCTAAACGGACTATATTCATAGGCCTACAGTCTAATCACATACAAGATAATCATCTAAAGTAAACATGGAAAATATAGAGGAAGAATTTGTGGGAGTACTAATGTCTGTGCAAAATAAGACCATGTGGAGACACACGTTTCCACCTCGAAACGTCCACACGCGTGCTGGAGGGTGAAGAGGAGAGGAATCCCGTGACAATGGTGTGGGGGGGGGGGGGAGGCTATCACTGGTTAAGAAATCACATCACAAGGGGAAAAAGGGGAAAAAAAGGGGGGAGATGAAAGCGAAAACACCTTACCTGGAGGGTGGAGAAGAGAGGAATGCCGTGACAATGTCGTTCTGTGGACACTGTGGGCAGCTAAGCGCGGGAGACGGCTAACGTTTTAAATACTCACTAGAGACTACATCACAGAGGACACGAAGTGTCGAATGACTCTTATTAACTGTGGAAGCAAATATACCTACGAATGGAATAACTATAATCCAATTTTCTTAATTGGATGAAGAAAAATGTAATTCATAAGAATAACACTGGTTGACAAAAAAAAATCGAAGATATGGTTCTGGACTAAATGAAGGTGATTATAGGTAAATCGACCCTGCTGAACTCGAATCTGATGTTCAATTAACTCTATCACGTCCAGTTTTTTGAGAACCAGACGCAATTCATGAAAAAATATGGGTAAAATCAGCAGAAATAGGTTTCACCAATGTTTTCATTTCAAACTCTTAATCTTTTCTTTTCTCAAGCCTATTTAGGGCAGTGCAGTGTTTTTGAGTCAGTGTGGTTTGTGCAGTGAGCAGGGGAGGGTGTGCGCGCTGCGTATTGGCGAGGGGTTAGCAGGCTGTGTAGTACATTTTTACCTACTGATCGTACAGCTATTGACATATGTTTAAACATTTTCTTTTTCTTTGTAGATATGATGTGTTTGATTTAGTGGAGTCCTAATTTTAGTTGGTTTACCGTATATAGTACCTTGTACCGGGCTGTGATGGAGCGCCGTAACTGTGTGAATGCATCGGACAGTTTTTGTTACATATGTGGAATTTTTACCCCTGACAGTCTGAAGAAACCTCTTACAAAGAATGTTAAAGCAGCTTATCTGCATTACTTCAAGTGCCGTATAGGTGATCAAGATATGAAGTGGGCCCCTCACGTAGCATGCAACCCCTGTATGAACCACTTGAATGAATGGATGCGTGGCAAACGGCCATCAGGCATGGCATTCGGCATCCCAATGGTTTGGCGTGAACAAAAGGATCACAGTACTGACTGCTACTTCTGCCTCACTAACATCAAAGGATATTCAGTAAAAACGCGAGCTAAAATCAGGTACCCTGACGTACCTTCTGCCATCAGGCCTGTGCCACATGGTCCTGATCTCCCAGTTCCAAATGTTCCAATTGCAAGTGCTATAAGTGAATCAGATTCGAACGAGGAGGATAATCCCATGGATACAGACTTTCAAGAAATGGCAGACAACAGAGAGCCCAAATTCATCAGTCAGGAAATGCTACATGACCTTGCTAGGGACCTAGATCTACCCAAGGAGAAAAGTGAAGTCCTTGGATCTCGTCTCAAGGAATGGAATTTGCTACAAGAAGGAGTTCTCATCACCACGTTTCGTCGTAGACATAAAGAACTTTCAAGCTTCTTCAAGATGGAACACAAGCTCTGTTACTGCTTTGATGTTGACACACTCATGAAACAACTTTGTGAGTCTCACACTTATGATAAGAGTGAGTGGCGGCTGTTCATAGATTCAGGAAAAAACACGCTCAAGGCCGTTCTTCTGCATAAAGGAAATAAGCTTCCGAGTGTTCCAATTGCGCATGGCCATGAAATGAGTGAAACTTATGAAACTATGAAGACTTTGTTATCTGCTGTTAAATATGAAGAACATCAGTGGAATCTGTGTGGGGACCTGAAGGTAATCTCCTTGCTTCTAGGACTCCAGTTAGGTTACACTAAGCACATGTGTTTTCTTTGTTTGTGGGACTCTAGAGCGGACAGCAAACATTACAAACAAAAGGAATGGCCAGCACGACCGAAAGACTCACCTGGCAGGTTCAACTGTATGTACAAACCTCTTGTTGACAGTGAAAAAGATGTAAGATGATAAAGTCAAAATTTACTGTGATTTGGCATATTTTCGGATATTTCCAAGATGTGGCACATTTTCGGATATATTTGGAACATAATTTAAGTATATTTTTTGCCAGATATGTACATTAGGTCCTAATAAAGCCGCAGGCACCACCATAATTTAATTACGAGTAATAAATATTAACGTAGGGGGATTGTTTCGATTAATTATATAAGTATATATACGTATATAATTATAATAGCTATTAAAATTTAAAATGCCGATATTTCAAAAACTATACGTGCTAGAGAAAAAGCAATGCCATTTTTTAAATCAGCAGCGAAAATGCTTTCCAACCCACACACAATGAACTCAGAACCATTTTTGGTGTTGACCAGTGAATCAACGGGGGTGGGGTGGGGGGTGGGTGGGGGGGGGGGGGGGGGGTATTAAACTTAATCCAGAACGACCGTTCGGACGCGTTTTTCAGAGGAGCGGTGTAGTGATATGTAAAAAAGATGTTTGGAAGACTTTATGTTTAGCGAACGGCTTTACTAATTGGTGCCAATATTTGACACCAGCCCCTCTATTTTTCTCCTTTTTAATTATTCTAAGAATCTAAGGGGGTTATTCGAGGTACCCGGGGGATTAAGGGAAAAATAAAGAGTTTGAGTCTACCACTTATTGGTAACCGCGAAGTTATGTCGCACCGATTAGACCTCGTGGCTTTGCGTTTGGGGGGGGGGGGGGAGAAAGAAAGGGAAGGTGTAAGGGGGTAATAGGAATGTGAAAGAGAGAGAAATAATGCGCTAAAGATAGGGCATAATAGAAAATGAAGAATTTGAATGACGTTATCCTAATAGTGACCTGTTTTCACTTATAGACTGGATTGAAGCTTCACTCAGTCTAGACTAAACCTATGGTTATTGAAACCTTCTCTTACCTTCCATAGAACATATAACTCGGAAATCGTTTGATGGAAATTCCCATCATTACTCTTGGAATTTTCCGGCATTACACTAACCTTACAGGACGATTCCCTGCGCAATACTGTATGGCCATCCAGTCCACTCCGTTCATGTGTCCCTGCCCATCCAGAGTCCTTTTCGAAGGAATGGCAGGCCCGAACGGTGGACTGTGATCGTCGGGCTGTCGCCCGTGCTGAGCAGGTCAAGACTCAGTACGATCAGCAAGTCCGCCCTCTTCCCAGGTTGAATGTCGGACAGACTGTCCGCATTCAGGACCCGACATCAAACCACTGGGACAAGGTCGATCGGGGTTGTTATGGGCTGCGGTAGGATCAGGGCCTTCGAGGTACGTCTCCCTAGTGGTCGCGTCTGGTGGCGCAACCGTCGTTTTCTCTCCGACCAGTGCCAATTTAACCCCTAGTGTTGAACCCCTCCCCCATATTCCTGTGGTCCCTTTGTTATGCGGGGGAGGGGGTCTTCTTTCTTCTTGCTTCTTTCTTCTTATCTTCTCTCTTCTCTTTACTCTTTCTTGCTGTTGAGATATTCTGATTGGGATTCCTGAAATTTTGGTCAAGGAGAGTCCCAGCTAGTACTCTGTTTGACAGAGACTTGCATGTGGCCTTATTATTGAGCCAAGTAATACCTCCATGGGGCATCATCCGGGCCCGACAGAAGTTTTATATTGCCCTGGGTCACAGTTACCTTTTGAAATCCCGTCAGTATGTCCTTCCAACAGACATAATGACTCAGGCTGGTAATCATAATTCGGAGATAAATCATTTCCTTTTCCTTGCCCCGGCGAGGATTCGAACCGTCGCAATCACCAGATTTGCACCCAACAATTGGTGCGTTAACCGACCTGGCCAGGGATATATCCTTTGGTTTTACGGTTCCGGTGATATTTATGCATTACACCTTGCTCGGACGAGAAAATCATGTCCTCTTCAGTTCACCCCCAAGTGGCCCCACGACGTTCTAAGAGGCTCATGTAACAAGAGTCCGTTCGAGACCCTAGCTCTTTCCTTAAGGACACCCGCTTACCCGCCTTAATTCTTCTTATTCAATCTTATTCTTCTCAAATTCAGCACATTGATATCCCAAAAGCCCTAGCTGGCTGACCACACAATGAACATATGGGGTTAAAGACATTGTGGAAATTATCCATAAACCACCCTCTCATAATTGGTAGAGTGGTGGTTTTATTTCCCTCCCCCCCCTTGTGAGTGAAGTATTTTCCGCTCGTGATGGGAGTGTGAGTAGAAATGTATATATAATTATAATGGTAATGGGTAATATTAAGGTAATTTAAGTAAATGATTAGTACTGGGATAGGATAAATTAATATTCCCAGTGGTTTAATAAACATTGCACTTAAATAATTAGCACCTTAATTTAGAGCGCGGTCATTGGTTGCCGCCCATAAATACTAGCCACTAAGATTTCTGTACGTGGCTATAAGTAGGGTGGCCGCTAGCCGCTGCCTATCGGAGAATCAGTACACCCAGACCCTCCGTGAGGATAACATCAATCTAATATACGTGCTTGCTTGTCTACAATGATAAAACCAATAGGACCGTGTTAGAATACAACACTGATAACAATTGCGCGTCAAGTTACTTGGTGTGATAACCACTTGACGCCCACGATTACGCCTCCACCTCCCCTCTTGTCATTCACGGGCGGCCTTGATCCCGGCGACCACATCGGATCACAAGATCATTGCAGTATTGATCAAAACCTACAGCCATAATTCAACCCACTATCCACCGATAAGTATCCTAGTTAGTTGATTAGCTGGGATGATGTGTCGGGTGATAGCCATGGGTTTCATTGAATAGGTAAGAAACTCAGATTAAATATGTATGTGACATAAATTCCCACAGACATGATACCCCTCACACTCGTACCGTACATGGCTGCTTTGCCCCTCTCAACTCTGTCTCCTCTCTCTGTATTCATATATAATATTCTACGTCCTCCACTTTACCTGTAGCCTGCTGAATGAACTCTTATGCCAGGTCACAACACAGGTCCCACAACTTTTGTAGTTTCAGCCCAACTGTTCTGTTCCTAGGTTTCAAAGGTTTTCTAGGCTGGCAGAACCATGTGTAGCTACAGTAACCTCTTTCGATCATCCTTCCCTCTTTCGATCCTCCCTCTTATCCTTATCTTTTGTATCGTATTTTTTTCATGTGTAGCTATTTTTTTTCCCTTTTTTTTCTTTGTGCAGGAGCAGCTGGTTCAAAGGCCTGATGAAGAATAGGCCACCTGTCAGCTGTTGCGTTACAGACTGGCAGGTGTAATATCGATTTCAAGATCTACCTGGGAGGACCCGTTGGTAGGGCGCTCAACAACACCATCCTCTCAGCCACACACGTGTTGTCCCAGTGTGAGTGTGTGAGTGACTGGAGTGTGCAGGCTGTAGAACATCTGTAATAGCATCATAGGACATCACCAGGGCTCATAGTGTTCCCCAAAGGATCCTCGCAGCCCTAAACAACACCAAGGCCCAGTACAGCCGTGCAGCAATGGTACAGCCGCTGTGAAGGTAATCCCTCTCGCCAACTACAAACATCCTGATATTCATGTGAAGGATTGGCCCGTCCTATCGCAACACAGCTGGCGTCACTGTCCCAAGTGTTGTCCTGCCTCACTCAGGGACTGTGCAGTACATTGCCAAGAAGCCCTGACACACTGTGAAGGCTAACGGTAGCGTCACACAGGTGGAGAGTGCAACCTCTGCGGTTAATATGGAGGAGAGTTTCACGTTCGTTTTCAGAGACACCAACTACTTTTTCTTGGCCTACAATAGGTGCTTGTTCTAATGGTGCTAGTTTTATTTTGCGCAAACCAAAAAAAATAAAAATATTTTGTGGTTAAGGTTAGGTTAGGTTTCATTTTTTTTTTGGTTTGCGCAAAATAAAACTAGCACCATTAGAACAAGCACATATTGTAGGCCAAGAAAAAGTAGTTGGTGTCTCTGAAAACGAACGTGAAACTCTCCTCCATAATTACCGAGGAGAGAAGGGAAGAAGGCATTAGGGTAAATTTCCAACTAACCTAACCTAACCTGTACGTACCTACCTAAAAAACAAAACAAAAAACATACAACAGTAACAGTTAGCAGATTCATTTGAAACATAAAAACTCACCAGAAAAAAATAATTTCGTCCACCAAAGTGAATTCGGTGTTCATCTGGAATACTACCAAGGGATTATCTTAAGTGTGCTTTTATGTATGACAAGGCAGGTGAAGGGATTATCTTGTTCAAAACTTCCATCTCTGTCTCTCGATTCGTCTTCTTCTTGTGACCTTTGATGCTTAGTATTGCTTCATAGGTCCTCTTCAAACTTCATCTTCGTTAACAGGATTGTCAACTCTTCCCTTGTCTATTTCACCTGGGATACTAACACATTTTCATTAGTTTTGGTCTGAGTGAGTGAGCCGTTTCACTGTCCTCACTGACCGACCTGCATGTCGCGAAATTTCATTGTAGGGCACTTTTTCTTGTGTCCAGGTCAAGATTCTGGCCTTCTCCTTTGTAAGGTTAGTAGGAGCCATCGCAAATGACTTTACAACACTTTAGAGCTGTCAAAAGCACTACAAAGCATAAAACATCTATCATGCGTCAACACATTTTTGTAGAAATATTTTTTTTGCGTGCCTCAGAATTTTTGTTTAGTAAGACTGCGTTAAACATGGCATACGTGTACTGGTTAGATGCAGTTACTCTCACAGTAGTTCAGGGAAGCATTCTTCTAGCCTGTCTATTTCTTAAACCCTTCCCACATTCCAAGTAGTGGTAGCAATAGCAAGAAATTGAGTGCATATATATTTTTCTGGGAAGATTTCACACCTGGAGCTGTTGAGTCAGGATAGTCAATGGTGAACTTCAGCCACTGAATTTATTGCTGCCACAGTAAGTTATGCATTTTGTGTTACAGATCTGTTGATTGATTGAGGCAGCTAAGCCAGCCAGTCAACCACCCAGCCAGCCAGCCAGCCAGCCAGCCTCACAGTATGAGGGCAAAAAAGGCAGCCAAACAGTCTGCTCAAATCAGGTGAGAGAAAGGGAGAGATAGACAGATTTCTTTGAAACATCAGGCTATCAACCCTTTGAATATTAAGACTGCCGGCCCTAAATCCAGATGATCAGAGTTTATGTGTAGCAGTCACTACCCGTTGTTTGGATTTGTGAAGAAAGAAGAAAGAGTTGTTCCTGGCGGGACTTGAACTTGGGACCAGAGCTCACCACACCCAGAGTATAACCATCCAGCCACCACCTTAACAATTGCCGAAAGAGTTGCCCCCGGCGGGACTCAAACTCGTGACCACTTTCAGATGCGAACCTCTTGGCCACCGCTGCCCCCAAAGTTGGCTCACCACCTAGTAACAAACCTTGATGGATGAATTACCACCTAGTAACAAGACTTGATGGCTGATTTCATTGGTAATGAGGTGTCCATCATGATGGAGGTGATACATGAGCAAGGGCAATGCAATCACAGGATGATGTCCCTTCAGGCACATTCATGGCTTTGACACCTTTCTCGCTATTATAGGTTTTAAATATTGCAAAGAGTTCTTACTGTATGGAGACATCAGGTATCCAGAACACTTTTAAAGTTTTGGAGCACATGATATCAGGAAATTCATATTTTTCCTTATTTGTGAAGTGGTCATTTGGATTCATCACTCACTGGTCGTGAGCCTTGCACGCGTGTCTTGGACAACCGTTCACTGTCATCACCGGGGAGTTGTGTTGTTGTTTTGAGCCTCAGCAATAGGTAGATCAGCTTTTATTTCTCAAGTACTCACATTGGTAGTGTTAGTGTAGGTAGTGTTAAGTAACAGGAACTACCACGTGTCTCGCGACCTCTTGTAGCTTCCTTATTTTCTTATGTTTCTTATTGACTTCAGTCTGCAGATTCACCAGTCCTGATTGTTATGTAAAGCTCAGTCAGCCTTAAGAAGCCCGCCAGATGCAGCACTGCCCATTATTACCTCTCACACACTTGTTTCTGTGTTTCACACTTGATTATCTTACATTATTCCCGTCCTCCTAGCCTGCGGGAGCTGCTTAGGCAAAGACCCTCCAGAGGTGTACAGGACAGCAGATGGACAAGGGATCTTTTCCATCCAGTAATTCAATACCGCAATGTAGGGGCTCTCAGGAGGGTTAGCCGAGTGTACTTTATGAATGTATTACTACTTGTCTATTCTCGCTCAAGGTAATATTTTTGGTTTTGATTCTTTGCAGTATTGGAAGCAATGGAATTCTCAAGAAGAAGAAGAAGCAGAAGAGTGTCAAGAACTTAGACCAGAAATTGTTGGCCAGCCATGACGTGACAAAGGCAGCCCCGGGTCTTCCCACAACTCCTTCATCGCCAAAAAAGAAGAATAAGAAAAAGAAGAAGAAATCACAGAAGCCTCTTGACAGTGCAACCAATGGCGCATCATCAAATACGGAAGATATGCAAGTGGAGAACGGGAATGTCACCTTACAGACGTCACCCGGCAACACACTAGAGGCCGGGAACACTCACCCATCCACAGACAACACTCTCAATGCCTCGTCTAAGAACAAGAAGAAGAAGAAAAAGAATAAAGGCAACCCACAAGCATCAACGGGCAACACAGGCACTGACTCTACTTCAGACCACCAGGGGGCCACAGGTACCATCAAGAAGAAGAAAAATAAGGCCAAACAAAGCCAGGCCCAAGGAGAGGTCTTAGGCACACCCGAGAGCAATGAAGAGAAGGAGAAGAGGACTCTTTTTGTGGGCAATGTCAGCACCAAGACTACAAGGAAAAGCCTCGGCCGCTTCTTCTCAAAATATGGCAAGGTAGGTAATCAATGACATTATTATTATTATTATTATTATTATTATTATTATTATTATTATTATTATTATTATTATTATTATTAAGGACGTTCCCTTTTTACCTGGGCTCTTTCTGGTTTTTTTTCACCCAATCTTTCTTTATTTTCCTCTCTCTCTCGCTCTCGCTCTCTCTCCTCTCTTCTCTCTCCTCTCCTTCTCTCTCCTCTCTCTCTCTCTCTCTCTCCTCTCTCTTCTCTCCCCCCCCCCCCCCCATGACTGGAGGGGAAGGGTTTACAATAACAGAGCAAATGTTGTATTAACCCCTTCACGCCCAGATCTTTCCTTTGCTATATGAAAGCGTCTGTTGTCAGCCATAAAATTACGAAAAGTAACTGAATATACCAAATTAGCTAGTGGACAAGGATACTAAACAGGTGATATTTATAAGATATTGCTTATAGTCACTAAAAATTGTCTAATGGTACCCAAATTTCAATGGAAATTACGTTCTGTGTCTCAAGGGGTTAGTTAACTGTGTTCCTGGAGTATCAAGGGATGGATTAGTTACACTCGTCATTAGCCTGCTCATGTATAGCTGTCTCTAACTGTTTGAATGGATGTATTGTGGGTATTGTGAATGGATATTGGCTTATCCCTGAGCCTTAGTAATGTCCGAGTGATGGGAATGTTTTGTATCGGAATTGACTAAAAGATGTCTTTTCATCACCCGGTCAGTCATAACAAAGCTACCATGGGAGAAAATGTAGATACACAACTTTGATTTGTTTGTTTGGCGCCAGAAGTATGGCCGTCACTTTAGCTTGTTGTCTGTGGTTGAAGCCGAGGGAGGAGGCAGAAAATCATGTGAAGGTAGATTCTCAGCCAGAGTTCAGGTTTGACGGCAAGATAGGTAGCAATGGTGCCATCGTCAGAGGTTCAAGGGATACAATAATGGCGATGTGGGAAAAGTTCTTACGGCTAGTAATCAGGGTAGAACAAGAAGTAATGGATGCAAGCTGGAAAAGTGTAGATTTAAAAAAGAAATAGGGAAAAACTGGTTTACAAATAGGATGGTGAATGATTTGAATGGACTCAGTAGTTAGGTAGTTAGTGCGGAGTCATTAGGGAGCTTTAAAAGGAGGCTGGATAAATTCATGGATGGGGATGAAAGGTGGATGTAGATAGTGTTAAGTAACAGGAACTACCTCGTGTAGTCTCGCAGCCTCTTGTAGCTTCCTAATGTTGTTATGTTCTTATGTCTGTCTTGCAGGTGGAGACGGTGCGGCTGCGCTGTGCTGCCGTGCCCTCCCCGGCCACCACCAAGAAGCAGGCCGTCATCAGGTGAGTGTCTCCCTCACTGGCAGGCTGCAAGAAACCGTGAAATAAATATGTATTACAAATGATGGTGATATGAATTTACACAGCTTTTTTATATTTTTTTATTATTTTTTTTTTTATACATGTTGTGCCTATAGCGCCTGTAGGCAGTGGTGACCCAGGGCTCGGATGGTAGGCTCTGGAGGTTCACTTGAGGGCTGTGATGGTTGGTCCTCGCCCGTGGTGGCGCAGGCAGGATTCTTATAGTGACGCCTGTGATTAGAGGCTCATGCCGCCCCCCTGTGTCCTCCGATGCACTCGCAATCAAAGGTAGAGTTGGTGGGCAGGGCATGTGGGTGTTCTTAGGCCACTCGACAGTGCAGAAAGGTTTTGGGTTTCTTCGGGGATCGAACTCTGGTCACCGAGAACGCCAGTCGGAAACGCTAACCACTCCGCTACCGCCTCCCCTCTACCAAGCTTGAATAGCACTGGCCTGAATCTTATGCCCAGCCAGCCGGCCAGCAGTGTTGAGCCTCAGCGGGGTCAAGACGGTGTCAGTCATGAACCGTACCAGTGCCATACGTGTCCCAAGCAGTGTTGCCAACCCCCAAAATTTCTTTGCCCGACACAGGCACTGAAAACGCCCTACACTTGTCTTCATTGCCCTACGACTCAGGATGAAAATTGGCATTTGTCGCTATGGCAGTTTCTATAATCTTTGTACAGGTTGAAGTTCCCAAACTCGGCATCCCAAGACTCGGCAACACCCAAAACTCGGCTATGGTTCCGGATTTTCCAAAACACGGCAGAACACCCAAAACCCGGCGCGTAGTTGCCGGGTCGGCCGCTGGGTGCCGCCACACTTGGCCGCTTGGTTTCTCCCGCCGATTTGTTTGTTGTTATTGTTCAGTGGTGTTGTGACTGTAGAGTTGTGTACACTGTTATTTTGTGTACTTCTACAGGTCTGTTATTGGTATTATGGCTCCCAAACCTCCAGGAACACCTACTGGTGGAAGTGAAAAGAAAAGGAAGATTTTTTTCATGTGATTTTCATGCTTTTTTTCCCCTTAATATATCTACATTCTAAAAGTCGGAAAATTCCATTACTCGGCTGGGCGCTGGTCCCGAGGTTGTCGAGTTTGGGAACTTCAACCTGTATCATATAAATTATATTAACATACAACAGGGCAACGCTGCTGTTCTTTATACGGATATTTTGGTAATGACACCCTGGTAAAATAGACCTTATTGCCGCGTACCACTGAATGATACGCAACCATGATAGGATATGTAGACAATTATGCAACAAGTGTGTACCCACCTTCCTCCCGGTTCCACAGAGGACGGCAGCACATACATAATAGTATACTGTAGATAGGAGTTCCCTGAGATATAAATAATTGTTCTCCAAGGTGTAAAGGTTGGGAATCACTGGGTTAGACAGTCGATGATATACTCCAACTATCTCTATCCATTGCCTCAACATCTTCAATGCCCAATGCTGCCAGATCCTCTTCAACACTGCCTCCATGTCTTCCTTGGCCTGCCCGGTGGACGGCGACCTGGCACTTCCACTCCAACAGCTCTCCCCAATGCCTCACCACCTTCTCTCCTCTTCACGTGCCCAAACCACCTCAATCTCCTTACTCTCACCTGGCGCTTCCACTCCAACAGCTCTCCCCAATACCTCACCACCTTCTCTACTCTTCACGTGCCCAAACCACCTCAATCTCCTTACTCTCACCTGGCACTTCCACTCTAACAGCTCTCCCCAATGCCTCACCACCTTCTCTCCTCTTCACGTGCCCAAACCACCTCAATCTCCTTACTCTCACCTGGCACTTCCACTCTAACAGCTCTCCCCAATGCCTCACCACCTTCTCTCCTCTTCACGTGCCCAAACCACCTCAATCTCCTTACTCTCACCTGGCACTTCCACTCCAACAGCTCTCCCCAATACCTCACCACCTTCTCTACTCTTCACGTGCCCAAACCACCTCAATCTCCTTACTCTCACCTGGCACTTCCACTCTAACAGCTCTCCCCAATGCCTCACCACCTTCTCTCCTCTTCACGTGCCCAAACCCCCTCCATCACCTTACTCTCACCTGGCACTTGCACTCCAACAGCTCTCCCCAATGCCTCACCACCTTCTCTCCTCTTCACGTGCCCAAACCACCTCCATCGCCTTACTCTCACCTGGCACTTCCACTCCAACAGCTCTCCCGAATGCCTCACCACCTTCTCTCCTCTTCACGTGCCCAAACACCTCCATCGCCTTACTCTCACCTGGCACTTCCACTCCCAACAGCTCTCCTCCTTCAACGTGCCCCAAACCACCTCCATCGCCTTACTCTCACCTGGCACTTCCACTCCAACAGCTCTCCCCAATGCCTCACCACCTCTCCTCTTCACGTGCCACAAACCAACCTCCATCGCCTTACTCTCACCTGGCACTTCCACTCCAACAGCTCTCCCAATACCTCACACCTTCTCTACTCTTCACGTGCCCAAACCACCTCAATCGTCCTTACTCTCACCTGGCACTTCCACTCTAACAGCTACTCCCCAATGCCTACCACCTTCTCTCTCTTCACGTGCCCAAACCCCCTCCATCACTTACTCTCACCTGGCACTTGCACTCCACAGCTCTCCCAATGCCTCACCACCTTCTCTCCTCTTCACGTGCCCAAACCACCTCCATCGCCTTACTCTCACCTGGCACTTCCACTCCCAACAGCTCTCCCGAATGCCTCACCACCTTCTCTCCTCTTCACGTGCCCAAACCACCTCCATCGCCTTACTCTCACCTACCACTTCCACTCCAACAGCTCTCCCCAATGCCTCACCACCTTCTCTCCTCTTCACGTGCCCAAACCACCTCCATCGCCTTACTCTCACCTGGCACTTCCACTCCCAACAGCTCTCCCCAATGCCTCACCACCTTCTCTCCTCTTCACGTGCCCAAACCACCTCCATCGCCTTACTCTCACCTGGCACTTCCACTCCAACAGCTCTCCCCAATGCCTCACCACCTTCTCTCCTCTTCACGTGCCCAAACCACCTCCATCGCCTTAAGCTCAGTACTGTTCCTTACATCCACAGCTTGCACCTCTTCACTGGACACTGTCTAACTTTAAGTACAACTAAAGGAACATTACAGTACAGTGCCATGCATGGCATGTAATTAAGCTTGTAATCCATTCATAGTATTTATTTATTTTTATTTTTATTTATTTTATATATATTATTTATTTTATTTATTTTATTTATTCAGAATTTATTTTTTATTTTTTTATATTTCTCATTCCCTCGGCCACAGGAACACCTTCCATGAGAAGCGTGACTCCCTGACTGCCTACGTGCGCTTCACGGAGGCGGCCATGGTGGCGGCAGCACTGCAGGCCAACGGTGCTGAGCTGGACCACAAACACCTGCAGGTGGACAGCAGCCAAGGCACCACCAACAGGAACACCAAGCTGGCCGTGTTCATAGGCAACCTGGCCTTTGGTATGTATTGACCTAGTTGTGTTTTACAGGGTCTGAGCTACACTCGTGTGGTCCTGTCTCCGTATCTACATTTATCCAGTCTTTCTTTCAACTGATGCATATTATGTGCCGATATCCCCTCCACATTTAGTCCATTCCAAACTTTTACATTTCTATGAGGGAAGCTGTACTTCTTTATGAAGCTGTATCTTCTTTATCATGGGGTATCGCTGGGATGATTACGTGTCAAATCAGCGATTGCACCGTGAGACTGAATCGAGGCCTATTACCTGCATAGTCCGTCAGCGCCAACTTGGGCTATATGGGCATGTGGCACGCTACCCTGAAACCGATCCTTCCCATCGGGTTGTATCTGTAAGAGACAATCCGGCGTGGAGGAGGCCAAGGGGGCGCCCACAAGGCTCGTGGCTGGGGCAAGTTGATGTTTCTTGTCGAGAGTTGCTTGGTATGGGAAAGGAGCCTGCATGGGGACTCGCGCGTGGTGACCCCCGGGAGTGGCGTCGTAGGGTGGGCGAGGCGACGCCGCCCCCCGGCGTATGCCCCCAATGATTGATTGATCATAATAATGTCACTTGACTTCTTCACTTTCCATTCTTTCCTTCTCAGTACATACACTTATGACAATAAATGATAATATATACTAATAAACACTTAGGCCAATAAATGACCCTCATCTCACCATGCCCTTCTGTGATGAAGAATACAAAACTGCTATTTACGTGTGAAATTACATTTAATTTAGGTATATTATGTAGTAGCAATTTAACCCCTTCAGTCTTCACTCCCAGATCTTTCTTTTGCCACATAAAATTGACCGTTGTTAGCCATAAAATTACGAAAAGTAACTTAATAAACTAAATTAATTAGTGGACAAGGATACTAAACAGGTCATATCTATAGAATATTGCTTATATTCACTAAAAATCGTCTAGTGGTACCCAAATTACAATGGAAATTACGTTCTGGGCCTCAAGGGGTTAATATTGACTTCTTGACACATTCACAAGGGGAGCCAAGCTGTATGGACATTTATTGTATGTAATGCACATCTTTGTTTACTTTTGTGCATGTGTTGTCATCCTTTACTCCCACACAGCAATAGCCTGAAAGTATCTGTGTACACCTTATGATGCTGTTTATAATGCTGCATGCCTTTTTGTCCCTTTTCTCTTGGTGTTATTTTCCTTCAACATGATAAACCCTAGACTACCAACACAATAACCTGAATGCTGCTCTGTGATGGAATAGCACACATTATAGCAGGAGAATTATAATACAAAATTTAATTACTATGTGTGGGAATCTGATACCAAGAATGTGATTGTTTCTTGTCAACCACAGAGGCGGAAGAGGAGGCCTTGCGGTCACACTTTGCCGGCTGCGGAGAGGTACAGAGTGTGCGCATTGTGAGGGACAACAAGCTGGCGTCGGGCAAGGGATTCGGCTACGTCAATTTTCTGGTGAGTTATCCATGTGTGTTTACCTAGTTGTGTTTACCTAGTTGTATTTACCTAGTTGTGTTTACCTAGTTGTGTTTTACAGGACCTGATCTACACTCGTTCTCGTATATGGTGTGTGTGGTGAGGGGAAGGAAGGAGTTGTGGTGTGGTGTGTGTGGTGAGGGAAGGAAGGAGTTGTGGTGGATGTGTGTGGTGTGTGTGGTGAGGGAAGGAAGGAGTTGTGGTGGGTGTGTGTGGTGAGGGAAGGAAGGAGTTGTGGTGTGTGTGGTGAGGGAAGGAAGGAGTTGTGGTGGATGTGTGTGGTGTGTGTGGTGAGGGAAGGAAGGAGTTGTGGTGGGTGTGTGTGGTGTGTGTGGTGAGGGAAGGAAGGAGTTGTGGTGTGTGTGGTGAGGGAAGGAAGGAGTTGTGGTGTGTGTGGTGAGGGAAGGAAGGAGTTGTGGTGTGTGTGGTGAGGGGAAGGAAGGAGTTGTGGTGTGTGTGTGGTGAGGGGAAGGAAGGAGTTGTGGTGTGTGTGGTGAGGGAAGGAAGGAGCTGTGGTGCGTGTGTGGTGAGGGGGAAGGAAGGAGTTGTGGTGTGTGTGGTGAGGGAAAGAAGGAGCTGTGGTGCGTGTGTGGTGAGGGGGAAGGAAGGAGTTGTGGTGTGTGTGGTGAGGGGGAAGGAAGGAGTTGTGGTGTGTGTGGTGAGGGGAAGGAAGGAGTTATGGTGTGTGTTAATTTAGAGCCAGAATGACATCATCACTTTGTCTCCCTATTAGTGAGTTTGTTATGCAGTCATCCTACTCTGCCTCATTTTGATCAATATTTTGGCTTCGCAATCTAATATGTGTATTTCTTCTTCTTTCTGTTCAGCGTTTCTCATAATACCACCTTCTCTTCACGTGCCCAAACCACCTCCATCGCCTTACTCTCACCACTGTACTCAGCTCCTTCAAGCCACATGTTCTTGCCACCTCTTCACTGGACACTTCATCTCCATGTGATCCCAGTCATATATCTCAACATTCTCCCATCACACCCAACCAACACATCCTCCAACTTCTTCGTCAAAGCCCATGTCTCAGAACCATACAGCAATACGGATCTTATACATGCTTCAAATACTCTTCCTCTGTTTTTCAGTGGAATACTCTTGTTTATCAGCAGTCCCGCCATCTCTCTCCACGGCTATAGGCGGACTTAGTACTCACGGGCTCCGAGAGTTAATAAGAAGATTCTTAAACATCTATCTGATCGTCAGTAGGGTTTCCGTAAAGGGCGATCTACTGGCGATCTTCTAGCTTTCCTAATTGAATCTTGGTCATCCTCCTTTAGAGGTTTCGGTGAAACTTTTGCTGGTGCCCTTGACATAGCAAAAGCTTTTGATAGAGTCTGGCACAAATCTTTAATTTCCAAACTACCCTCATTCAGTTTTTATCCTTCTCTCTGTACCTTCATCTTAAGTTTCCTTTCTAACCGTTTTATTGCAGCTACTGTAGACGGACATTGTTCTTCTCCTGAGTCTATCAATAGTGGTGTTCCCCAGGGTTCTGTCCTATCACCCACTCTCTTTCTATTATTTATTAATGATCTTCTAAGTCTTAATTCAAAGCCCTATCCACTCCTACGCTGATGATTCTACTCATTTTTCAACGTCGTTTATTAGACGTCCAACTCAACAGGAACTAAGTGATTCACGGAGAGATGCCACCGAGCGCCTAACTTCTGATCTTTTTATAATTTCTGATTGGGGAAAAGCAAACCTTGTTTTGTTCAATGCCTCAAAAACCCAATTTCTTCACCTATCTACTCGACAAAACCTACCAGATAACTATCCTCTCTTCTTCAATGACACTCAACTATCCTTCTACAATGAACATTCTAGGATTATCCTTTACTAAAAATCGAAAATGGAAATTTCACATCTCTCTTGCTAAAACAGCATTTTGTGCAGTTTACATACATACACTGACCAACACATGAGAATACACCTGTATGTTTATGTGTAGTGGTGACCAGTAGTCCTCACCAGGAAGGTGAACAACCCTTATTGTTATTTTCTTTTTGTTTTCTTTTTCCTAACTCCTTCCAACGCATAGCTTTCTGGTGGAGGGAATGGCTGTTGATGGCAAGTGTTAACCCCTTGAGGCCCACAACGTAATCTCCATTGTAATTTGGATACCATTAGACAATTTTTAGTGACTATAAGCAATATTTTATAGCTATGACCTGTTTAGTATCCTTGTTGACTAACTAATTTGGTACATTCAGTTACTTGTTGTAATTTTATGTCTCAACTACAGACAATATTATATAGCAAAGGAAAGATGTGGGCGTGAAGGGGTTAATGTCTACAATGTTTTCCTTCAGTCCGAGGATGCTGTTGAGATGGGACTACAGCTGGACGGGCAGGTGTTCATGCACCGGCAGCTGCGTGTGCAGCGCTGCGCCAAACAGGTAGGTCACGCCCTCCCCCTGGCTCTGGTGTAACACTGCAAAGGACAGCAAAGTTTTATAATATTTGATAGCAGTTTTATAATATTTGATAGCAAAGTTTTATAATATTTGATAGCAAAGTTTTATAATATTTGATGTGCATTGTGTTTTGAGGTCATTAAGTTTGACAGGAGAGGACAGGAGAGGGAGTGAAGGAAAAGGAAAAGGAGGAAAAGCGTAGATTTAAAATGATTTAAAATGATTGGAATGGACTCGGTAGACGGGTAGTTAGTGCGGAGTCAATAGAGAGCTTTAAAAGGAGGCTAGATAAATTCATGGATGGGGATGAAAGGTGGATGTAGGTAGTGTTAAGTAACAGGAACTACCTCGTGTAGGTCTCACGGCCTCTTGTAGCTTCCTTATTTTCTTATGTTCTTCAGTGTAAGGTGAAGGGGAGACTAGAGTGTTGGGGGGCTGAGGGAGGCCTGGGGTGGCACACAGGGCGGTGGTGAGGACAGTGGTGAGGGTGTGTACTCAAGGCATGCTGTGATCTGTGCATTTGATGTTTCACCATCACGCCATTACCAGGTAGTATTGCCTGGTATTTAACACCTTTTTTTTTCTTTTTTTTTTCCAAATATTACCCTCTAAAATTACCCAGCATCATAAATTGCATCACAAGGGACTGACGGTGGCAGAAAAAAAATCCCAATCAAATGTCAGTCCCATCAAGCAGCAAGCAAGAGGTAATAAAGAGGGAGGTCCACTTTAGTTTGTTCAGTATCGTTCAGTAGGGAGGGTGGGGGGGTTGGGGGGCTACTGAACACAGCCCTGGCAGGTGTCACTCTGGGGATTTGTAAGGTAAGGTCTTCAGTGCTTGAAGTGCTTACTGTGGCAGAGGCGATGTGCAGGCTGGCTGACGAAGTGGAAGGCACAGAGGAGGTGGAAGATGCTGCAGAAAAATTCGAACTTCAGTTCTTATTATGGAAAGTTGTTGAAAAATTTGAACTGGACCTGAAGCAGGTCGAATTGTCCCAAGTTCTAATTATACGTGTTTGAAGTAGAGGGTTTACTATATATTATTTTTTCTATTTGTTTTTACTTTTTTGTTATTAATTGTATATTATTCTAAAATAGGCTGGATGAAGGGAGTTCCAGTGTATTTCAGTATCATTCTTGGCTGTCTGTGCACACCATGATCTGTGTCTGAGTAGTGCTTCCAGTGTACCCATGCCCAAGGTGGGCCACAGAAGATTCCAGACAGTCTGTCCCAAGGGAAGCATCATGGGGTAACACAACACCCCAGCAGTAGTAGCACCCCACACCCTCACACAGCACGGGTACACTGGTGACACAGCTGATAGAGAATTCACGATGAGTTCAGCTGTGGCAGGGCAGTAGAGGGCAGTCAGCAATGGGTTTGGGAAACAGAAAGTAAACACCTACATTCTGGTGTGAACAAAATAACTTCTTAACTGAGCTTCCTTCCTGTTAAAACTATTAGTGTTATGATCTATGTACATGATGGAGTGAACCTTGGTCCACTGTTACATATTATATATGGGGTAAACAGGAATTGCAATTGTGTGATGACACTTCAGTCTCCAGCCTCTTACAGTGGAGCCACCAGCTGTGCCCTAGACAGAAAGTAAAGTGCTGCAACATTTGCCTTAATGAGTATACATTTTCAGGGCAAGAAAGGCATCAAGCCGAGGTTCAAGACCAAGGGCAAGAAGGGACTCTCTTTCATGAAGACAAAACCCACTGCCAAGACTACAAAGAAGCAGCCCAGTTTTTCTGGAAAGAAAATGATAGAAACAAAGAAATTCAAGAAGGTAAGTTGCTTCATAAATTTGCTTTAGTGATAAATGCAGCAGTTCTTAAGACTGCCAGTACAGGGTTGATGCCGTGATGGATTGACCTCTTTAGGACGGGCAGTCAGGGGCTGGTGCAATATTCCTGGATTCAATCATTTTAAGAGAATTTTTTTTATATAAATGTTGAAAATCATTCAAGGAAACAAAAAGGGTTCATTAAATTTGAGGGAAAAAAATCTTGTAAATGTTAAAAATCAATTAAGTAAACAAAACAAAGGGATTAGGCAGCCAGACCCCTGCCGCCCTGGTGAGACCCTCCCGGGGCAGTGCTTACAGGAAGAGTGGGGGGCTGCTGCAGGCCCCGGGGCAGCGCTTACAGGAAGAGTGGAGGGCTGCTGCAGGCCCCGGGGCAGTGCTACCTGTACTTACGTAAGGCTTTGGTTTTGCCTCACACCTTCACCATCTGGCGCACTGCCTTGCACCTCAGTAATGCTTGCCCTCTCCTCCACCAGATGAAGGCCAAGGCAAAGTTCACCAAGGAGGACAGGAAGAAGAAGGCCATTGCACACAATCTGGCGGGAGGCAAACCTAAGAAGGCAAACCAGGAGTGATCTGCAGCAGAGAGAGTGGGAGGGACTTCTGGACAACAAGAATTCTCTTAGTGACGTGAAAAAAAAGTTGTTCATAGTGTAACTAAATATTTAAATGCTAAGAGGTTGGCTTTCTTAAGATGGGTCTTATTTTGCTCTCACTTTTCAGTGAGGATCAAGGCTCATAACGATGTCTGCTCACCGTGAGAAGGACAGACAGAGTGTACATTTGACAACACCATATAAGGAATACACTTAAGAGTTGTGTTTCATTCGTTTTTGATGTAAAATAAAGACATTTGTTACAGTACAGTTGTTCTTGTCCTCTTCACAACATGAAACATTCTCCTTAAACTCAATGTTTTATATATTTCAACACCAAGAAATTCATCCTATAGTTATGGTGTGAAAAGACTAGACAAAAGAAGTCCTTGGTTTTATAACAAAATATAACAGTTGTTACAAATCAGAAAGTTTACATAAGCATACGAAAGCACATCATTTGTCAAGAAAACAGAAGAACATACAAAGTATCTAGATGAAAGGATTAACTTATACAGGGACAGTGTAATAACAGAGATGAAAGCAAAAGTTGGTTGTATTTACCTAGTTGTATTTTACAGGGCCTGAGCTACACTTGTGTGGTCCCGTCTCCGTATCTACATTTATCCAGTCTTTCTTTCAATTGGTGCACATTATGTGCCGATATCACCTCCTCGTTTAGTCCATTCCAAACTTTTACATTTCTATGAGGGAAGCTGTACTTCTTTATGTTGTTCAGGCATCTCCCTTTTCCTAGTTGTTTTGTATGCAGAGCTGGGCACTAAATACATTGAATGTATTTAAATACTAAATACTAACATGGGATACATGGGAAAAATGATTTAAATACTAAATACTGAATACATTTTACGAATGTATTTAAATACCAAATACTAAATACATTTTACGAATGTATTTAAATACTAAATACATCAATTGTATTTAAATACATTTGTAAATTAATTTTAAATACACACAAATTTTAACATGTCCGAAAAAAATGGATTTCCTTAGATTTTGGGTTTCCTTAGAAATTTCCTAAAATAAGGAAATGTCCTTGAAAGCGGAAACACTGGTTCACTCTACCATCAGGACTGCCAGATAGTTGGGCGGGTTTATGGCCAAATTAACTGATAAAAAAGTATTTACATTTTTATATTATAAGTATTTAAATACAATGTATTTAAATACTCATAATGAAACAAAGATGGTACCAGAGCTAGAAGAACTTTCTTATGAGGAAAGGTTGAAGGAAATAAAGTTACCAACACTCGAGCAGAGAAGAGAAAGAGGAGACTTAATAACAATTTTTAAGCTGATAACAAAGATGGAAGAAACAGACAATGAGAGACTACTGACTCGCAAACAAAGAGAAGGTCGCTACACAAGAGGACATACAAACAGAGCTGGGCAGTATTTAAATACATTTGTGTATTTAGAAATGTATTTATAAATACATTGGTTGTCATGTATTTAAATAAAAATGTATTTAAATACTGCCCAGCTCTGTTTGTATGTCCTCTTGTGTAGCGACCTTCTCTTTGTTTGCGAGTCAGTAGTCTCTCATTGTCTGTTTCTTCCATCTTTGTTATCAGCTTAAAAATTGTTATTAAGTCTCCTCTTTCTCTTCTCTGCTCGAGTGTTGGTATCTTTATTTCCTTCAACCTTTCCTCATAAGAAAGTTCTTCTAGCTCTGGTACCATCTTTGTTGCCATTCTCTGTAGCCTCTCCAACTTTTTCACATGCTTGCTTTTTTTCGTGATCGACTGAGGGAGGCAGAGAAACACCAGTCGTGTAGCGTCAAGGTGGAAGGAATCCTGGCAGGGAGCTCCTCCAGCAGAGCGAGGACCACCCAAAGGAACATGGGAGGGACACCAAGCCCACAGTACGGAGAACCAAGCCTGCGCCGGCCAGAGAGGAGCCACCAAGGGGATCCAACCCCTGTAGGACCGCAGTACGTTGCACACCTTCAGGAGGACGCAGTTGTAGGGAGGAAAACAGGTAAACACGAGGCGCCACCTATCCCAGTCATCCTTGAGAGCGTCCCCTCCCCCCCCCCCCCCCCCGCAGGGGTTCGGTCCACCCTCGTCAAGAAGGTCTGCAGCTGGGCAGAGCGCCAAGACGCGCGAAGAGAGCCAACTCCGGAATGTCCCACTGCCGACAGAGCCGCAAAGCGCTCCGGACGAAGCACTCCACCGACGCACCCCGGAGGCGAGAGGGCGGCGGTCCACTCGATCCCCACTCCCGGCAGGAACCTGGCAGACAGGCGGAGGGGGACATGGGCCACCAGGACCAAAATCCACACCGAAAGGGGCAAAAGAAGGACGGACCCGGAGGTCCCCTGGGGAGCAAAACAGTGGACGGCGACCATGGTGATCATCCCAGCAGAGAGGCGTCCCCTGGGGGACCGGAATCGACCTGAGGAAGAGGAGAGGGACCAGCAGCTCCCTGACATTGATGTGGAGACTCCACTCCTCCACTGACCACTCGCCGAAATCCTGCCGGCCGATGGAGGATTGGTAGCCTCGCCCGACAACCGATGCATCCGGCAACACAAAGATCATGGGGAGCGGAGGCAACCACCGGGTTATGTGGTAAAAACGCCCCCCACCAGCCACGTGCCCAGGAGTGAGAAGGCCCGATCATGTCGCGAGGATTCTCCGGGACAGTAGCGTTCACCGTCCTGACAAGGTGACGGCGCCGGAGCCAGCCTCGGGGTGTGACCGCTGCAGCGAAGGTGAGCAAGCCCAGACGGAAACCCCAGCGGCTCCACGACGGAGGTAGGGACACCGAGGCTCGGCAGAGGCTGTGTAGGAGTTTGGCCGCCGTCACCTCCGAGACGCGGACTGTGGCAGAAGAGGAGCCCCATTGCACACCCAGCCAGGTGATGCGGGTGGAAAGAGAAAGGATGGACCTTCCCCTATTGACCAGGAAACCCATCCCCGGCGCCACCGCCATGACCTGGTCCAGTACGCGAGCAGTCCCCGGCCGGGACGGGGCGGTCACCAGCCAAGCGGCCAGACACTTGAGGTAAGTCATAGAGGTGGCAGTCTTAACCAGGGCCAAGGAAGACCTCTCTAGACCAACCCGGCGGCGCAGCCTCACAGCGGTCAGGCCACGCAAAACCCAGAGAAGAGGCTCAGAAAACCAGAGCGACCCATGGTGGTGGCCCTGGGAAAGACAGTACACCCTGAGCGAAAAGCCCGGGACTAGGAGCACTCGATCCCGTAAGACCCGCCCTGGTTGGGCTGCCTATGCTCCAGGAGGCCACTCTGCCATTAGCGAACGTCCTTGGAATGCCCTTCCAGACAAAAGGAGCCCTTCCTGCCACCCCCCAGCCGAGAGGGTCTGGGGGCCTGAGGAGTCACCAGCTTGACGGTGGGGGGGGGGGACGAGGCGAGACACTGCTGCAGGAAGGGCTCCGACAAGACCCCCGAAGCGAAGGGGCCAAACCGGAGAATCTGGTGTCCAGGCATCTCCGGCAGGCCACAAAATGCTTTACACCAAAGGACGAAGCGGGCAGCGACAGCCCTGTCCACAGCCGGGCGGACCGTCGGGAGGAGGGAGGCACCGAACGCATTACATGCGGTCGCCAACGCCCAACAGACATCAGAGAGCGAGGCCGGGAAGAAGGAAGTGTGATCCGCGGCGAGGGAGGTGCGTCAGTCCGCCAGCTGGCTAAGCGTGGTCCCCCAACCCTGCGGGGCTGGGGGCTTTTTGCCCCGTCTCCAAGTGGCAGGTAGCTAGTGCACTAGCTCTGGAGGGGACCTAAAATGACGGCTTTTCATACTTCAAAGCCATCAATTATTCCTCATTCTCTTCATTTCAATCTGTTTATATTTTGTCATAGTGATATAATCAGTGATGTCAGGCTCTACTCCAATGGGCCCAAATAATTGTAATGATACTCATGTACTTGGGACTGTAGGCAGAACTTATTTTGGGGGTCTTTTCCATGGCAGGCGGGGCTTTACTTTTTTATACTTTCTTTCCACGTACGTATATGTATACTAAAATGTCTGATATGAACATGTGATGAACCAAGTTTTATTATGCAAACATGTGATGAACCAAGTTTTATTATGCAAATGTAATAACTCAAATGAAAGGCCTTGATCTACTCTAGTAGGTTTATTAATTTATAGGAGCCAATCACTATAGCTGCAAAGTACCCTCAAGGACTTGGATCAGCTTGAGAATTAATGGCAAACATTAATTGCATCATTTGCATTAACATTTCTTTTACTCCCATTCTCTAAGGCAGAGGCGTCACACTCATGGCCAGCGGGACAAATGTGGCTCGCAGGATGGTAAATATTTAACCAATATTTATTAATCACACCCACACAATCACCCCGGGGAACATAAGAAAATAAGGAAGCTACAAGAGGCCGTGAGACCTCAAGAAAAATATCAACCCCTGTGGCTATACAAAATATGAAAATACGGTAACATTGAATCCAGCAAATCCACAAAAACGAGTTAAAAAAGGCAAAATAGAAGAAGAGCTAAATGGATATAAAAAAAAGCGAAAAAGGAAGAAAAATGAAAAGGGAACAGGGCAACAACACAATATTTCACAAACAAAACTATTTATTAATCACACTCACACAATCACCCTAGGGTAGAAAAATATCAACCCCTGTGGCTACACAAAACATTATACAAGTGCGGTAATATGGAATCCAGCACTGCTAAGCCTTCCCCTGTGGCTGTCAGTCCCTCGGGGGTTAAACAAACTAAACCTTGATCCGTTAACCAGTCTATCTCGCCCCCGAACACTTCCCACAGGGGCCGGTGAGGCAGGAACACACACCACTGCCTGGCCCTCACACCTTCTCTCGTCCGAAGTCCCGACGCAAGATACTCTGCCGCGCACGTCAATCTCGTCTGACACTCTGTTTTCCGGGCGCCATTTCCCTTCCTTCGCGCCTCCTGTAGCCAGCTTGCAGGGTCGGCCGCATTGACCTTAGCCTCTCGGATGACCTGGTTTGCTAGGGTAGAGCCGTGCGACCTCTTGCTGTCCTCTGAAAGCCCGTTCTGCTCTGGTGTTTTAATCTCGCTAACAGTGCCGTTGTTCGTCTTGTCACTGTTTCCGGCACTGTTCCAGCACTGTGGCACTACCCTACTGTGTGCCCCAGGTCCTATGCCTATGTACTGGTGTCCCTGCCAATACCCTCTGTTGTGTAGGCTCTCGGCAGCCGGGTGGCGGGCAAAGTTGGACACCTCGTACCTGTTAGATGTGAAGGAGAAGGAAGGTTAAGCTTGTTGTATTTTTAGACTTAATTTTGGGTGAGAGAAAGGGAGGGAGGGAGGTAGAGAGAGAGACACAGACTTACAGAGAGCTAAAGACAGACTGACAGAGACACCAACAGACAGACAAACCATGATAAAAACACAGACACACATATACAGACAGACAGACATATACAGACAGACACACATATCTACAGACAGACAGACATATACAGTATAAAGCCTGCACCTCACCTGTACAGGCCAGCATCCTGCAATACCTGTATGGCCACCGTATAAAGGTCAGCCATTAGGTCGGGGTCAGGCAGCCTCACCTCACCTGTCAATAAGGCCAAGTCAGACATACATACATACATACATACATACATCTGAGATCATATAAGGTTAATAGGTTGACAGGACATTGAGAAGGTCTATGTACTAACCCCTTGAGACCCAGAGCATAATTTCCATTGTAATTTGGGTACCATTAGACGAAATTTAGTGAATATAAGTAATGTTTTATAGATATGACCTGTTTAATATCCTTGTCCACTAACTAATTTGGTATATTCAGCTACTTTTCGTAATTTTATGGCTCGACAACAGACAATTTTTATATAGCAAAGGAAAGATCTGGGTGTGAAGGGATTAATATGTTGACAGGATATTGAGAAGGTATATGTATTAAGGATAGGTTTGTATACTTAAGAATAGGTGAAGTTTAGTCTTTAAGAACAAGGTAGAAGAAATAAGAAGTTCAAAAAGGGAGTTAGGAGATAACTATGAGGATGTAGGAAGAGAAGTGAAGGTGATGAAAGGATGAACTAATAAGGGAAGGAAGGAAAGAATACGTAGAGAAGAGCTGTCAGAAGGAGGAGAGGTAGGTACAATTCTAGAGTACTTTCCTGCCATTATTAGTGGGCTTTTTACCTCGAGACCTTCACAGATCACTTTAGATACCTCGAGACCTTCACAGATCACTTCAGATACCTCGAGACCTTCACAGATCACTTCAGATACCTCGAGACCTTCACAGATCACTTCAGATACCTCAAGACCTTCACAGATCACTTCAGATACCTCGAGACCTTCACAGATCACTTTAGATACCTCGAGACCTTCACAGATCACTTCAGATACCTCAAGACCTTCACAGATCACTTCAGATACCTCAAGACCTTCACAGATCACTTCAGATACCTCAAGACCTTCACAGATCACTTCAGATACCTCGAGACCTTCACAGATCACTTTAGATACCTCGAGACCTTCACAGATCACTTTAGATACCTCGAGACCTTCACAGATCACTTTAGATACCTCGAGACCTTCACAGATCACTTCAGATACCTCGAGACCTTCACAGATCACTTCAGATACCTCAAGACCTTCACAGATCACTTCAGATACCTCAAGACCTTCACAGATCACTTCAGATACCTCGAGACCTTCACAGATCACTTTAGATACCTCGAGACCTTCACAGATCACTTCAGATACCTCGAGACCTTCACAGATCACTTTAGATACCTCGAGACCTTCACAGATCACTTCAGATACCTCGAGACCTTCACAGATCACTTTAGATATCTCGAGACCTTCACAGATCACTTTAGATACCTCGAAAACGTAATTATAAAGTGGGGGAGAGGTTAAAAAAAAAAAAAAAAACAGACTAACCTTACCAACAACCTCCTAGCGAGACAGAACTAGAATTTTGCCAGGGTAGCTTAGGTTATATTGAGGTTAGGTTAGTATTTTCTTTTTCATATTTTTTACCTCTCCCCCACTTTATAATTACGTGTTAGAGGTATCTGAAGGGGTCTGTGAAGGTCTGGAGGAAAAAAGCCCACTAATAATGGCGGGAAAGGACTTAGAATTTTACGGAGAGGTGTTTGAGTCATACAGTTAATATATTGTAAATAGCCTACATGCCATATAAGACAATACAAGTGAGGCAAGGAAGGACAATATAACATTAATAGTAAGTTAGGAAGGACTATATAACATTAATAGTAAGTTAGGAAGGACTATATATTATAGGGTACGCCGTAGGTCCAATGAAAAGTGAAATATAGATTATTTCTAATTTGGCAGGGTGTTTCCTTATGTAAAATTGAATTTTAAGGGTGGTTTGTCCGCTTCAACTTTTTGGTTTGAGCATTTCTTGCTATGCAAAAATGGACTTTTATATTTATATGCAAAACATAGCTTAAAGTGCAATTTTGCATAGTAAGAATTGCTCAAATGCAAAAATGGAATAAGATAAAATCGTCTTAGAATTCCATTTTACATAGGAAATTGGCATGCCAAAGTTGAGAAAAAGAATTTTTGTTATACGGCGTACCCTAACCAGGGTACCAAAATAGTTGGATTGGGTTACGATGGGAGGAAGGACAAGACCAGGGCGATGGTGTCCGACAGCTATGGGAAACTGCACCCAAGGTTGATCAGGGAGGAGCATGTGTCAGTGACAGAGGAGCCATCTGGAAGGTACCTTTGGCACTTTGTACCAGAGGACCCGGTGCCACCTGAGAAGCCTGCGTTCAAGGTGGCTCAGGCTCTCTATGATCTGCTGGTGACATACGACTCCACCGACTCACTGATCGTACTGCAAGGTGACTCAACTAGGGCCAACACGGGGTGGAAGGGTGGTACTCACGCCCATTTGGAGAAGATGCTGGTACGCAAGCTCTTCTGGAGTATATGCGTGTTGCACACAAACGAGTTGCCCCTGCGCCACTTTATGACCAGCATCGACGGGCCTACCTCATCTGACACTGGCTTCACGGGTCCAGTGTGCAGTCTGCTGTCCAGCGTGAATGAGATGCAGTACAACGCAGAGTTCAGAGGAGTGCCAGGCGGTGAAGATCTCACGGAGATACCAGAGTATATCCTGGTCAACATGTCCACTGACCAGCAGATCTCCTACCAGCTGGTCCAGGCTGTGAAGCGGGCATTCTCCCATCCGAGCTGCAGGAGATCAAGTGTGGCAAGGTGTCCCACTCCAGATGGCTCACCACAGCCCAGTCGCTCGTGTACATGTGGACCAGAAAGCATGGACTGACTGGCAAAGAACTGAACACCCTGGAAATCCTAGTCAAGTACTGCCTGCAGGTGTACTTCAAACTCTACTACGACATCAAGGTTCACCACAGACTAGAGGACAGCCCCAAGCACATCCTCACGCAGCTCAGAGGGATGAGGTTGCAGCCTAAGAAGGTCCAAACAGCTGTGACCTTCTACGTGTGGAGAGGAGCATGGTTCGCACTCAGAATGTGTCCTCCTCTCGCTGATGGCGAGTCAGAGTGAGGACGACCGCAGGTTCGCTGTGATCCAGATTTTGAAGCTGAGGGCTGGCGAGGAGTATGGGGACACCAGTGTAAGACCTCGCATCACACCCAAGCTGAACTTGTCAGCCACCAGCTTGCAGACACTGATCAGCTGGCAGCCTGGCCAGGTGCACGAGCCGGCATTCACCTGTTCACTGTCCGGGGATCAGATCCAGGAGATCCTGGTCAAGCCGTACGAGGTTCCGGAGTTCTCTATCCACACTCAAGAGCACCGAAAGAGTCGTGAAGCAGGTGACAGAGGCTGCGGCAGCAGTGGTGGGGCAGCAGGCCAGAGACGGGTTCATCCGGGCTCGGGCCCACCACCGGGAGACCATGCCCTGCTTCAGGTCTAAGAAGGACATGATGGACACATTCTAGGCCAACGTAGAGGCTGTGACACTGTGATGTAGTGCCTGATGAACCAACTGATCAGAAAGAGCTTACCACGCTAGTCATTTGGAACTCATATTGGTGTATGATGCAATAAACAGGACCAACCGGACACTGCGTACTCATTTAAGCATTATTCGATAAGGGTGCAATATAAAAGTGCGATTTTGCATAGTAAGAATTGCTCAAATGCAAAAATGGAAATAGATAAAATCGTCTTAGAATTCCATTTTACATAGAAAATTGGCATGCCAAAGTTGAGAAAAAGAATTTTTGTTATACGGCGTACCCTACTATATAACATTAATAGTAAGTTAGGAGGGACTACATCACATTAATAGTAAGTTAGGAAGGACTACATCACATTAATAGTAAGTTAGGAGGGACTACATCACATTAATAGTAAGTTAGGAATGACTACATAACATTAATAGTAAGTTAGGAAGGAATACATCACATTAATAGTAAGTTAGGAAGGACTACATCACATTAATAGTAAGTTAGGAAGGAATACATCACATTAATAGTAAGTTAGGAAGGACTACATAACATTAATAGTAAATTAGGAAGGACTATATAACATTAATAGTAAGTTAGGAAGTACTATATAACATTAATAGTAAGTTAGGAGGGACTATATAACATTAATAGTAAGTTAGGAAGGACTATATAACATTAATAGTAAGTTAGGAAGGACTATATAACATTGATAGTAAGTTAGGAAGGACTATATAACATTAATAGTAAGGACTATATAACATTAATAGTAAGTTAGGAAAGACTATAACATTAATAGTAAGTTAGGAGAGACTATATAACATTAATAGTAAGTTAGGAAGGACTATATAACATAAATAGTAAGTTAGGAAGGAATACATCATATTAATAGTAAGTTAGGAAGGAATACATCACATTAATAGTAAGTTAGGAAGGAATACATCACATTAATAGTAAGTTAGGAAGGACTATATAACATTAATAGTAAGTTAGGAAGGACTATATAACATTAATAGTAAGTTAGGAAGAACTATATAACATTAATAGTAAGTTAGGAAGGACTACATCACATTAATAGTAAGTTAGGAAGGACAATATAACATTAATAGTAAGTTAGGAGGGACTATATAACATTAATAGTAAGTTAGGAGGACTATATAACATTAATAGTAAGTTAGGAAGGACTATATAACATTAATAGTAAGTTAGGAAGGACTATATAACATTAATAGTAAGTTAGGAAGGACTAATAACATAATGTAAGTGAGAATACATATTATAGTAATAGGACTATATAACATTAATAGTAAGTTAGGAAGGAATACATCACATTAATAGTAAGTTAGGAAGGACTATATAACATTAATAGTAAGTTAGGAGGGACTACATCACATTAATAGTAAGTTAGGAAGGACTATATAACATTAATAGTAAGTTAGGAGGGACTATATAACATTAATAGTAAGTTAGGAGGGACTATATAACATTAATAGTAAGTTAGGAAGGACTATATAACATTAATAGTAAGTTAGGAGGGACTATATAACATTAATAGTAAGTTAGGAGGGACTATATAACATTAATAGTAAGTTAGGAAGGACTACATCACATTAATAGTAAGTTAGGAAGGACTATATAACATTAATAGTAAGTTAGGAAGGAATACATCACATTAATAGTAAGTTAGGAAAGAATACATCACATTTATAGTAAGTTAGGAAGGAATACATCACACATTAATAGTAAGTTAGGAAGGAATACATCACATTAATAGTAAGTTAGAAAAGAATACATCACATTTATAGTAAGTTAGGAAGGAATACATCACACATTAATAGTAAGTTAGGAAGGAATACATCACATTAATAGTAAGTTAGAAAAGAATACATCACATTTATAGTAAGTTAGGAAGGAATACATCACATTAATAGTAAGTTAGGGACTATATAACATTAATAGTAAGTTAGGAGAGACTACATAACATTAATAGTAAGTTAGGAGAGACTACATAACATTAATAGTAAGTTACAGTCTATCAGTTGGATTGTAAATAAATCCATGAAGAACAGACCAGGGAACATAACTTGAATAAATGAATTGAATAAAACTTGAATAAATAAACAACTTGAATTCTGTATAGGACAATTAGGTACATAAATAAATGCATAGGTAGGATACAGATAGACTCAACTAGGACGAATATTTTTGAGTTTGAAGAACAGATAATATAGTAAATAACCTTTGTATGAGTTTGAGGATGAGAATTGATTGATTTAATGCCAAAAAGGT